>CM042324.1:35759356-36334356 GCA_023566125.1 Zingel zingel
TGTCTCCGTTTGTCCTGCGAGCCATGATGAGTGGCCAGTACTGGCCAGAGGGGGATGAGGTCTACCATGCCGAGCTCACTGTGCCCATCCTTCTGGTTCATGGCATGTGTGACAAGTTCGTGCCAATGGATGAGGACCAGCGCATGGCAGAGGTAAAGTGCCTCTTCATGCGTGAATGAGTGCTGATTTATCACATAATGTTTCATTTGAAATTACGTGTTTGCACTGTAGTACTTATCGTAATGTGCTTCATTCATTTTGGCTCCCTTTCTAGATCCTTCTGTTTGC
This sequence comes from Zingel zingel, assembly GCA_023566125.1. NCBI lineage: Eukaryota > Metazoa > Chordata > Actinopteri > Perciformes > Percidae > Zingel > Zingel zingel. The sequence goes on from CM042324.1 coordinate 35,759,645, forward strand.
ATTCCTAAAAGTCATTGAGGAGGGAAGTCACATGGTCATGATGGAGTGCCCTGACACCGTCAACACCCTCCTCCACGAGTTCTTTCTATGGGAGCCTGACATGTCCAGAAAAGACAGCAGCAAGACAGACACAGCTCTCAGTGACACTCTCCACACACTGAAAATCAATAAGCCTATGGACAAATAACCAACGAGGAGTCTAGTTTTATTATGGACCCAAGCAGAAGGCCTTTTTTGGCATGCGTTCTAAAGGCTGCTTCCAGGCTGAGAGCTGTTATAAACAGGGCCACATCTTAAGGATGCGGACGGCCACTGGTGCGCCAAGATAAAGCAGGACTTAGGCATAGTGCCGACCAGAGAACGACGGAACGGACATTACGATGAAAGGAATGGATGCAAATACGCAGTCAGTTTCAGCTTCGTATTTGATACCCGTTTGTGTTCCATTGCATTGTGTTTGCAAAACGACACAATACCTGGAGGACTATGTCCATTTGTGATTTGTGTATGCAATGTATCCGGTGATGAACTGACTACTACAAGATGCAAAAGGTATAAAATCCATGAAATGGTGTGTGAATTCCCTCACCTTAAATATTATGTCAAGTACTGCAGAGCTTCTTTTCTGCCTTTACAAAATGGTTATTAACTTATCATTGGGCACATCCTACATCTGCTTTAAGTGAGAAAATGGCTAAATGATATGTAGGGAATTGAGGAATTATTGATCTGATTTGCCAGTATGATGATGGACAGCTTATAATGAAACGTAAGTGTTGATAATAATAGTTTATTATCAAACACTGACTGGATAGTAGTTGGACATGGGTTAAAGACATCAAATATATACCAATGTACATGCAAAATGTAACTAATAATTTCACCACATGCATATGTAAATTATATTGTGCCAGAAGGAGAAACACAACAATTCATTGTTGACTTAGTAACCACATCCATACAATGTGCAGTGTACACCATCTCAAACAATCACAGATATTGTCAATCAAATTGGCTCATCTATTTCCAAATTACAACAATATAGTTACCATATATTGAACTCTAAAACAAGACATAAATCCAAAAAGCTAGGTACGCGTATGTTGAGCACAATGTAACCAAATCATAGTTGCATGAAAGTTAAGTAATATTCAATGAGAGATTTATGGGAACTGGGTGCAAAACAGATGTTAACAAACATGGATGCCAAAAAAACTCTCCTACTTTATTCTTGCAGCTATTTCTGCATATGATATACAGAGGATACAAAGTACCGAGGCCATGCAGAATTTTAAAAGGTATAAGGGTGTGTGTCGGATAGTTGCAATATATTTTGAAAATTTAATTGAATTCCCTGTGCACTTCTCTCTAATCAAATTCCTTTTAATGTGTAAGTATTATTTTGCCTTTGTTATTATTATTATTATTATTATTATTTTGAAACAGAAACTGCCATAACAAATTGTGGTTGTATTGGCCACTTTAAGCTGCTGGGTGTGTTCCCCAACTCCAGTCCATCCTATTTATCTTATAGTGTTAGACAGAAAGAATGAGCTGAACATTATGCTCACTGAAAGATATTCATTCATGGGTGCTGCTTCGTCTCATGGTTGGGACAGTATGGTGCGAGTAAAAGTACAGTCTTATAATATGCTCTCTTACAGTGTGTATCTGTTGACTGGATAGTTTAGACTGTTTTGAGAGGCAACATGTGTAAATTGGTGGATTTGAGACTGGGTTTCCAAAGCTTAAAATCAAATCTGATTCAGCTAAAGGAGACAGCCCCCTAAGAAGAGGGACATTTGTACTGAACATGCTGGTCTGTTATATGTATATGCATTTTGACAGGCTGCTGATGCAAGATGACTTGTCTTATGCAACTGGAACAACATAGAGAGAAATAGAGTGGAAATAAACTTACGTGGCACTGACATCTAAAAACATTATATATTCTCTATGGACTTTCCAAAAACCAAAAAGTGCTGCTGAATATGTCTCCTTCTGTGTGAAAGGTCAGTGAAACTGTATGGACTACCTGGTGCACATGTACTTCCTCTTATGCTACAAGTGTGCAAATTGTCAGTGCTCATATGTGCTATATCTTTTTTGTGGTTAACAAAATGTGTTAATGTTATTGTTGCATTTATGCGTGGGAATCATAATATATGCACTGCCTGGATGTAGATGCATATAACATTATATAGCCTGTCAAAACAGTTGGATTCAGTGTATTAATGTGCCTTTCCTGGCATAAAATAAAACTGATGTTCACAGACTACTGGTGATTTTGCTTGTTTTTGAGTTTGTTTGTAGTAATACATCATAACCGAAAGAACAAGATCCAGGGTACAAGCGGACGAAATGGGTTTCCTCAGGAGGGTGGCTGGCGTCTCCCTTAGAGATAGGGTGAGAAGCTCAGTCATCCGTGAGGAGCTCAGAGTAGAGCCGCTGCTCCTTTGCGTCGAAAGGAGCCAGTTGAGGTGGTTTGGGAGTCTAGGTCGCCCCCTGGGCGCCTCCCTAGGGAGGTGTTCCAGGCACATCCATCTCCAACCTGGCCTGGGAACGCCTCGGGATCCCCCAGAGCTGGTTAATGTGGCTTAGAGAAGGGAAGTTTGGGGTCCCCTGCTGGAGCTGCTGCCCCAGGAGACCCGACTCCCCGAGATCCGGGGGAGGGGGGGGGGGGGGGGGGGGGGGGGGAGACGAGATTTATTCTTTATTGTGATAATTTAACAAGGACTGAAGCTGTTGGCATACATTACATTAGTAAAATCAGATTATTTTCAATAAATGCAATTTATTTGCCTATCATAGCAGTCTACCTAATTTAATCAATTCCCCAAAACGTTGTTTGTGTTATTGCGATGTATTTATTATTAAAAGCGTTTATCTCTTTCTCAAATGTGTTATAATTTAGTAATTACTATTTAATTTCCAGTTTCTTTTCAAATGTTTAAATGGTAAACGGATTGCCTTGTGATCAGTAAGAACAAATGTTTGAGTTGAAACATTAGGCTAACATATTAATCTAATATGTTTAAAACAACCAAAAAAATCAATTATGAATTACCTAGATATCTTATTGTTGGACCAAGTAATTTTCTTAATATTAGAACCCACTCTCTCCTAATATAACTTGAATCCAAAATGCTGCAACATAGACAATATCTCGGCAATTAAGTTAATATTTACAGTCATTACAAAAAAATGAGATAAACTAGATTTTAATACAGCATACGACGAGCCATCAGAGCCGCCCTCTGATTGGCTGAGCGTGTCCCATGCGTGTTGTGGTAAACAAAATCTGAGATGCGTGTGCATGCGTAGAAGTGGTAATGGAGGATGATCTATTTACAGGGGGCTTAGTTAGCAAGCTGTCTTCTTTCTCTTATGTTCACAACTGCTGTTTCTATTGATTACGAGGTGTTTACAACGCAAAGGAACAACGTCGTGAATAAATCCCGAGGAGGTGGTATGTACTTGCATGTCGAGTTATCTTACGGTCGTCCGAGAATGTTAGCTTCCTAACTCACAATGCTAATCTTATGGCTAAACTAGCCGGAACTGCTCAGCGGCTAATGTCGATGCTAGGGGTCGGGTGTAGTCTATTTCCTGGAATAGATATCACTGACTTGGGAAATGATAGTTTCACTTTTTGTATTACCTGTAAACTTTAACTCAAAACAGTTGTTGAACGTCGCTTTCAGGAATAAGATAGCTATATTTGTATAACCAACCAAGTTGTATGAGAACATTAACGCTAGGTCAGTCCAAGTTTGCTAACGGCACGCCATACGAATGAACTTGGTAAGATGTAACGCAGGTATGGTGTTTTCTGTGATGCAGGAAATAGTCCCATCCCATCACAGTGTTAACGTGTATTAGGTAGCTAGCAGTTTTGGGATCATTACTTTTTCCTTTCAGACACCATGGAAAGAAGATGGCAAGTTCACCCAAATTAGTAATTGGAACTATTCTGTGCGTGACCTGACCTAAATGGGACCTGAATACTAGTAAAAACATGCTATATCAGACTAGCTAACGCTAGTGTCATTGCATACCGGTAGTCGTTATACGAATTAGCTCAGGTTTCTTTAGCAAGTTAGCAAAGGAGCTCATGTTAGCTGGCTGGGCTTCCACAGTGGGACCTAATTAAAGAGCGGCTGGTTTAACCAATCAGCGGCGGTTCTAGCTTTTCCCAGCTCTGTCGGTCCAGGCTAGCTTGTCCCCCACTGTTCTCTTAATACATTTATGATACACAAACGTTACATACGACAGTGACATATTTAAGTCATGTTATGCTCTCTCTACTATTCAGAACCAGGGGGAGGGTTCAGTTATAGAGGTTGATTGCATAGATAGATAGATAGATAGATAGATAGATAATAATTATTATTGTTATTGATCCCCAAGGGGAAATTCAAGATCATATAACTTTGTAGGAGTTTTTATTTTTTTATTTAACCTTTATTTAACCAGGTAGGCCGTTGAGAACAGGTTCTCATTTGCAACAGCGACCAGGCTAAGAAAAGCATAGGCGTGCAAGACAACAAATAGTTTCACGTTCAGTACAGAACGATAATACAGAATACAATAAGGAGTAATTTGCAATGTTAAAATATATAGCAAAAAGAGCAGTTATCACGCAGGTTACCAAGGAGTTGAAATGTTAATACTGTAAGCAACCAGTTTGGTAAATCTTGAAAAATAAATGTGCCGGAATATAAAATGTCAAGATCCAGTTAAAGATGCCTGGCTGTGGGTAGAAAACCCATACTTAATCGACATATCACATCATAAAAATCACAATTTCCCCATTTATAACCTGCAGGAACTGTCATTGAGTTTTGGGATGGCGTCAGACGTAGTTTCCCAAACCCATGGTTCCAAGGGGATCATGACTTTTTACCCCACTGTTGAGGAATTCAAGAACTTCAGCCGCTACATTGCCTATGTTGAATCCCAGGGAGCACATAAAGCAGGCCTGGCTAAAGTAAGTATTGACATACTGCATGTGTTCACACAGGCCATATTCATAGCCATTGCAGTGTTATGGGATCATTTTTTATTTGCAGTAAAAAATGGTGAGCAAATGTAAAATTAAAACTCTAGCAATGGTACAATCATCAGTGACACAGTTCTGATGGCTACCAGACAATTGTGATGTCTTTATTACACGTTTTTTCTATGAAATTATTTAGACAAGGCCATCTATTGTATACATTTGCTCTGATGTAACGTACATATGTTCATACCAGCTTGTCAGAAAAAGAAATACATTTACAAGCTTTGCTTGTGAATCATTTTGATAACAAATGGTGTTTAAAAAAAAACAACAGCAGAATAACTCACTGTCCACTTTCCTCCTCCAAGATTGTGCCACCAAAGGAATGGAAGCCGCGAGGCTCTTATGACGATATAGACGACTTGGTGATCCCTGCACCCATTCAGCAGGTGGTGACGGGCCAGTCGGGCCTTTTCACACAATACAACATTCAGAAGAAGTCCATGACTGTGAGAGAGTTTCGCAAAATGGCCAACAGTGACAAGTGAGAAGTGCAGAAATTAAAGACATTTAAGTTTTTTTTTTCGGTTAAGGATATCTGGCTTTCAGGTGAAATTTATGGAAAATGTAAAAAGTTCAAGCTACAGTGGTATTATATCATGAAAGTAGGGCATTTAAGTAGAAGCATGCAATGGTGATTTTCCTCATCTCAAAAAATGTATTGAAACAAAAGCCAACAACAGCGTGGGGGTATACCACAACAAAAAATGTCAATGTCTCAATAACTTATCATGTGCCCTTGAGCATCAATTACAGCTTGACATCAATGTCTCCTGCTGTCCACAAGTCGAGTTATTGTCTGCTGAGGCATGGCATCCCACTCTTCTTGAAGGGCGGCCCTCGGGTCATTGAGGTTCTGGGGTACAGCGTCATGAGCCTCAACATGGCGACTCAGCTGATCCCATAGGTTTTCTATGGGATTCAGGTCTGGTCTCCATTTGAGGTACCCCAGTGTCCAGCAGCCGTTCTCTAATGATGCGACCTCGATGAGCTGGAGCTTTGTCGTCCATGAACTGTAACACCACCACCAAAGGGTTGTCTGGTGACAACAATGGCTGATGCATTGGGCTCTCCTTGACGTTTCCAACATCGTCGGTGGCCATCATTTCTGCTCAACGTGAATCGCCTTTCATCAGAGAATAGCACTGAGGCCCACTGGTCCCTCGTCCAGCAAGATGATGACGGTGATGTAAACGGTTTTGAATGGTCTGACATGACACTTGGGTGCCTCTCACCTCCCATAAATGTGCCTGGAGTTGAGTGGCATTCATCATCTGGTTTCACAGGGCACTGTTCACAATGAAGCGGTCATCAGTGTGGGATGTGGCCAATGGGGGTCCACTTCTATGCCTGTCTGTGACTCTTCCAGTCTCTCTGTATCTCTGTTGCAACTCTGTGACACTCTAAGCTCAGTGGCCACTGAGAACATCCTGTTTGAAGCCTCGCAATGGCAAGGTACTGTTGATAAATTGTTAGGTATCGTCTTGGTCTCATGATGTCAAAATGTGAACGGCATGATGAGGAGGACTGTTTAAATACCAATTCTAATTGAACCAGAAAATGTATTGGTCGATTCACGGATCAAACACCTGCTGTGAATTTTGCCGTTAAGCTCCTTGTTAGAAACCTTGAACTGTTGGACATGCGCGTTCAAAATTTTAGAGACGGTCACATTAAGTTCACCTGTAAAGGTTATAGTGGATTTTAGGTTCATTCTGAAATTTCACCCGAAAGCCGAATATCCCTTTTGTGAGTAGTGTGTGATGGTGAAAGTTAATTTATGCTGGTACTGACTAACTATTGTGAATGCCTTTTTTTATTTATTTTTTTTATATAGGTTCTGTAGTCCACATTATGATGACTTTGAGGAGCTGGAAAGGAAGTATTGGAAGAATGTGACATTTAACCCTCCCATATATGGGGCAGATGTTAATGGATCTCTATATGGCCCTGTGAGTTGACATTTCTTGGATGATGTTGCTGTAGTGAATAGTCATCCTCAATATTGATGGGTTTTTCTACAGCTGTCTGTGTACCCGTTGACCTGATACATAACTGATGCCGATAACATTACTGATCATTATCGCCGCTTCCAGTCTCAACTGTTGCTCTTATGTCATCTGCTCTACTCCTGCAGGAAGTCAAAGAGTGGAACATTCGCCGACTGAACACCATTTTGGATACTGTTGAATGTGAAAGCGGCATCACAATTGAAGGTGTTAATACACCCTACTTGTATTTTGGCATGTGGAAGACCACTTTTGCATGGCATACTGAGGACATGGACCTCTACAGTGTCAACTACTTGCACTTTGGAGAGCCCAAATCGTGGTAAGGACGCAACCAATTTTTGTTGTTGTTGATCAGATACAGAAATAAAGCTTTTGATTCTTACACATTCTTATATACAGGGCTCCAGACTGCAACCAAATGGTCGCATTTTGCGACCAAAATTTAGTTCATACTTTTTTTGGTGTATTTGTTTTCTGATTTTAACACTATAAAGACCGTTGCCGTGCTTGCGTTACTCCCTTACCCCTCCTACCAGTCCCTATGGCCACTTCGCCAGTGCGAATGCAAATGGAAAAAAAACTGTTTTGGGAGAGAGTAGTTAGTAGAACTGTTTACAAGTGGACTTTTCCTGTAACTACTTGGTCGGAAAATGGCTATTGATGCAGCAGGGTGTCCTATCCCAGAATGCTTTGGTTTAAAAAGAAAAGTGGGATATGAGTTGAAAAATTTGTCTCTCACTCTTTTTCAATGGAGTGGTGCAACACACATATACATAAATGCATAATATCAGTGTACTGTGACTAATGAGAATTAATTGAATATGTGCAGGTACTGTGTTCCTCCAGAGCATGGGAAAAGATTGGAGCGTTTGGCTAAAGGTAAGAAACAAACGCAATATTTTCTGTAGCTGTATATAGTATAAGGCTAATCACTTTTCATGGACTTTCAACATCGGTGTGCTCTCCTTTCTTCTAGGGTTTTTTCCTGGTAGTTCCCAAAATTGTGAGGCCTTTTTGAGGCACAAGATGACTCTCATCTCTCCCTCTATACTGAAGAAGTATGGCATTCCGTTTGATAAGGTATGAGTAGAGTATTATTTGTTTGTTTGTATTTCATTCAAATGACCTTTTTCTGGTTTGCCACATACTTTGCCTTAACAAATATTGCACCCCTCTGCGATTTGGATATTGCACTAGTCCATATTGCGATTTCGATAAAATTGCGATTCATTGTGCAGCCCTAGTTACAAAGCAAATGTCCCCACTCTGAGACTAATAATGGATCGTCTTATCTTTTCTTCATACCCACTGAACAAACTAATGTATAAACTGCCGTTACTGATTGATTTTTTTTTTTTTTTTTGTACCTCTCCCTAAGATTACTCAGGAGGCTGGTGAGTTCATGGTAACTTTCCCTTATGCATATCATGCTGGTTTCAACCATGGTTTCAACTGTGCAGAATCCACCAACTTTGCAACGGAGCGATGGATTGAGTACGGCAAGCAAGCAGTTTTGGTGAGGATCGCCAGATGACGACATAGAAAACCATACTTCACCTAATTTAAATCAGATTTTGTCTTGCTATTTAAAAATAAAAAAATGTAAATGTATAAATTCATAGAATCAACCATATGTTTATAGATATACATGCAACAATATCACCTGCAATATTCGCCGTTTGAATCAGTCTTTTTATGCCCGTCTTCCCTTTTAGTGCTCATGCCGTAAGGACATGGTGAAGATTTCCATGGATGTATTTGTTAAAAAATACCAGCCAGATCGTTACGAACATTGGCTGGCAGGGCGAGATGTGTTACCCATTGACCACACGCGGCCCACCCCAGAGGCGAGGGAGTTCCTGGGGGAGTCCTTTAATGACATCACCAGCAACAGTAACTCCATGGAGAGCTGTGGGGAGGACGGAGAGCGGAAGAGGTGGGTCATTTACTACAGAAAAGAACGTCATTGTGTGTGTGTTTTTTTTTCTAAGCTGTTTATATCGTAAAATGTTTAGTACATGCTTAGGGTGATTTTATTACTCCTGGTTATTTTTCGCTCTCTGTTGGGAAGACCCATGGGCATGTCATCCTGCCAGTTACTATTGGATTAAGGACCCAATTAGAGCAATGCAAATCAGTACTTAATAGTCTAGACAAAACAGATCACTGCTTTTATATATTAAGAATTACTGGGATATGCTTCACACTCATACAGTTAGCCACAGTCCAATCTGAGTTTTCCCTCGCACGACTATTTTGCAGCGGCTCTGTGCAGAGGTTAGCACCGCCCAAGACGATTCTGATTGGTTTAAAGAAATGCCATTAAACCAGAGCACGTTTTACTCCCATCCCCGAATGCTGTGTGGAGTAGCCAGACCCTCCTTCAGCGCGCTTTGGAGGAGGGTCTGGCAAAGCGAGACTAGACACAGTTACGCCTAAAGACTGCTCCGTACAACAACAGTCTTCTTTGTTGGTTTGCTAAAGGTCACTCAAACGATTTAGCACTCTGGTCATTTTTAAGGCTGTCGTATTCTAGTATTGACATTTTGCTGAGAGGTATACACCAAGGTTTCATTTCTGTTCTCTACTGTTTCCAATCCTCTGGCCTGTGTCTCTGTTTGGTCCACAGCACTACACAGAGGATAGAGACCAAGAGACACAGAGTGTGCCTGGAGGTGCCTAAGGAGGTTGTTCCCAAAGATGAAGATGTGGAGCAGTATGGGAAGCGTCCCAGGCTCAGCCTTATACCTCCACGGACCATGTCACAAGAGGGCAAAAGAAATAAAGGTATTATCTCCTGTGTATTGTCTTTGTCTTATAGTTTCCTGTTGGGTAACAAAGCCTTGTTTCCCCCCCCTCCCCACCTACTAAACAGATATCTCTTATTTAATTTACAGGCCCACCAAAGTTGGTTGTCACACCAACCAAGCTCACTTTATTGGATCCATTTCATAGGGGCTTGACCCAAAGTGTCAGTGATGTAGGACGTCCCCCACATTATACTAAGACTCGCGCCCCTGCGATCTCGTCTCAGTCCCTGCCCAGAAACGGACATCTATCAGTTTCCGCTGCACCTTCATGGACCGAAATCAATGCTCAGCCTGTCCGCAAAATGGGGGTAGCCAGCCTGCTCTTCCACAGGACTCTGAGTCCAAAAGACACTCTTCAAGTGCACAGCTACACGCTAGAAAGGCAGCAGCAGCCGCGCACACAGCTGCAGGTGCACAGCTATGCCAGAGAGCATCAACCCCGTCATCTCCAGCACAAAACCTGTACACCGTCGCACACACAGGTTCAGTCCTCGCCTCAGGTGCCAAGCTGTGAAAGGACGGAGCCACAGCCACAGTCCAAGATGATTCTTACCAAAGCAGCACCGATTAAGTCCGAAGCACCGAGTCTTGCGGAGCAGGACCAAAAGATGGACAAACCTGAAATGTCTACGCCTGTTGAGGCTCAGGCAGAAGTGCAGAAGCCTGAAGTTAAGCCCACCAGCACATCTGCTTCCTCTCAGACTCAAACACAACTCAAAGAGATGAGCAAAACACAGATGGAGGCCCCCAAGAACAACAAGCGAAAGGTCTGTTTTTTTTTTGTTTTTTTTTAATAGAACATACATTGGCAGAACACTCATACCAAAGATGCAAAAAATGTAATGTTAAAATGTTAGTCATTGTTTGCTCTCAGTGCACCGTGTCTCACACATGTTTAAGCACAGGTTATGTTATACGCTGCATGCATTGTCTCTTACTGTCTTTAACTTACCGTAACACTAACTTATCCAAAATGGCTTGTCACTTCTGAACATGTAACTTGTCAAATTTATGTTGAGTGTTCATAAAGGTCTTCACGATATGAGGACGTTCTTTTTTTTTTTTTTTTCTTTTTTTTCTTTTTTTTTCTTCGTTCGATTAATTTGCACATCAATATATTTTTTCGAACCATTATTTTTGTCAGGAGTACTTTCACACAGAATGCAAATATTACGCGGCGATAAAGCAACGTCATTTCCCCCCCCCCCCCCCCGAAACGAGGTAGATTTTTTATTTTTATTTTTTCTGAGCTTTCGCACCGCAAATAAAGACATCAACCCGTCCTGTTGTGTTGTTTACTTATGATGATAAAATAACAACACGGAGGCTGCGGTCCGAACCGTAGACTTCACAGACGGCAAACTTTATTACTACTTTCAACCTTGACAAAGACAGCGTTTACCAGAGACATATCTTTCCATTCCCACATTTTTACAATAAAAATATTGACATGTAACCTACACTGTGTACTGTTTAACAGAGGGAATTAAAGTAGCTTAGTGTTAGCTTTTCCTGCTTCAGCTTCCTGACCGTGGCACACAGGGAGACGGGGCTGGAGTCTCCGGAGCTAACCCCCGTAACTCCACTGGGCAGCCGGGGAAACAAGTCCCGGTACACCTGTTGTTGTTTTTTTTGGAGTTGCAGCATTTATTTGTGCTCACACTGCAGACTCTAGCTATTGTACGCTCTTCTCTGCTCCGATCGCTCTCTCCTCACTTTCTTTCTCGCTTCACCGACATCGTAGTTGAGCTGTCGTGAATGTCTGGAACTTTTTTGAAAACTGTCACAAATTCAAGTCACTGCTGGTATGACTCGCAGGCGATTATTTCACATTTTCGTGTCGTTCATTCGTCAAGCCCCTGGGGTGTAATGGCCTTGAAGCTTTCGTCTTGGCTTCAAAATACAATTGTGCATGTAGGTACTAAAAAAAAAAAAAAAAAAAAAAAACGGCAACAAGACTTTTTGGTGGCTCTGTACTGGCGCATTTTCTTTGCATGATGTTTGCATACTAATTACTTTAAGCTCAGCATTGTTACTAAAGCCATTTTCTCATATGAGCTCCGGACAATGTCTGGAGAATCCGGTATTGATGCACATGTGACACGCAACAGAAGATTGTCCGTGTCAGCGTTCTCGCTTACTGGAAATACTTTGCTTGGTTTAGGCGAGGGGTGGCTCCTGGTTAGAGCGTGCAGGAGGCAGGACATGACACGGACTACACTGCCTCACGGAGCAGGTTCGTTATTTGGTCATAAACAACAGAGTCTCTTGCTGTTCCTTGAATTTGTCTGACGATTTCTGCGTCTGCATTTACTGACAGAAGTTCCTGAATCCTGTCATCTCTCCATTGAGACATCTTAGTGTGATCTGCGTAAACATGACCCTTCTTATTTACCCTTTCTAGGATGTTTTATTCCGGTTTCGCATGAGCCACATGATAGAAACGTCGTCCACAAGCCCACTCGCTCGCTCGCAGGCAATGACCTTCTCTATTCACACATGGGCTCAATAGGACATTACACAGACTTTGAACTGGGGATCTGGCAGGGTAAAGTCCGGTCCAACTGATTCAGACGTTTGTTCTCACACACAGAGCTCCTCCGGGCAATGACTAGATAATTTCAGGGTTGCAGTGCATGTGTGAGAAGGGCTTAACTCTACTAACACAATTATTGATCACTTTATCAGGCATTATTCCAAACTCTGCCCTAAGTGTTCCATGTTATCCATGCTTTTCAAACTACAGAGTAAGCCATCCCCCCTTGTGGATAGTGGCATTATCATCCTCAATGACACCATTCCTGCCGCAAAACCGATCCATAATAAGGTGAAAGTCATCGCTCAGAATCATCACGTAAGTAGTTACTAGCTGTGACCAAATTCTCAAAGGGATCTATGTACCCAATGTTTATCTTAAATTGTATGCATACCATTACAGAGCTCCCAATATGCCTCATGATTGTGAGACTTGGCGACTTATCTTATTTCAATTCGCTACAGATGCAGTATAATCCTTGTTTTGTCTTGCTATACACTTCTTGCTCCAGCAGGTGTCACAAGAGCAGTCATACTGCAAGTCAGTTGTGAAGAAGCAACAGAAGCAGGCACAGCTCTGTACGCTGCCCCGTCATCACCCTCTAATCAGAGAGGTGCACAGTGACGATGGTACGCGCTTGTTTAGTTGATCTGCAAAATGTAGTAGCATGTTGTGTGGTGCCAGTTTACCAAACACCATATTTACAGTCATAATATGAAGGCTTGTTGTAATTATTTTCACTCCATTTTTCTAAATCTCATTGCTTCCACCACCATCTCCCTCCTTCGTTCACACTTAAAACTCTGTCCCTCGTACCATCCTCCTATGTGTAGATGTGAACGTAGATGTGGAGTTTGAGCAAGAGGAGAAAGAGGAGTGGGCAAAGCCGCTGACCCAGCTGTGGCAGTGTCGGCCACATGACCCTCAGGCAGAGAGGAAGTACAACAAGAGCATGGGCCAGCAGGCCCCCTACTGCTCCATCTGTCTGCTCTTCCACACTTACCATCAGGTGACAACTACGAGCATGTTCTCCTTTTATGAAATTAGTTCTGTTATTTAACGTTCTTATTAACATAATTTTGCATCGATATTGAGGGGACAGTCATAGTTTTCAGCATTTCGTAAATAATTGTCATTCATGGCAAACCACCTCTGGAGCAGACACGAATGAAGACATTTCAGAGAAAATGCTGCGATGGACTGTGCAGAGCATGTGAGCACAGTGGAGCGGTGAGAATGTCCACTCCTCGCTCATGGCGCTGTTTGTTCCCTGCGCTCCCCCGCTCGAAGCCGCTCCGCTCTTGCATTGATTTATCAATTGACGGGTTTGAATGGGTCTCAGGCAGTCCTGACTGGGGGTTGGGTCCAACAGATGTTCACATAACAAGCTTCTGAACTTTTCTTTTTTCCTCCCCTCAAGTCTGAGTCCAGTAGTGGGAGTTCCAGCGTCACGTTGTTGAACCGTAAAGGGGGCCGCCAGTGGTCCAAGCCACTCATCCCTGAAGTGTGTTTCAACACCCAATCCAGCAAGACGAATGATAACGGGGAGGGACAACTGTCCAACCCTCATGTAGCAGAGGACGGGACCAGCCGGCTGGTCAGCTGTGCTCAGTGCTGCGTCTGCGTACATACCAGTAAGCCCCTTCTCTGTGTTGAACAGCTATCTGTTAAAGTATTCATTCAAGGATTGTTGAATGAAATATATCTTGCATACAGCCCATTCAGATTTTTCGTTATTCTTTTAGGAAATCTCTACTCAATGGTTATTCCTAAAACGGCTGTTACAGTTATGTCGAAAACAGCCATCACTAAAGACCATAAATGGATTATGGATGAATATGCAAACACACATGTGCCACACTCTTGTCACACATTATTCAACCAGTAGCACCAAGAGCTCTTAAACAGCATTTACTTATAGAGCTAATTTCTGTCTTTTCCAATAGTCTGTGTTGGTCGTTCTATAGCCTGAACCCTTATTTATTTCTCTTAAATAACCAGCCAAATATGAGCAATAACCATGCTGTGAAATAAAGCATGTGAATGTGTGCCATGTTCTTTTCTGTTCCTGTTCAGGTTGCTATGGTGTGTCAGCGGATGAAGCAGAGCAACACGACTGGCTGTGTGCCCGCTGTGAGGCTAATGCCGTCACTGAGGTTAGTTAATTGGGCTACTTAAATCTATAGTGCGCAACTATTCTATATTAATGAACGTCCGTTCCATTCAAGCCATCCCCAAATGAGTTGATACAAAGCTAATTAAGCCCATCAGCTCCACAAAACACTCTGTGTGTTTCTCAGTGTGGCTGTGTTTATTAAATGGTGTAGTCAGGCGACTTTCGCTCGCAGCAGCTCGAGTGAAGCGGTTTACGTCAGCACTGAGAAAGCAGCGTTCAGCTTTGGAGACGGAGAGGACAAAAACAATAACAAGATAATTGCCTCTTCTGAAGAGTCCATCGTGTTTTTAATCCTCCGTGTCCTCCTTGATTTGACGGGATAAATGCTACTAGCAACTGCGTGGAGGAAGGGTGGTGTGCGATCACGGAAGGCTTGCGTTGTTGTCATTACTTAGAATTCCTCATGGGGGAGACAGAAACTACGCACTATAGCTTTAAAGTAGATATAAAATGACCACCATACTAATAACAAACTCCAAAAATACAGCTGCAGAGTTGCAAATTGAAATGTGATAAGTGCACCAATTTTTTTATTCATGTATCAGTAAAAAAAAAAATATATATATTTTATTGACAAAGAAATTGAATGCACTGGCATATGTGTCATTACTGTCATATCTGCAGGTGTTTGTTTTTCTGATTAAGCGTGCCTAATAGTGAAAACAGGTGGTCTAGGAACAGCTTAGAGTGAAAACCACATGGTGGCTCTGTACTGGCGCATTTTCTTTGCATGAAGTTTGCATACTAATTACTTTAAGCTCAGCATTGTTACTAAAGCCATTTTCTCATATGAGCGCCGGACAATGTCTGGAGAATCCGGTATTGACGCACATGTGACGCGCAACAGAAGATTGTCCGTGTCAGCGTACTCACTTACTGGAAATACTTTGCTTGGTTTAGGCGAGGGGTGGCTCCTGGTAGCTTAGTGTTAGCTTAGACTTAGAATTCCTCATGGGGGAGACAGAGGTCTAGGAACAGCTTAGAGTGAAAATCACGGTGCAACATTAAGAGTTTATTATAGAAGAAACGGCTGTATTCACAGCTCACTTCCTCAGATGACACACCAGTGCCGTTGGTTGACATTCACTGTCACCTCTATGTAATAAAATAAGACAAACTTTTATTATCTCACGCAAGGAAATTTAAGTTTTTTAAATTGATGTGAATTGCATCTGCTACAGCTGAAACCATTGTCAGTATCATGACTCATCTTTGTTTTACTACAGCGCAGTACATGGATGTACATCAAACAAATGTATGAGCACCGTCTTATGAGGCTTATCCGTTCTATTAAAGTCAGTCTTTATTTTATCGAAAAGCACAATCTAAACTGTACCTTACTGAACTAATAGTTTAACACAGACAACAGCAGCAGCTTTTGTCACAGTTGCATAAACTTGGCTCTCTATGCTCCCGTTTCCTCTTTTCTGAGACAGTGAGATGGTTCACTTTCATTGTGTGATATTGTTTGGGGGTTTGTTTGTAAAGTGTATCTTTGAAATTTCCGTTGCTTCTTAGCATTCCTATCTGCTCAGAACAATAGCTTGTTTTGAAACATTCTGGGAATGTGGCCCAACTATGGCACAAACACCTTTGACCACCAGTGTGCAATGCTTCACTTTATATTTTCATTGTGACTTTGGCTTCACACTGTGTCTGTAGTAGGATGAAGGCTTCTCATGTTTCCTTGTATATTAAGAATTATAATCATTTATTTTATTGAAATATTAGAACATCGAGAGCTGTGGATTTCCGCTAAGGACTTCTAGTCATTCCTGTTGTTATTAACTTCGATTAGAATCGATAAGAGGCTCAGGATGCCCTCATCAAGTTGTTTTTTCCCCCCTGACAACTGAGCCAGTTGGCTTTCTTGACAGGATTTCCTGGAATATGTCGTATATTTTAGTATCTGTGGAGAAAGGTGTGTCAGAATTGTTGTGGCCAAGGTTTGAACCGGTATTAAAAACCCATAAATGGCATATGGAAGTTGTCAATCAACCGCAGCACTTTAGTGTGAGTTAGTACAAGTGAGGTGAACTTGAAAATGCTGATATAGAGGCAAAGTGAGTGTTTTTAATCCAGACCAGGGGTCTCATTTATAAAACTGTGCGTAGGATCCTTGCTAAAAGTGTGCGTACGCCCAAAAGCCCAAAAAAAAAACGT
Organism: Zingel zingel; assembly: GCA_023566125.1. Classification (NCBI taxonomy): domain Eukaryota; kingdom Metazoa; phylum Chordata; class Actinopteri; order Perciformes; family Percidae; genus Zingel; species Zingel zingel. The sequence continues at coordinate 35,776,404 of CM042324.1, forward strand.
GCGTTCGCACATCTGTAAGCAATGTTCCCTTTATAAATCCCAGATTACCCACAATTGTGCATACGTGAATCAGCCTCTTATCCCGCCCTGTACACGCCCATTTTTAACCATAAATAGTCAATGCGAAGCACCTCATGAATGCTGATCAGTATGTTAATGGCCCTGGCAGTTGTTCTTTCGTTACGCCGAATCATGACGACTGGCGGGGGAAAAGACAAAAACTTCTCAGACACTCGGGGAATTGCTGCAAATTGAATTATTATTTCAATCCCATACTGATTTCGGCCTGTTCTCGCAACGTGTAGGGAAACCTGACTACCTATATTAATAAGACCGTCCAAAACGGCAGGCATTACAGCACTCGGGGACAGCTTCGATATACCAGACCTACATGACAAGATTTAACAGAACTATATATTATATCCAGACAAGCCTTAGTGATAAAGTTGAAGATTATATATAATATTTATATAAAACACTTAGCTGTCTGCCATTTCCCTCTGGAAACAACCGGTTGACCCCAGAGTGGCGAGGACCTGTATTTGGACCGGGATGGACTGGCATGGCACGGTTCCGGCGCGTTGCCCTCTCTACTGGACCTAATTCAGTACATAGATCCAAGAGCACAGCTTCAGGGAATTTAACCCTTGTGTTGACTTCGGGTCACATTGGCCCGTTTTTAAATGTTTGTTTTATATCAGAAAATATTGGACGTAGAAATAAGCGCTGAAAATGTGTAGAAGAAAAATTTTAACATTTTTAAAACGTTGGAAAAGTCGAAACGAAGACAACACAAGGGTTAAATCGGCATATTAGCCAGTCATCGTCGTGGTCCCTGAAGTCTCTTTCTCTTCTGTTTCTCAACAATTTGTGGTTGTTAACACCTTGCCAAAATCACAGCATCAACTAGTGGTATACTTTTGATTTCAGTGTGTGAGTAATCGGCAAAAACTGTAAAGTTTGGACCGATAACGAGGACATTAAGTGTAACGATTGCGCGAGAGCTTAACGGCTGTATTTTCAGACTTTGACATTTGATGATATATGCACAGTTTTAAAGACCGATATGTAGTTATTTACACTGTGTTATCTAATACTAGGGTATTTGATGCTATCCTGTGTTCCATGCAGTGTTGTACGTTAGAAGGTTTTAAGAAAGCTGCCACACCAGGTACGCAATGGATTTGTGAGAAACAAAGAATTAGCAATAGATTGAGCTTTAACTGCTAATGCTTATCCATGTTATCCATTAGAGGAGACTGGGGTATTGTGGTGGAAGTTTCTTTTGCAGCAGGAGTGGGTTTTCTAAATAATAGAAAAGTGAAACGAATAAAGACAGTTGAGAATTAAACAAAGTTTGATCTTTGTAATTTATCTGTATTTGCAAATATAGGAGCAACACAATTTCACAAAGGCACAGGAGCTCAGTGTGGAAAAATCTCTTCGACGAGTGAACAGAAACACTGAGCTTACATAGATCATCAGTGTGATAGTAACACACGCACTTGGCTTAGCATGACTCTGCATTTCTCATAGGCAGTCTGATAGACAGGAGACAATCTAAAACACAGGAGACATCCCGGAGCCATTTCGCCTCTTCCCCTCAACACCACTTTCGCCCCCTAGGTTACATATCCCGTTTAGCTCAAGCAAAGAAAGTGTCAAAGGAGATAGTTTAGGGAGACCTTTTACCCAGACTTTGTGGCTCCCACTTAGTTTGTGAGAATCAGAAAGACAGAAATAAGACAAGATTATAAAAAGATTGTTTTAATGTAATTTTCCCATTACAGTATCCCATCATATATTCAAACATCAGGATTTAGATGTGATGAAGATAAGTGTGTTGCCAAAGTTTTTTTTTTTTTTTTTTTAACAACACCTTGTTGTGTGTTTCTTCCTCAGGACTGCTGTCTGTGTTCCTTGAGAGGCGGCGCTCTGCAGAGAGCCAACAATGACAAGTAAGTCCTACCAGCAGACAAATGTGCTGCTGCCATTAAGTATTAATCGGTGGATCACCAACTTTAAAGTAATATCATAGGTATAGTACAGTAGTCACGGTAATCTGAGCTGGTCCCTAATTTGCAACAGTAACATTTAAGGTGAGAGTTTAAGAATACTGATATACATCTGCAATGAAGTAATGTCATACGATTTTAAAAAAGAAAAAAAAGGATGTACAGGACATTAGACAGTGAGTGGTCGGTCTTATGTGGAACCCAAAGAGCTATTAGTTATAGGGAGAAGCAGAGTTTGGTTTAATGGGACAGGCAGTAAAGTGGACGGTTGGTTTGACTTTTTAGTTATTCCTACTAATGCAGCATGAGGGCACCACTGAAGATAGTGACAAGAAAAAGTGCTCAGGAAGGATTTATGATGTTTACTAGACAGCCCAGACACAGTCAGACCGTTTGGTACATAACAGATTGCTACCCATGAATACCATTCACTCTGCTTTGACCGCATTAAATGCATAAACACAAACTCACACCAATACACACAGTATCCGTATGTGCGTGCAGTTGTTACACACCCCCAGCCTGTGGTTGCACTTTGCACACAGTAAGTGAACGTCAGTTTAAATGGCAGGAAATGCGTTTTGACAGAAGCAACATTTGCCAACATCATCTTGAATGGCTTATGACCATGAGGGATTTTTTGTGCAGACTTGCTAGATAGATACATACATACATACCTACATACATAGATAGATAGATAGATAGATAGATAGATAGATAGATAGATAGATAGATAGATAGATAGAACAGCCAATAGGACCTCCTTCTCTGTGAAATGACCTGTGATTGGCCAAGTCTGCTGTTGCGGGCTACATTTTCTCAAGTCTGGAAACAGTGCCAAGAGGAGGTGCAGAAGTCGATTATTAAGGAAATTTTGCCCAATGACGAAAAACTGCCTCACCTAGCTTTAACTTGTAGGCCCAACTACAAGTCAACGCCTACATATAACGTTTAGTGTGTAACCACATTTCTTAATACGTGCTCAACATTGCACCCTGGACATTGAATTGTTTGTCCTAAATGTACTTTGTGTTTGACTTTCACACAGGTGGGTTCATGTGCTGTGTGCCATCACTGTGCTGGAAGCTCGCTTTGTCAACGTCACTGAGCGAGGCCCCGTTGACCTCTCTGCAATCCCACTGCCGCGCTTCAGACTGGTAAGACTCACTACAGTTACAGCGGTCTGCTGTACGTTATAGTCTAACTGTAGCGATTCAGATTAGGAGACCTGTTTTGCAGCCGTAGGCATGAAGCTAATATTTGAAGAGTTCATGTGCCAGAATCCTGAAATCAAACTAGTTGCCCCGCCCCTTTGCTGAGTTTGTCTTATTCAAAAGTATCTTTAAATACTTTGATATAAATATTCATTGACAAACAGTAACTATCTCACTAATATCATGACCCCTATCTATGTATTGATGTGGCATTTTGAGTCAGACTTTTTAAACCCACACACAGATTGGATTCTTGATGAACAGAGTTGTACTCTGATGGTGGCATCTGTTTGTAGCTCTCACTGAGAACACACATTTAACGCTAGTGAAACTGCTGTGGCACCTGTTGGCTGTTTCACTTCTCAGTCTAGCCCCTGTGTGTTTCTGAAAAATGTTTATGCTGTTTTACTTGCGTAACGGAGCTGTGGCGAAACTTTCCCATCGGTTAATAATCTCATGACAACACTGGTGTTACCGAACACCCCAGACATTTTACAAGAATAGATAATCATTGATATCGCTCAATATCTGTAGAGTGCTTACTTTGATATGTACCTTTTATGCCCAACCATGGCCATATTACTTGCTTACTTGAAAATAATGTGAAAGGCAGTATTTGTATGAGTCACGTACAAGCAGTCTGGGAATATTGCTGGACTTTCTTCACAAAGGTTGGCCTTGACTCCATTGTTCTAGTCCTTGATCTCAATGGATTTACTCTTAAATAAGCACATATGATGTCATAACGCCATTAAATTATCGAAAGGAAATTGTGTAATTTCCCTCTTAACATGTCTGTGTTCCAGTTCGTGTCTGGGTCTGCCTGCCTTGAACTTCCTTTGATAACTATTTTTTTTGTGTGTCTTCCTCCCTCCCATCCTCCCCACTTGGCTTGTTTCCTTTCTCCTCCTGTACTTCCTCTGCTTTAACTCCCCACTTTTCCTCTTGACCGCCGTTTCCTCTCCACGCTTGTCTTTGTCACTCTGGTAGAAGTGTGCGTACTGCAGGAAACGGATGAAGAGGGAGGTGAATGGCTGCTGTGTCCAGTGCTCCCACGGGCGCTGCTCAACGGCATTCCACCCCACCTGCGCTCAGGCAGCTGGTATCCTCATGCACCCGGATGACTGGCCGTTCATTGTTTTCATCACCTGCCACAGACACAGAGCGCCCCTCTTACCTGAGGTAACCGTGCAGAAACCGTAATGTAGTAATGAATTAGGTGTGGAAGGTCACATCATTTCTACATACGTTATCTTGCAAAGCTGTTTAGATTTGGGGGGGGGAGTGAGAAAGAAACCGAAAACATGACTAACACTCACTTGTTACTCTGTGTCTGATTTCACTGGTTAGTGTGGATTAGGTTGTTTAGCTGAGAGGAAAGCCGAAAATTCAGAACTGAAATGACTATTTCTCTGTTTCTCAAATCAGAGAAATAGTCATTTCAGTTTTGAATGTCCGTTTTGAAAAACTGACATGCATGTTGAAAAACAAGATGAAAAAGACAAGTTTACCCTATCTTAACCTTTTTGAGAGTGCTTTTTTTTTTTTGGATTGTCTCTGGAATGCCCCCATGCCATTCTATTCCACAAATAGCACAAATGTTGAAAAAAATACCATACGTAAGCTGTTTTATCGTGGTTCCTTATTGTAAAGAAAGTTCCCTTCCATGGAATCAGAGTTTGGTGATTCCTGCTACAGTGGTATAATGAGCAGGCCCAAACAAGAAGCTTAGTTATGCTGAATATGATTTGGTGTCTGACTGAGTTTGAGTGCGTTACATCTTCTAAGGATCAGATTCCAGACACTTTAAGTATGTCGGAGGTGTTGTTGATTATGCAATAAGGTTATAATACATACAGTTTTTCCAGGTGTTTGTGTTCATTGGCAGTTAAAAATAATTTGACTGTCATAATTGAAGCTTGTTTACACTACTGTTAAGAACTGCTATTTGTTATTGTGCTTTCCAGAATGTGATGATCCAGTGCACAGCACTTGTTGACAAAGAAATGTACGTCACTTTTAAAGCTGATTCTCCCGTTATTTCCTTACAAGTGATGTTTTTAAATGGGAGTGCTTACTCCACATAAAACACTACATTACATCACTTCCAGCTAACTTGGTGGAGATATGAGCATCATTGAGAACGGCATCATCCAACTGTTTAAACCAAATATCCTCTAGTCCAGCTCAGCTGAATACACACACCAAATCCATCAGCATGCTAGTGTGTTGTTCATTACAGAGCCTGTTTGTAGCAGTTAGGCTACCGACAACGTTCTCTTTGCTTCACCTGTTCTATTGACTTTAGCATTTTGGACACGCTAGCTGTTACAGACGTGAACTAATCACAGACAGTTGCCCCGCTCGTGGACTCATGGCAGTGCGTCGCTGCATAATGGATATAGGGGAAACACAATAGATATTTTCCGTTATTTGTGGCTGTTACGTCCCCCGTAGCGGTGTCCAGGGGAAAAGGGGAGCAATAATAATAATAATAATAATAATAATAATAAGGCGGGTGCGTAAAAGGAAGAAAGGAAACAAATAAATGTACTAATAAACTATTTATTATTACGAAAATAAAGCCAACGTTAACACAAAACAACTACCCTGAAAGAAAGGAAGTTAACAAAAGTACCAGCCAACAACGTTAAACGTAAATGACACGACGCAAAGCACCACTCAGCTCTGATTCACGACCGACAGCGACACAACTCTGTTCGGCTCTCCTCTCGCCCACCGTCCTCTTCTCTGCCTTAATCCCTGCAGCTTTACCACAATCCACATGATCGCTGAGGTGCTGCAGGTGTGCATGCCCAATCAACTAGTGAGGGCGGTACCTGGGTCAGGACACAAGAGAGCAGAGAAAACACATACACACACACACACACACACACACACACACGTAACACCCCCTCCCATAAGTGCAAACCAATAGTTTGCTACATTAAACACTATAAATACATTTACCAACGCACCACATTACACATCAGAATAACCTCTTTTTTTTTTTTTTTTTTTTTTTTTTAACCCACGGGACAGGGCATCAGCCACCACATTGTCAGTCCCCTTTTTGTGTTTAATCTCAAGGTTGTAACCTTGCGCCAATAGGGCCCAACGCATCAGTCGCTGGTTGTGGTTGTACATCTGTGTTAGGAAGACAAGAGGGTTATGGTCTGTGTACACAATCACGGGAGATGAACTGGCACCAACATACACTTCAAAATGTTGAAGTGCGAGTAGCATAGCCAGAGTCTCTTTTTCAATGGTGGAGTAATTCAGTTGGTGCCGTTTGAACTTGACCGAGCAGTAACACACTGGATGACACACGTCGCCCTCCCCATCTTGTACTAGCACAGCACCAGCTCCTGAAGCACTCGCATCAACCTCCAGCTTAAAGGGGCGAGAGAAGTCAGGCGCCGTCAGGACAGGTGCACTGCAGAGAAGAGACTTAGCTGCCTCAAAGGCATATTGACACTCAACACTCCACACAAAAGGAACCTTAGGGCTGCACAGACTGGTTAAAGGATGAACTACCACCAAGAAGTTTTTGCAAAAACACCGGTAATAACCAGCCATGCCCAAAAAACGCTGCAGTTTGCGTCTTGATGTTAGAACTGGATAGGCCAGCATGGCCGAGATCTTAGCATCTACGGGCCGGACCTGCCCGTGGCCGACCTGCTTTCCCAAGTACGTAATCGTGGCTTTACCGAACTCACACTTGGCAAGGTTTAGAGTCAAGGATGCTTCCACAAGTCGCTGAAACACTTCCGTCAAGCTAACAATATGACTGGCCCAATCGCTAGAGTAGACGACGACATCATCAAGGTAAACATTACAATTCTTGACGTTCCCTAGCACCAGATTCATCAAACGCTGAAATGTGGCAGGCGCATTTCTGACCCCAAATGGCATAACTGTGTACTGCAGGAAATGGTCTGGGTTTACAAAGGCCGAGATCTCAGATGCTCTGGATGTTAATGGAACCTGCCAGTACCCTTGTAACAGATCCAGCTTTGTAATAAATGCGGCCGGCCCGATACTATCAATACAGTCCTCCATGCGAGGCAAAGGAAACGAGTCAGGCACTATGACTGCGTTAACCTTGCAATAGTCGGTACAAAAGCGTGCAGTGCCATCAGGCTTAGGGGCCAGCAAACACGGCGAGCTCCAAGGACTACAGCTAGGTACAGCTAAACCGTTTTCCAACAGGTACTTAGCTTCCTGTTTCATTAGCTCTCTTTTGGCTAAAGGACAACGGTAAGCATGCTGTTTAATGGGACGTGCAGTACCAACATCGATGTCATGTTTTAACATGTTGGTGCTAGACGGCACATCACTAAACAGAGATGGATGGGAGCGCATCAAAGAAACTATCTCTTGTCGCTGATCTACAGGGAGATAGTTCAAATGGGTGTCATTTCCGACAAGAACTCTGTGTTACACAGCCTACCACTCTGCTGATCCCTGCCCAGTACCGCCAAACCGTCATCAGGCAAGGATTCCACACAAACCAAGGAAGCAGATGTTTCGCCTGAGGCAGCAGTCTCCGGAGTTTTCTCCTGCTCCCCCTGGACAGCTTCTCTGGAATGATAGGGTTTGAGCATGTTAATATGGCACAGGCGCACCTTACGTCGCCGCTCTGGCGTGTCAATGACATAGTTGGTGTCGGACACTTTGCTTTTTATGACATACAGGCCTGAGAAATGGGCCGTAAGAACAGAACCAGGGGTCGGTAACAGCACCAACACTCTCTCACCCGGTTCAAACTCACGCTTAACTGCTTTCCGGTCAAACCGTTCTTTCATACTCTCCTGAGAAGAGGAGAGTGCCGCTTTAGCCAGTGCAGAAGCATGACGTAGACGCTTCTTACATCGTGATACAAAATCTTGCACTGTAGTCTGCGGGGAAATGTTACACAAGAACTGTTCCTTTAACACTTTCAGTGGGCCACGCACAGTGGGCCATGCACATTGTGCCCGAACACAAGTTCCGCTGGGCTGAACCCCAGGGACTCCTGTTTGGCCTCACGTATGGCAAATAGTGTAAAAGGGACACCCTCATCCCAGTCTCTCCCTGTATCATGACAGTACTTGCGCAGCATGGACTTAAAATTTTGATGCCAACGCTCAAGCGCCCCCTGTGACTCTGGATGATACGCACTAGAGACTGAATGAGTGATGCTCAGCGATTGCAAGGTTTGCCTAAAAGATTTAGACAGGAAGTTAGTTCCTTGGTCAGTTTGTACAACCTTTGGTAACCCAAATGTGGTAAAGAACTTGGTCAATGCCTTTGTGATGGCAGGCGCAGTAATTTTTCGCAGTGGAATGGCCTCAGGAAAACGAGTGGTAACGCACATTACTGTTAACAGAAACTGGTTACCAGACTTCGTCCTCGGCAATGGACCAACACAATCGACCAATACACGTTCAAAGGGTTCACCAACAGCAGGAATAGGGTGCAAAGGGGCTGGAGGAACAACCTGATTTGGCTTCCCCACCACCTGGCAGGTACTACATGTTTTGCAGAAGCGTGCAACGTCTGCCTTCATTCCTGGCCAGAAGAAATGTTTCAGGATACAGTCATAGGTTTTAGTGACACCAAGGTGACCAGACCAAGGATGGTCATGGGCTAACTCTAGTACATGCTGCCGGTACGCAACGGGAATCACTATCTGCTACACTGAGCCCCAGTCACCGATTGTATTGGTTTTGCCCAGTGGCGAAATCCATCTCCGCATCAATACCCCGTTATCTATGCAAAACGACTGACTCCCAGTACACTTACTGACATCCTCCACGGCTGCAAAACACTTCCTTAAAGATAAGTCACCGGACTGGGAGCTGATGAGCGCCTCACGTGTCAGTGGCAGCACATGAGCAGCAACAGGTTCCGCCCCACCTTCACACTTTTTCTAGGTCTGCCGTACAATTCTCCATTTTCCCCGTGGGTGGCAGCCTGTCCTCATATAAGGCAAAAGCAAAAAGAGAGTCAGACAGATCATCCTGAGCTTGTCTTCTGGCTTGAGCCCTAGTTACCACGCTAACTGAAAACACCTCGGGGTGACATTGGGCCAGATCATCATGTTTAGATTCTGCAATAGGGATATCAACAACTTCAGGTGCTGGATAAACCTTACCCACGGCTATGTCGTTACCCATAATAAAGTCAACACCATCAATGGGAAACGAGGGACACACAGCTACCGGGAAGAAACCAGTATTTATGTTAGACTGGACATGAATGCGGTGAAGAGGTGCCGGTACAAAACCCATCCCGATACCTCTTACGATTGTGCTCACGCCACAGGCAGACTCCTCACTCAAGGGCAGCACGTTGGAAAGGATGAATGACTGGGAGCCACCTGTGTCTCGTAACACTGAGACAGGACGCTGATTATCCGCCCTTCCTGTGAGCGAGACAAATGCAGGGAAAATGAAGGGTTTGAAACATTCATCAGGTACCGTTTCAATGGTGGATGGTGAACAACTGGCTACTGTTTTAACTAGCCCCACACCCTTGGGCTTTGAGATTGCCGCCTGCTGCTTAAGTTTCCACGCATTACAGTCGGCGATTAGATGGTCAGCTTTATGACAAAAAAAGCATTGTTTAACTGTCTTAGAACCGGAGAAAGGTGTACCAGCACGTGGAACCCGCGTGTCACTAGACCTAAAAGCCGTTTCCCGCTGAGTGGAGGAATCGTGCCTAATAAAAGCACTTTTGTTGGTAAGAGCGAACTCATCAGCAAGAATAGCAGCCTGTCGCAGAGTAGATACCTTCTGCTCATTCAGGTACACAACCGTCCGCTCAGGCACACAATTTTTGAATTCCTCCAACAATATCAGCTCACGCATCGAAACACAGTCATCTGCCTTACAAGCTGAACACCACCGGTCAAACAGCATCCCCTTCTCCCTGGCAAAGTCAGCGTATGACTGGTTTGCTGTTTTTCTAAGGCCGCGGAAGCGCTGTCTATATGCCTCGGGCACCAGCTCATATACCAGCAGTATCGCGCTCTTTACTTCTTCATAAGAGAGGCTGTCCTCCACGGAAAGAGAAGAGCAAGCCTCTTGAGCTCTACCCGTTAGTTTGCACTGTAACAATATTGCCCACACATCCTTCGGCCAGTGCAGAGCAACAGCAATGCGCTCAAACGCACCAAAAATAACCCTCCACTTCAGACTCTCTAAAGACGGGAACCAAAAATGTTTTTACTCACGTCAAATGTAACAGAAGAATCACACGGCCGCACAACCGACGAAATGGAGCTAGACTGCAGTTCCAGCTCGCGCATCTTGACCGCTGTCTCTGCCTCCAACCGTTTCAACTCCAACCGGAGCCAAAATTCACGCTCCTCCTTCCGTTCCTCCTTCTCCAGCTGGAGACGAGCTAAACGCAGTTTTAGCCGCGCGTCTGTTCTGGAACCAGGGGTCACTTCAATAGACAACGGCTCAAAACGCGGCAACGTAAACTGCTTGTCGTCCCTGTCATCGCATTTTATGCCGGGGGTTATGTTAAGAATGTCTTGCTGTAGCTCCGCCGCTTCTGCCCCCCGAGACTCGGAGCGGATCTCCCCTGCGGACTCAGCCACGGCCACATTTGCCAGTAAACTACACACCACCCCCCTTCCACCAACCCGTCAACAACGGCAGCTTTCAGCTTCTTCTTAAGGAGAGAAGCTGAAGCTGGGATACCGTAGTGGTCGGCAATCGCAAATAAATCAACTTTCCTACAGCTGTCTAGCTTACACAGCGCAGGCTCCGCCACAAACTCCTCCACACTAAACGCTACCCCACTTGCCATCACGCCGGCAATAGCGCTTAGCCGCTAGGCTAAGCTACAAACAAATCAGCGTGTAATCCACTTACACCGTGGTAAACGTCATAACTATTAACGCCGGGTGCTACACAGAAACAAACCCAACCATACGTTAAACAAACAGCCCCCAGAACCTACCTAACAAAAACTAACCTGTCTATCTTCTGGAGTGTGCCGGGCTCGAGGCGACTTGAAAGGCGGAAACATCGGCGGCCGGAGCCCCGAAACGCCTACTTCCGTCGGGGAACTTGCCCAGGATTTACTCCGAAAATAACAAAGGAAAAATAATAAACAAGTGTCCGATGGAGGGGCCGCTGTGCAACCCAGCTGGACACTTCTGTCTAACTGAGGGAGTTGTAAATAGTTAGTTAGTGAAGGCTAGACCGCGAACACCCAGGCGTCAATACTTTAAAAAAACTTATAATTTCCAGTCACATTTTAAAATTCTTATATTATGTTATAGATTTGCAAAGTGAAAAAGCCCAAAGTCCCCCCCCAAAGGGACTTACCATCTCCAACAGAAAACACAGTTCACAAACTGCTCCAAACAGCTCTATTGTAGTCCAGCCTTTACTTCAGAGACAAACGTGGTCACTTTGTAACACACGTTATAATGCTCGCCTAGCTGCTAGCATGGCACGCACTCATACTCTGCTTCTGACTGGCTAGTAGTCCTTACCTAGGTACTGTCAGGGCACGCCCTCATACTCTGCTTCTGACTGGCTAGTAGTCCTTACCTAGGTACTGTCAGGGCACGCCCTCATACTCTGCTTCTGACTGGCTAGCAGTCCTTACCTAGGTACTGTCAGGGCACGCCCTCATACTCTGCTTCTGACTGGCTAGTAGTCCTTACCTAGGTACTGTCAGGGCCCTCATACTCTGCTTCTGACTGGCTAGTAGTCCTTACCTAGGTACTGTCAGGGCACACCCTCATACTCTGCTTCTGACTGGCTAGTAGTCCTTACCTAGGTACTGTCAGGGCACACCCTCATACTCTGCTTCTGACTGGCTAGTAGTCCTTACCTAGGTACTGTCAGGGCACGCCCTCATACTCTGCTTCTGACTGGCTAGTAGTCCTTACCTAGGTACTGTTAGGGCACGCCATCATACTCTGCTTCTGACTGGCTAGTAGTCCTTACCTAGGTACTGTCAGGGCACGCCATCATACTCTGCTTCTGACTGGCTAGTAGTCCTTACCTAGGTACTGTCAGGGCACGCCCTCATACTCTGCTTCTGACTGGCTAGTAGTCCTTACCTAGGTACTGTCAGGGCCCTCATACTCTGCTTCTGACTGGCTAGTAGTCCTTACCTAGGTACTGTCAGGGCACGCCCTCATACTCTGCTTCTGACTGGCTAGTAGTCCTTACCTAGCTACTGTCAGGGCACGCCCTCATACTCTGCTCCTGACTGGCTAGTAGTCCTTACCTAGCTACTGTCAGGGCACGCCCTCATACTCTGCTTCTGACTGGCTAGTAGTCCTTACCTAGGTACTGTCAGGGCACGCCCTCATACTCTGCTTCTGACTGACTCCCAACAAAGATGGAACAGAAGTGAGATGTCTCACTCTGTAGCTAAAACAGAGAGCTCAACACACAGGGTGAAAAGAGGAGCTGCAGCAATGTGCAGTACAACAAATATATGGTGTTTTCTGAAAATTAAACCACATAAACCTATTCCGGTACAACCTCTAAATACAATTATGAACCTGAAAATGAGCATAATATGAGCACTTTGAGCCTAATATGAGCACTTTAAGTTGAATATAAATCTTTTTTTTTTTTTTATTCCTCCATTTCATAAGATGGATAAATACACCTACATTATCTCTGTATTATTGTAGATTTTTGACAAAGAGAATCTTTGTGAAGGCAGTCTAATTAGCCTTACGTCTAAACTTCCAGCACTGCTTTTAGCCGTGCAGCACAGTAATAGTTCCTAAACTCTTAAACTACCACAGGCATTCTTATTTTTGAACATGTTCATGCTGCTTGGATTCACTAATTGCGGGAGACAGGCATCTGTTTGGTCCTGTCGAGAGATGAGCAGTGACCAAATGAATGTTCATTGAATCTTAATGAACTTGCTGCAAAGGTTTTCTTTTTTTTTTTTTTTTTTTTTCTTTTTCTTTTCATGCTGTTGTGGTATTAAGTTATGTGACTACAAGGCTGGGCTTGTCTGTGTAAAACACTCAGCTGTAATGTTCAATTTTACATTGCACCATGATCTCAGAGCAGCACAGTTACTTGGGTACACATTACTGAAATGTTGATTTAGTCGTTACAATAGTTTTACCCTCGCAGGGTTATCTTTATAGATTGCGTTTTTTTTACTACGACCACTGTGGCTCTTATCGCGGCCGAGTGATAAGCTTCTGTATGTAATGCTCAGTTTCTGTCCCTCTAGCGCAACGCGGCTTCCATGCGCGAGCTGGCAGTTGGGCAGAGGGTGATCTCTAAACACAAAAACGCCCGCTACTACCAATGCGACGTGGTGGAGCTGACCACGGCAACCTTCTACGAAGTTGTGTTCGACGATGGCTCCTACAGCGACAACCTCTTCCCAGAGGACATCGAGGTTAATAGAATTGCTTCCAGTCCTTATTTACTGAAATGATATGTCAAGGGGTGAAATGTAGTAACATACATAGTTAAACTTAGTGGGACTTAAGATAAGGTAAGATAAACCTTTATTGATCCCCAGAGGGAAATTCAGCTGTTGCTGCAGCACATGATAGATAGATAGAGAAGTACATGTAGAAAATGAAAAAAAAGGAATAAATATATACAACTAGTAAAAGTAAATTAACTCTACAAGAGCAAGTAAAGATGAGATATGTGACCAGTTAAAAGTGACACGGTAAAGTAAACATAATTCCCTGTTTAGATAGGTTTCCTCATCTAACACACAGCCTGAGTTCACCTTTTGGCTCCCTTTTCAGAACCGCGACTGCGTCCAGCTCGGTCCACCCGCCGAAGGTGATGCAGTTCAAGTGCGATGGACAGATGGGTTGATATATGGAGCCAAGTTTAAGGCATCGCACTCAATTCCTATGTACCTGGTAACGCCCCCCCAATCTGCTTCTCTCTTTTTGTGTCTCACTGGTACTGTATCTGAAAGGCTTACTGGTGCTTAAGTGCTTTTAATTATGTAGTGTCTTCTCTTATTATGTTACGTGGTCTTTTAGAGAGAAATGATGAATGAATTTTCCCAGTTTAACACCTATACGAGGTGATTTATTGCAGCATGTGTGTAAAGTGCCTAAATTGCAATCGGCATTCATGAAAATACATGGTGGTGAAGGGAACTTTCATGCACGTTATGTGTGTATTAGTGGCTTCGCTAAGTGTGTGTGTGTGTGTGTGTGTGTGTGTGTGTGTGTGTGTGTGTGTGTGTGTGTGTGTGTGTGTGTGTGTGTGTGTGTGTGTGTGTGTGTGTGTGTGTGTGTGTGTGTGTGTGTGTGTGTGTGTGTGAGATTCAGGTGGAGTTTGAGGATGGATCACAAATCACTGTCAAGCGAGATGACATCTACACTCTGGATGAGAATCTGCCCAAACGAGTCAAGTCACGAATGGTAATCTGCAATTTTATTAGAAGGTCTCCTGAACCTTTTTTTTTAATTCAAATAAAACGTGCCACGAAGTATGCAAGGGGCAACTTCTAACACTTATTCTACATTTGAGATCTGTAGCACCAGCAAGCACTAAATTCTATGTCTGATGTTTTGGTCCTCAGTCGGTGGCGTCAGACATGCGCTTCGAGCTCTTCTCACAGAGCGACGTCAAACAGAACTCCAAAAGGCAACGAGTCATCAACTCCCGCTACAGAGAGGACTACATCGAGCCCATCATTTACCGAGCCATCATGGAGTGACGTCCCTTTCCGTTTTTCTCTCCTCCTGCTTTCCACCTCTCATCTCCAAAGTCTCCAAACCACCAACTTGCAGCAGAGATGAGCAGCTCCAGATCTTTGTGTCTCTGTTTCTGGCTGCTGCTGATAGGAACGACCAGCTTCCTCCTCCTCCTCTTTCTTCTTCTTCTTCTTCCACGGCCTGTCAGGCTACATATTTATGAAATACGGCTGGGACTTAAAATGACTTTTGTTTGCATTGAATAATGTCCTTTGACCTCTGTTAACCATCACGCTCTGTAGATTGTGTTTTCTTCCTTCATTTCCTTATTTGATTTTGTTTCTCAGGAAGAAGCCATCAGTGAATTATTAAATATGGAAAAGGTTGGACTGTCTAACAGTTTTTTTTTCGTTGTTTTTTTTTTTTTTTTCTCTACCGCCACATTTAGCAGCTGTCAAGAAAACTTTACATGTCATACATTGGACTTTTAGTGACATTTCTTCTATAAATTACCTTTTGCTCGTACAGATGTTATTTTCATAATTTATGACATTTTGCAGTGAAGACAAATTGTGCTTGGGAATAAGGTTTTAAAGGAAGCATTAACTTGGATCAGCTTTTCACTCATAAGGTTTGACAAAGGCAGAACTGGAAACTCTTAGCCAATCAGCTGTTGACTATAAAAAACTATTTGATTAATCAAGCACTGTGTTAATTTGTAACCCCAAAGAAATGAAATAATAATATTAGGTAACCTTTTGACAAATCTTCAGATTGTACCCATCACTCTCTGCATCATAAGTATTTCTTCTCATAGGTGTGTCAACGTGCGTCTACTGTGAAGATGGAAGGAAACGACATGTTTTCAAGGCCCAAGCCTTACGTTTTAAAGGGCCAAGCATACTTTGGTTTTTCCAAAGCTTAAGGTTTATTATAACAATTGTAAGTAATGTTATTAATACACTTTATTTATGCAGTGAATGAGTTAAGTGCATTGAGTTTGAAAAGAAAGCTATTTTTGTCATGTCCTTTTCACAATCTGTAGAAAACCCGAGATGTATTTTATATTTATTATATTGATTGGTTTTCAGACATCCTGTTTAAATTTTGAGATATCGGGATTGGAGGGTGTGAATGCCAATCTGGCTCAGCTCCCTCCTTAGCAAAAAGCACTTTTTTACCTCCTGCCACAGGACATTTACCATTTTGTCAAACATTGGCCTCCACTAAGATTTTTTTTTTTTTTTTTTTTTCTGATGAAAGCTAGCTCTAGAGGCGAACATTGTAACCAGGTTCTAGTTTGATCCCAAATAAACGAAAAAAAGCGCTAAGAGAAACATTTTCAGACTCGGGCAAGTTTTTTTTCTCATGTTGAGTCATTTGTTGATGCTTTTTGTGTAGCGAAACTGTTTCTGCGTTCTCAGAAGGACCTAGTGTGACCTGTGTCCTTTTAAAGTTAAACTTGTTTCATGGCAACTGTTGGTCTCCTAGGTTTAATTTGGGCCTTTTGTCTAAGGCAGCCTCAAATCTGTACACTCTTTGTAAACCTCAACTGTTTGTGTAAAGACTGGATTTAAGAAAAATAACCTTGAATTTACTTGATCTACATGTACCTCACTTGAAATGAGCAGATCAAAAGTGCTGAGACTCAGGCAGTGTTTATATTAGAAGCTGTCCTCTGCTTTTCTTTTTCTTGTATTTTTGAACTAGTGGCGTTGGATGTCTCAGCCAAAGGGCCTGCAGCTGTGCCAAAGCAGGACAAGTCTTGTTAGGTGGAGACTGCTCCTGGAATTTGATTAGATGGATGGCTACTGGCTCTCTGTATCACAGCAGTT
Source organism: Zingel zingel (assembly GCA_023566125.1). NCBI lineage: Eukaryota > Metazoa > Chordata > Actinopteri > Perciformes > Percidae > Zingel > Zingel zingel. Next base: position 35,793,133 of record CM042324.1, read on the forward strand.
GGTTAGAAGACATGTCAGATGTATTATAGCTGTATTGGTGTCTTACAAAAATGTGACAATTCCGGCGCAAAATGAACCTAGGTACCTAATTAGCTTATAATGCTAGTCGTTGAGGCACGCGAAAGTAAAAAGAAATCTCTATTATCCAGAGAATAATAGAGACACATCCCAGAGAACGATGATGAGAACGGTCGACTCGGTTATTAACCCCCTAGGTTCATTTTGCGCAGGAATTGTCCTTTTTAAGTTCTTATTTATTGACAGTAACATGGCAGTTATCCTGCACGTAGCCTCCAATACTTTTTGTGGTTGCCCCTCGAAAAAAAACTAAACAAAAGGGTTTACAGTTAAGCATGATAATGGTGTTCATCTCAACCAGTTGCGAGGGATAGTTCACCCCAAAATCTGAAATACATATTTGTCCTCTTACCTGTAGTGCTATCCATCAACCAGGATTGTTTTGGTGCGAGTTGCCCAGCATTGGAGATATCGGCAGTAGAGATATCTGCCTTCTCTGGAACATAGTGGAACTAGATGGCACTCGGCTTGTGATGCTCAGAGCACCAAAATATCAAATATCAAAATAATATTTCCAGAAACCTTGAGTGTCAAAGAAACACAGGACTTTCACCCAGGACATCAGGGTTTGTGTCCCATTTAAAAATAATAATAAATATCTGCGAGTTCAATTTTATGGACAAACGTATGACCGTGTAATACAGCCAACCAAATGGGGATGAAATGGTGTGAATTTTAATGAATGACTAATGACTGGTGGTTTCTTTTCCAGTAACTTACCAGCAGCCACAATAATAACTTATTATTTTATATATACAGTGAGGAAAATAAGTATTTGAACACCCTGCTATTTTGCAAGTTCTCCCGCTTGGAAATCATGGAGGGGTCTGAAATTGTCATCGTAGGTGCATGTCCACTGTGAGAGACATAATCTAAAAACAAAAATCCAGAAATCACAATGTATGATTTTTTAACTATTTATTTGTATGATACAGCTGCAAATAAGTATTTGAACACCTGTCTATCAGCTAGAATTCTGACCCTCAAAGACCTGTTAGTCTGCCTTTAAAATGTCCACCTCCACTCCATTTATTATCCTAAATTAGATGTACCTGTTTGAGGTTGTTAGCTGCATAAAGACACCTGTCCACCCCATACAATCAGTAAGAATCCAACTACTAACATGGCCAAGACCAAAGAGCTGTCCAAAGACACTAGAGACAAAATTGTACACCTCCACAAGGCTGGAAAGGGCTACGGGGAAATTGCCAAGCAGCTTGGTGAAAAAAGGTCCACTGTTGGAGCAATCATTAGAAAATGGAAGAAGCTAAACATGACTGTCAATCTCCCTCGGACTGGGGCTCCATGCAAGATCTCACCTCGTGGGGTCTCAATGATCCTAAGAAAGGGGAGAAATCAGCCCAGGACTACACGGGAGGAGCTGGTCAATGACCTGAAAAGAGCTGGGACCACCGTTTCCAAGGTTACTGTTGGTAATACACTAAGACGTCATGGTTTGAAATCATGCATGGCACGGAAGGTTCCCCTGCTTAAACCAGCACATGTCAAGGCCCGTTTTAAGTTTGCCAATGACCATTTGGATGATCCAGAGGAGTCATGGGAGAAAGTCATGTGGTCAGATGAGACCAAAATAGAACTTTTTGGTCATAATTCCACTAACCGTGTTTGGAGGAAGAAGAATGATGAGTACCATCCCAAGAACACCATCCCTACTGTGAAGCATGGGGGTGGTAGCATCATGCTTTGGGGGTGTTTTTCTGCACATGGGACAGGGCGACTGCACTGTATTAAGGAGAGGATGACCGGGGCCATGTATTGCGAGATTTTGGGGAACAACCTCCTTCCCTCAGTTAGAGCATTGAAGATGGGTCGAGGCTGGGTCTTCCAACATGACAATGACCCGAAGCACACAGCCAGGATAACCAAGGAGTGGCTCTGTAAGAAGCATATCAAGGTTCTGGCGTGGCCTAGCCAGTCTCCAGACCTAAACCCAATAGAGAATCTTTGGAGGGAGCTCAAACTCCGTGTTTCTCAGCGACAGCCCAGAAACCTGACTGATCTAGAGAAGATCTGTGTGGAGGAGTGGGCCAAACTCCCTCCTGCAGTGTGTGCAAACCTGGTGAAAAACTACAGGAAACGTTTGACCTCTGGAATTGCAAACAAAGGCTACTGTACCAAATATTAACATAGATTTTCTCAGGTGTTCAAATACTTATTTGCAGCTGTATCATACAAATAAATAGTTAAAACATCATACATTGTGATTTCTGGATTTTTGTTTTTAGATTATGTCTCTCACAGTGGACATGCACCTACGATGACAATTTCAGACCCCTCCATGATTTCCAAGTGGGAGAACCTGCAAAATAGCAGGGTGTTCAAATACTTATTTTCCTCACTGTATGCCAGGTGTGTGTCCACTCACCTCTTTTATTTGGGTTGTATTCATATCAGTGTCATGTCATTATAATGGCAGACATATCAAGTTTGTGAATGATTCCTTTGTGTCCGTGCTCAGTAATAATAAAAACTGACCGTGGTGGAACAGTTCCTGCTGTTATTCATAGCCAGGTGCTTAAAGTTGTTCAAAGGTACAAGTATATGGGCACAATTATTGATGGTAACCTTTGAACCTAATAGGAAGGTTGTTTGCGCTGTGTCGGTGCGTGCGCTTTTATCGGAAGCTCAGAATTTTTAATGTTGACACCACCTTTTTATGAGAATATTTTCCCTTGTTTGATTGAATCCATCCAAACATTCTCTTTTGTTTGTTGGTTGAGGTCACTTACTTACCTTAAAAAACCAAGAGCAGGTTGAAAGTATTTTACAGGCACAAATCTAACTGACCTCTCTCCTAAGTCTACGAAGTCCGAGTCATGAATTAGGCCCAGTCAAATTGCATTGATCTTAGTCAGCATTTGTTCAGTGTTCAGGTTGCTTTCATCTGGTCGCAGATAATCTGCCATGATGCAGGACCAATAGATTTAAGGATTCATTGGCTTTATCCGTCCCTGTTGCTATTGGTATGTTGACTGACACTGCCATTTGTGAAAGAACTTACCTCAACTACATCAGTGTGTTTATAGATTAGTTGTTAATGTTAATAATGCTAAATAAGAGGGTTTTCTTTTGTAACATTTTACGATATATAGTGTTTTGTGTATATACACTACCGGTCAAAAGTTTGGGGTCATTTAGAAATGTCCATTCCACTCCATTCCAGACAGAATACCAGCTGAGATCAGTTGCATTGTTTTTTTAATCAGTTTTCAGATTACATTATGTGTTTACATAATTGCAAAAGGGTTCTTGACTGTTGTAGAAAGAAGTGGCTGATCTTTAATGTAATATCTACATTGCCCATTATCAGCAACCATTCATCCAATGTTCCAAAGGCACATTCTGTTTACTAATCTGATATCATTTTAAAAGGCTAACTGTGGATTTCCACTGGATGCGGAACGTCGGATTTGTTGCGGCACGGCTGCGGCCATGACTGACAGCTTTAGTCACAAGGACCCACGATATCTCACGAAGTCACGTAGAATAGAACCACAAAACCAACAACAGTTACTTTCCATCCAGAGGAGTAGAGGGGGAACAGCTCTGAGCTGTGTTTTCAAGGTGTAGTGCAGGGAAATATGATCCGCCGTGAGCACGGTGTATTTTACTTTGAAAATTAACCAGATTTTGATTTTGTTTCTCTGCTCGACTTCCTGTCCCGTACAATCTGCCGTGTGCTGAATTGCTGCGGAGCTCTCCGGCGTCCGGCAAAAATAGAAGCTCTGCGTATCTGCTCCGGAGGGCTGGGACTGACGGAGCAGGGACGGAGTAGGGACGCAGACGTTCCGCAGCCAGTGGAAATACACACACTGACTTTAATAGAAACCTAATGACTCCGCCGACGTTCCGGAGCCGTTCCGCAGCCGTTCCGCTTCCAGTGGAAATTGCCGGTTACTGAGAAAACATTGGAGAACCCTTTTGCAATTATGTAAGCACATAATGTAATCTGAAAACTGCTGCCCTGATTAAAAAAACAATGCAACTGATCTCAGCTGGTATTCTGTCTGGAATGGAAATTTATAAATGACCCCAAACTTTTGACCGGTAGTTTACATACATGTGTACATCTGTTTTTCGTATTTGCACAGACAATTTGCAAAATGCAAAGTTGAAATCTGAACTGAACTTTGACTAGGCCATTATGATCAGGCCAAGTCACGTCTCAAGTCTCTGAGCTAGAGTCCAAGTCACGTCAAGTCTCTAAACTAGAGTCCACATATTTTGCATTCAGATCTACTTTTGTTCGGGCCTAGTTGTCTGAAGTTTTAAAGCTAAAGCTTCTGATGAATGGCATAGCAGCTGCCGGTGCAGTCAACATGTTTGTTGTCCTCTCTCAGGTGTGGCCAAGCGCAGGAGATACGTTCCGTACTACGGGTTACGTAGGTAGGTTATAGGTTACGCAGAGAGGGGATTCAGCTCATCAGACTTTTCCTAAAAGTAAAGATTGTTCATGAGTCCCGCATCTCGAGTACGAAGTGTTTTGAGGACGAGTCTCAAGTCAAGTCTGAAGTCACTGTGTGTGCGACTTAAGTGACTCAAGTCTGAGTCTCAAACTCGAGTCCCCATCTCTGGTATCCAGTGTACGTATCTCTACACAGTGCCTGAAAGAGGACGTTTTCTTTTCTTACACACATGAGTTTGGTTAATGCTTTGTGTGCACTGAGGAAGTTAATAGTTCTTCGAAAATCTATTAAGGGGAATCATGTTTCCATCCTGAACTCTCTGAAATGCAACGAAATGCCTCAAAGGGAATTTTTGAACTGACTGAGCTTTAATTCAAGGAAATGCCCCAAAAGTGGCATTTCAGTTCTCTTGGCGTAAACTCCGTTGGTATAACCTTACAATTCTGCTTACGGTTTGAAGAAAGTGTGTAGACAGGTTGGTTGTGGCCATTCACTTGTGGGCTGGTAGTGAGAAATGAGTACCGACATCCTGCCATCTTCACTTTCATGTAATGCTCTGCCCTCACTGTTACTTCCTCCAAATCACTTATGACAAGAAAGAAAAGCCTCTGTGACGCTTCAGAGCAGTTATTCCCCCGCCTTTGATTTCAAACCTTTGTTGGTTGGCATTTTCTGGTTGTGTTATTCTTGTCTCTCTCAGTCTCGGTTGTGGTCGTGGTATCTGCTGGGGTGATAAGTAGTTTCTTGGTTCAATGCTCGGGTTTAATTTGTATTAAGACAAAATGTGCATATTTTTCAAGATGTTGTCTGGTAGTGTTTGAGTTCTCATCTGGGGAAGTAGAGTAAACACTACCTAAGAATGTGCTGTACTATGGAAGTTCATTTTAGCCAGGGAAATAAAATAAATAGTTACAAAGTTATGCTTGATGAAGATAAAAAAAGAATCATGATCAATCTTATGTTAGGGCTCACAAACAACATAAAACCATGCATGAAATATATGTATATATTCAATTCAATTCAATTCAATTTTATTTATAGTGTCAAATCATAACAAGAATTATCTCAGGACACTGTACAGATAGAGTGTAGGTCTAGACCACACTCTGTAATTTTCAAGGACCCAACAATTCCAGTGATTCCCCCAAGAGCATGCATGAATGTGTAAGTGCGACAGTGGCAAGGAAAAACTCCCTTTTAGGAAGAAACCTCGGACAGACCCAGGCTCTTGGTAGGCGGTGTCTGACGGGACAGACCCAGGCTCTTGGTAGGCGGTGTCTGACGATGCCGGTTGGGGGTTTGATGAACAATGGCAATAACAAAGTCACAATTAAGATAATGACTAGAGTAGTTGTAATAGTTCATGGTGTCGTAGAGCACAGCAGGGCGTGGCAGGGCGTTGGCCGGACATAGCAAGTCGACGCCGGGCATTGCAGGGTCTAATGGGGCACAGCAGGTCGTAGGGCCGGACCACGGCAACAGCTGCCACCATGATGTAGGTGCCTTCATGATCCAAGATGATGGTGCTGGGGGGACAAAAAACATACGGACTCCGGGGAAGCTCCCCGGAGCTAGGTTAATAACAAGCATTTCTGGAACATGAATACACACAGATGGAAAGAGAGAGGAGAGAGGAGCTCAGTGTGTCAAAGGAGGTACCCCGGTAGTCTAGAACTATAACCGCATAGAGAGGTGTTCGACGATTGTGAATATATGAATATATCATGATATACAGTGCCTTGCGAAAGTATTCGGCCCCCTTGAACTTTTCGACCTTTTGCCACATTTCAGGCTTCAAACATAAAGATATAAAACTGTAATTTTTTGTGAAGAATCAACAACAAGTGGGACACAATCATGAAGTGGAACAAAATTTATTGGATATTTCAAACTTTTTTAACAGATAAAAAACTGAAAAATTGGGCGTGCAAAATTATTCAGCCCCTTTACTTTCAGTGCAGCAAACTCTCTCCAGAAGTTCAGTGAGGATCTCTGAATGATCCAATGTTGACCTAAATGACTAATGATGAAAAATAGAATCCACCTGTGTGTAATCAAGTCTCCGTATAAATGCACCTGCTCTGTGATAGTCTCAGAGGTCCGTTTAAAGAGCAGAGAGCATCATGAAGAACAAGGAACACACCAGGCAGGTCCCAGATACTGTTGTGGAGAAGTTTAAAGCCGGATTTGGATACAAAAAGATTTCCCAAGCTTTAAACATCCCAAGGAGCACTGTGCAAGCGATAATATTGAAATGGAAGGAGTATCAGACCACTGCAAATCTACGAAGACCCGGCCGTCCCTCTAAACTTTCAGCTCATACAAGGAGAAGACTGATCAGAGATGCAGCCAAGAGGCCCATGATCACTCTGGATGAACTGCAGAGATCTACAGCTGAGGTGGGAGACTCTGTCCATAGGACAACAATCAGTCGTATACTGCACAAATCTGGCCTTTATGGAAGAGTGGCAAGAAGAAAGCCATTTCTTAAAGATATCCATAAAAAGTGTCGTTTAAAGTTTGCCACAAGCCACCTGGGAGACACACCAAACATGTGGAAGAAGGTGCTCTGGTCAGATGAAACCAAAATAGAACTTTTTGGCAACAATGCAAAACGTTATGTTTGGCGTAAAAGCAACACAGCTCATCACCCTGAACACACCATCCCCACTGTCAAACATGGTGGTGGCAGCATCATGGTTTGGGCCTGCTTTTCTTCAGCAGGGACAGGGAAGATGGTTAAAATTGATGGGAAGATGGATGGAGCCAAATACAGGACCATTCTGGAAGAAAACCTGATGGAGTCTGCAAAAGACCTGAGACTGGGACGGAGATTTGTCTTCCAACAAGACAATGATCCAAAACATAAAGCAAAATCTACAATGGAATGGTTCACAAATAAACATATCCAGGTGTTAGAATGGCCAAGTCAAAGTCCAGACCTGAATCCAATCGAGAATCTGTGGAAAGAACTGAAAACTGCTGTTCACCAACGCTCTCCATCCAACCTCACTGAGCTCCAGCTGTTCTGCAAGGAGCAATGGGCAAATATTTCAGTCTCTCGATGTGCAGAACTGATAGAGACATACCCCAAGCGACTTACAGCTGTAATCGCAGCAAAAGGTGGCGCTACAAAGTATTACCTTAAGGGGGCTGAATCATTTTGCACGCCCAATTTTTCAGTTTTTTATCTGTTAAAACAGTTTGAAATATCCAATAAATTTTGTTCCACTTCAGGATTGTGTCCCACTTGTTGTTGATTCTTCACAAAAAATTAGTTTTATATCTTTATGTTTGAAGCCTGAAATGTGGCAAAAGGTCGAAAAGTTCAAGGGGGCCGAATACTTTCGCAAGGCACTGTATCTTAGGTTAGGGGCTCACAAACAGCATAAAAACATGCATTAAAGAAGTAGTTGTTACACTCACTTACACCTTGTTTAAGATTGATATTGCAGTGGTAATGAAAGAGTAGCAACACAATACAACAAAAACACAATAGCACTTAGACAAAACACGATAACGCTGAGAGTAACACGATATAACAAAACACGTTCACACTGAGCCCCAAACAAAGGAGCCCCCCCCCCTCTCGCTCTCATGAAATAGTAAGGCAAAGAATTTCACAGAATAGACTAGTCTGGCTTTAGCATTTTTATATCTATCTTATCATTTTTTTTGGTCTTTTCATGGCGGACATGATCTTCCGTATTATGTAGGATTTAATCTAGTTTAACTGGATTAAATCAATGTATGTACTGTATTTAAAATTCTGTTGTTTAAAAAATGGGGCTGACAACGCCACCTAGGTTTTTAACCATAAGGCCTCATTAAAAATTAAACCAAAATTGGAGGTGATAAAATATTAAAAGCTAGGTTCTTTTTATGGAAAATTAATGTTTATTTTTAAAAGTAGGTTAAGAAAAATAACACGGTGTCTAAAGTGAAAACGGCAAGGCTGAAACAAGGGGCTGGTGCGTCTCGGCTGGCCTCCTCTGACCAGGATTTATAAACTACATGGGTTTTGTATGCACAAATCTTAATGTGTAAAGTAACTAGTAACTAAAGCTGTCAGATGAATGTAGTGGAGTAAAAAGTACAATATTTCCCTCTGAAATGTAGCGGAGTAGAAAGTGGCATGACAAGAAAAGACTCAAGTAAAGTACAAGTACCTCAAATTTACTTAAAGCTTTAGTGTGTAACTTTTTGATATTAATGACCATCCGTTACATTTAAGCCATTGCCAAATGAGTTTCTACAAAGCTAATTAAGCGCCACACAACTCCGTCTGTATTTCTCAGTATGGCTATGTTCAGAAGATCGTGGCGTCCGGTGACTTTGCTGCGCAAAGGCTCAAGTGAAGATAATGACCTCTTCTGAAGAGTCAATCATGTTTTATTAATCCTCCATGTCCTCCTTGGCTACAGGCAACTGTGGTGGAGGAGGGGTGGGGGGCGGTGCACGATCACGGAAGGTTTGTATCGTGTGGACGCGCCAACAGTGTTGTTGTCATTACTTAGAATTCATCATGGGGGAGACAGAAACTACACACTATAGCTTTAAGTACAGTACTTGAATAAATGTACTTAGTTACATTCCACCACTGCATATACAGTAGGTACACAGCACAAACACCGGTCTCACAACAACATGCGAGCAAATTGCTGGCTAATAATTTTTTTACAGCAGCACTCCATCTCTCAGCATGCCTCCATATCTAATCTCTCACATGATCTTTCCCCCCTCTCTGTGACCCGGCAGCTGTGGCTCCCTCAGGTCCCTCTGTTAGGGGGGTATTATTGTCTGCAGCCGCCCCCCCTGACCAGTCACATGCTAGTCAAGTGACAGAGCTCAAATCACTTTGTGCTGTTGATGTTGGATTCTCAGACACTGGTGTTAACCAACACATTACTGAGCTTGTTTCCTTAAAGCAGCAAATAGGGTGCCTTTGCACACACACACACACACACACACACACACACACACACACACACACACACACACACACACACACACACACACATGGAGTTCATGTAATTATCAATAATTATAATTTATCCTGTAATTATCCATAACTGGTGAACAGTTAATGAATGGTTGATAACACTGCATAATGCTGTAATTATATAAAATATATGATTACAGAAATAAACTCTTAGTGTTTTATAGAACACTAACAGGCATATAACGGTTTCTAAATGTGTTACAAATTCATCAAGGCATGTTAAGGTTGAAAAATGTGTCCTCATACTGTATGTGACAACATATATATAAAAAAAAAAAAAATATATATATATATATATATATATATATATATATATATATATATATATATATATATATATATATATATATATGCTTCCGTCAAACACTTTCAGGTAGATACAGGTCTAAGGAAGTACTGCCAACACTGGACCATGACAGTAATCAAAGTATGATAAGCCATAAGCAGAACATTTAAAAAAAAGACATGTCTCAACACCAGAGTTCATTGCTTTGTACAATATTCTTCACATGTAGGTTGAGGCAATAATTACATTTAACCAGTGTTGGGGTAGTTACTCAAAAAAAAGTAATGGATTACACAATGGATTACTCACTGCTGAAAGTAATTAGTTACACTACTAGTTACATTCAGTGCTGGAATGTTACTAAATACATTTACTCAAGTACTATACATAAGTACTTTACTTGAGTCTTTTCTTTTCATGCCATTTCCTACTTCTACTCCGCTACATTTCAGAGAGAAAAATTGTACTTTTTACTCCACTACATTTATTTGACAGCTTTAGTTACTTAACAAAGTCAATTTTTCCAAACAAAACACATGTAGTTTATAAAATCTTTGATATTAATTTAAACTAGCCAACAATATAACGGCCTACAAGTCCAGCTGAAATGATTAGACCATAAACACAGAACAGTTTCTAAACAACGGCTTTCAGCTGGTTATATTCATTGCATGTAAAGCATCCTTGAGTTCTTCTATGTTCTGGGAGACGTGGAATATACAATAGTTGTGCAATAAGAAACCACAATTGACAAAGGATGGAAGGAGTGTCTAGCTTATATGTGTTGGTTTGCAGCAGCCATGTGTCCACAGTGACACAGAGAGTTTGCAGGCTATCTGTCAGTAGAGAGATTTGGCTCATTGCTGACAGCAGCATGTCTGTAAAGATGTGTCTGCACGTTGTTCATGAAAGGCCATGATGGATAAGGTTAGAGCGCATACCTCCACCCACTGTTTCACATTTCAAATGTCTCACTTCCTCTCTAAACTTTAACCTTATTTTCATTCTCACATTGGAAAGTCATACGACACAATACAGTCAGATCAAAAGAGTGATTGATTGCTCGTAACGCCGTTACTGTTTAACACCTAGAGGGGATTCTGATAATGCCCTACCTTTATCAAGAAAGCCTTTCGATCCATGCACTGTCTTTCTGTCCGCACTGAATGACTCCTAGTCAAGTCTATCTTCAGGTTTGTCAATATTTCGTTTTGCCCCCAGATTTTCTTGGCAGTAAAAGTCACAGAAAGGACATAAAATATAACTGAACGCATCAATAAATAATACTGATTCAACTGGAGTGTAAAACCTCCCAAATGTGTGGCTGACGGCTAGCTATCTTACCTGAAAACACAAACACATACTGTGTGTCCAGTATTGCATACTGTGATATTTTACCAGAAATAGTATACAATTCACATACTATTGGTTTCATAAGAAGGTTCTGGACATGTACTAAAAAAATCATACATACTGTTTTAGCCTACTAAATGGCATTTTAGTATGGAATTTGGGACGCAGCCGTTTCATCTAGCTACCTAGCTAGCTTTAGCCAAGTTAGCTCATAAATTAGGCAAGTTAGCGTTAGCCTGCTGTTTAAAATGTTTCAGCTACAGTTGCAAGTGTTTTTGTTTTATTATGATAACCTCCAAAGTTAGGTGTAGCTAGCTTGTGCTCAGTGTGTGACATAGAAGAAGTGTGGAAAAAAGAGAGGTGGAGAACGGCAGAAAGGAAACGTAGCGGGGTGTGGTGCTAATTTTCAACTGTAGAGAAAAATGCAGCAAGATGCACTTTTTTGTGACAAGAAAGTGGGACACAGCAGCCACAGCAGCAACACAAGTAACGTTAACCTCTTCAAACATTTCAAAACAACAATTTGAAAGTCATAGGAGGATGTTAAAAGCTTACTTGCTTCACGAACAATCCAAATGAAGGAAATAAAAATGCAAAGATCTTTCTGTTTGAATTTCTGAAGAATGTCAGATTGTTCTGTATTACTGAGGTAATTTGTTTTTATGAACATTGCTGTCAGGAAGCCTAAATATTTGAATATGTAATGGAAGTTGCTCCGGAAAAACTCATGGACTATATAATTTATTTGTTTATTTTATTATTTAAATATTTAAAGGGGTGATAGAATGCATAACCGATTTTACCTTGTCATAGTTGAATAACGACAGTTTGGTGGGTAAATAGGACATACATAGAACCTCAAAATCCCATTGACACCTCTTTCCTCTGAAAATCTCACAATTTGAAACTGCCTCTGAAAACGGGCAAAACTCACCTCGGTGGCTCCTCCTTATTTGACTCTAGTCTCTATCTTTGTCATGCCCCAACATTTACATAGGCTACACCACTGATCTGAGATCAGGTAGTCTTCTGAATAGGTCGCGCAGATCTCAGAAATTGTATACATTGTTCGTCTGCTATTTCATCACTAAATTCACTTCTGAGACTTTTTTATGTGAGAAATCAACTATGTAGAGGTCAAATATGTGCCGTTTTACGAAAATTGATGGCTAATTGCAAATTTTGTCCGACTATGTGTTGGAGTTCAGTGGCCGGTGCTGCCTTGGTTGCTGCCCTGCTGCCTGGCCTGTCTTCCTTCACAGACCCCGGCCCGCTGTGAGCTAGATGGAGCTCTGTCACGGCCGGCAGCCCGCAGCGCTCCATACCCACGCAAAGTCACCGTTTCTGGGTTACTGGACTACCAAACGCCGCTGCCCTAACATAGCTTCAGGGCCTGCAGCTCGCTGCTCTCCCTCCCCACTTCCTGCTAAGTGGCTAGTGTGTGTGAGTGAGTGCGCGGTCAGCGAGCTTGTTACGCCCGCAATCTCTTACCACAGGTTCCAGTTAATCTTATAATGGATATGTGTGTGGAGTTATTTAAACAAACGATCAGGGAAATAAACGCCTCTTGTCCGCGAGTCTCATTGATAGAGCCCACAGTGAGCTGGATGGAGCTCTATCAATGAGAGCTAGCTAGCCTCCTCCTAGACCTCTGAAATTCACAAAATGCATTAAATTGAAATCGGACAAAAGTGTTAGCTAAGCTTTGTAAGACCTTAGGGTAGCTGTGATATACATGCCGTGACGAAATTCAAAGTGTAAATATACTATAGTTATACCAAAAGTGTACCCGGGGTCTGTGAAAGGACAGGCCGGGCGCCGAGGCAGCAACCCAGGCAGCACCGGCGGCTGTCACGTCGGACAAAATTTGCAATTAGCCATCAATTTTTGTAAAACAGCACATATTTGACCTTTACATAGTTGACTTCTCGCATAAAAAAGTCTCAGAAGTGAATTTATTAATTTAGTAGTAACGAACAATGTATAACATTGCAGTGTCTGAAATATGAGTTCGGCTGTGCTTCGTCCCAAGTCAGTATCTGCCTAGGAAACTGTCTAGTCTTAATCTGCATTGCTGTTTGTACTCGTTGTGAAAACGCAGGCCACAAGAAGTAATTAGGTTGTTTTTTTGTTGTTGTTGGCTCACTTTTACTCATGACATTGCTAACAACATAGAATTCCATTCACTACGCTAAGCTAAGCTAGCGGCGGCGCTGCCGGACTAAGACGATGCATGCATTGAGACAAAAATGCGTTTGCCCACCTATATAAATATAGAGGAGACGGTGAATAACCCTATTTCAACAAACGGTGACGTGTTCCTTTAATTGTACTCGTATTTGCTTTTATAATTAATTTGTTTTTAATTGCCAGTATGTGATTTGCCGTTAAGTGTAATGATCTTTTTTTTCTAAAAGACCATTGTTTTTTAAAAATCACATACCCATTTAAGAAATGATCAGTATTGGTATTGAATTGAAAAAGTTTGGTATCGCCAAATCCTTACTCCCATCCCTACTGTAGACCTACATATTTATCTGAGGTAGGCTATGGGAGAGGTGTGTGGACAGGAAGGTGTTGTGGTTGTTGTGTCTGGAATGTGGGGTTGTGGGTAATGGTTTCCTATAATCAACAAACAAATGTCAAGCTATGTTGGTGAGATTAAACAACAACAACAACAACTGTAGGAGCCAAAAAAGCAGTTTTTGTTTATATTTAAAGAACAATAGTTATTATTTTAAGACTTCCCATATTTCGGTTATAGTTCTGATCCACTGATTTTGATTGACAGCTATTCCACCGATTGGCAAATCGGCCACACCATAGTAATTGTGGATGTGGTATAATTGATAAAGGGAAGTTGGAAACACGGGTGGAGGGTGTTTTGGAATTCCTAGCTTTAGTTGAGACCAAACACATTTTTTTTTTTTTAACCACATCTAGTCATCCTGTTTCATCTTATTTGATATCATTTAAGAAACCATCAGTATTGTTTATTTTCCCTGATTCACACACATGCAACATTAGCCTCCAAAGTTTTGATAGGATCATAAAGATTTATTTCTATAGGTAGGATATTTGTGTTTAATTATTATTTTCAAACAACGACCGCATGCCTGGATCAACAACAAAGGAACAAAGGTGCGTTAAAAACCACTCTTGCTGGGGCAGTGGCTATCATTTTGAAACGGAATAGCCACTACAACAACAACAACAACAACAACAACAACAACCATTCCTACCACTGGTGTCTTTGAAGAAGGAAATCCTTCTAAATGACTGGGATGTTGTTAACTCATTAGCTAGTACTGTAGTTGCAACTGCTGGGTGAAGATACTGTAATTGTACTAATCTTCCTTCCAACATAAATGGAGAGTTTTTTCTGCTGAGGCTAATGCACTGTCATGGGGCGTGTCCCTTGCAAAAACAGGAAGCATTATCCTTCCTCAGTGAAACTACTTTAAAGAAGAGCTGTATTTTAGCTGGTGTTAGACAACAATCACTGGCTGTATCTTCCACTTACAAAGCACTGATTTTGTATATCTTTATTCAAACATGTGATTACTGAAAACAGAAAATTGACTGTAAACTCTCTTAATTCAAGTGGTCGGTATCACTAATGATGTTTTTTACTTTTAACATGATTCTGGAAACTACTTTACATCAAAAATTAAGGTAGTTCCTGGTATCATTTGCATTCCTTTTACTATCACTTTGTTTCCCTGCTTTCCCTGGTTACAGATCCTGTCAAGGTTGGCGGAATAGCACGTCTGGACCCAAAATCTAGAATGTTAAGACCAAGAGGCAGCAGGATGATCTTTTGAGAGTTATTGAGAAAAACGGTTTAACACCAAAAGTGTCCAGAGGCAGGCAATATAAATCTGGTAACAAGTAGCAGGAAGATAGCAACACACTGGGAAAACTAAACGGTAACAAAAATCACTAAGACACTGCACTTGATACACAAGGCAACAAGGGGGGTAAAGGAAGACAGGTGACATGAGGGCTGTAAAGCATTTATTATACTCGCCATTCCCGACCTGTCGCGCGACAGTGTGACGTCATGGGAACGCCGTAACTATTTATACTTACACGTGGTGGTCGTGACACTAGTTGCAGTCTTCTCCTGAACAGAGGTGGCGCTAATGAGGAATGGCTACCGACTTTGCTATTTCTACAGACTAAAAGAAGAAGAAAATCATTTTGACGTCACATTGTTGCGCGACAGGTCGGGAACGGTGACTGTAATGAGGCCTTTACAAGGCGCAACATCAGGGCAGGACAGTCGATCCTAAAAAAAAGGTGGGAAAACGCACAAGGCAGAAAGTGAAGTATCTGAAACGAGACAAGAGGTGAGAATACAAAACATATCGCAAGTTATGGCTGCACTTGCACTCACATTAATCATTAGCACATGAGAGACGGGGGACTTTTCTACCGAAAGCCCCTCATGAGGTGAAAGCAGTGACTGGGGGTGAAAGTAGATACTGCACTCGTTCATTAACAGGGCCACAGTCTTTCACGCCTCGCCATTTGAGGCTGTTGACAGCTGAGCTTGATCCAAGGCAACAAAAACCACTGTCATGGTTACATAACCCCACAGTCTGACAGCAGAACTCCAAGTCAGAGCAAACAGGGATTACTGTCAACCTCAGTGAGTAAACATATGACTCAATTTCTTCATTTCTCCCTGGGCTGATAGAGTTTGCTTTTAGTCTGGCTCAAATTGTATTACACCTGCATTAATCAAGAAATCAAATAGTATTACAAGATTCCCTAATATATTTCAGTCTTTTAGATTTTTTTTTTTTTTCAAACAAAACAGGATCAAACAAAGCCTATAAAGCCTCTGTGTGGCTTTAAGTTAATCTATTTGCCAAGCACAATACCGTACGCAGGATTTTCCACGACAGCTGCAGTACAAGGTAGACAGAAATGAGAAATCTGGTAGAATGTATTAAAACAGATCATGTGCGATGCTGAATGGCTGGTGGCAGGGACCATAACCTGACATTAGGCTAATCAACTTGTCTTGTATCTGCAGTGTACGTGCAGTACTTGTGACAACCTGCCAGCTGCCTTCCGCATCCTCCTGCTTGCAAGCCCCCTCGCACACATAAGCTTTGCAGCATTTGTGGCTGCGTTGCTGACCTGCAGTCCTACAGAGACATCACACATCAAGTATGTGCATGTAGGATACACACGCACACACATGAGGATCTGAAAGTGTGTGTGTGTGTGTGTGTGTGTGTGTGTGAGTGTGAGTGTGTGCTGAGTGACAGAGACAGAAAGTCTAGATGTGTGAGGGTGTGAAAGCATGATTTGATTAAATTATTTGACACATCAAGAGTAGACTGGGTGACGACTAGTTTTGTGCCGTTTCCCATTTTGTCTCATGAGCCCTTTTTTTGACTTTGCTGTTCATGGCATCGTATTTCGTGTACTGTATATTCAAGTATATTATGTTGTGTGTATTATGTGTATTATGTCTGGCTTTATTATAGCACTATTTTTTTTATCTTTCCTACATTTCTCACTGCTTATGATGCTGATCTCGAAGCTAATGAAGGAATGAACATATGTATCATGTTGGAAAATAACTTGATTTTATTCCATACAAACTATATGTATATATGTATGTATGTTTGTACTGTGCTGATATTGAGATCATGTTCGGCACTATTCCTGTTTCATCATGGGACTTCCTGTTGTTGCCAGCTCATTAAGCAGCAGACAGCAGCAATCTAAGCCTATAGGTTTCCCCCCAGGCCCTACTTTATCACATGATGGATCGAGCCCATAATCATCTGAGATATCTTGTGTCTGCAAGCACGCAATCTTTCCCTGCTAGAAATATACTGTGTGATACTGTTGCTACCACAGATAAAATGCCAAAGTGGCCACATTTTTAAGGTGATGGGGCTTTGGGAAAGAGAGGCTGTTACAAGAGTTTTCATTCAGATAATAAATTGATGTTGAAACCTACTCTGGTTAACGCGTGTGCTGCATGTCCCAGATATTTGAACTGATGTTGCTGTTGTGCTTTGTGGGTTGTGGAGTTTTGCCTGGGAGGTAAAATAGTTTTCATTTTGCAAATGTCATGATAATCAGGATTTGTTGTTTTTTTGCTTCAACAAACACACTACTCTTATGCCTCATGCTCAGTGTAATGAAAGCATGAGTAATATGACTGGGTGCGTGTATTTCATATTTTCAACAGTTTGACTTTTGATACAGACTCTTTAAACATTTCTATATTCAGTAGCCAGTTAAATGCATGTACACCTTTCCGTTCATCAAAAGTTCAATATACTGCATGCAAAATACTATAGTAAATACCATAAAAAATAAAGTATGTATATGCATGTATTTACACATCCATTTAAAAGACTGCTATGTGAAGTTAAGCACACAATCTAGTTGTTGCCAGTAATTGTACAAAGGATTAAAATCTCACAAAATATCTCTATATAAACTGATTTAAAGGTCCACTGTTGTGCTCATTTTTAGGTTCATACTTGTATTTTGGGTTTCTACGAGAACAGATTTATGTGCTTTAATGTTCAAAAAACTCTTTATTTTCCTCATACTGTCTGAGTACACCTGTATTGATCCTCTGCAGGGGCGTAGAACAAAATTCTGGGCCCTGTAGAAAGGCATTTTCTATGGGCCCCTCTAGCATCTTTTTGGGCATCTTTTTGAGTACTCAGTCCCCTTTCCCCCCCCAATCCGACGCCCCTGACCCTCTGTCTAAAACACTCCGTTTTAGCGCCTGTCTCTTTAAGCCCCCCTCCTGAAAAAGCCCAGCCTGCTCTGATTCATCAGCGTTTCCGGGTATTCCGCATCTGCACTTGGCATCTCTGGATCGTCATTGCAGCCGGGGAATAACTGTAACAGCACTGTGGCGGCACTTTCTACCTATACAGTGAGGAAAATAAGTATTTGAACACCCTGCTATTTTGCAGGTTCTCCCACTTGGAAATCATGGAGGGGTCTGAAATTGTCATCGTAGGTGCATGTCCACTGTGAGAGACATAATCTAAAAACAAAAATCCAGAAATCACAATATATGATTTTTTAACTATTTATTTGTATGATACAGCTGCAAATAAGTATTTGAACACCTGAGAAAATCAATGTTAATATTTGGTACAGTAGCCTTTGTTTGCAATTACAGAGGTCAAACGTTTCCTGTAGTTTTTCACCAGGTTTGCACACACTGCAGGAGGGAGTTTGGCCCACTCCTCCACACAGATCTTCTCTAGATCAGTCAGGTTTCTGGGCTGTCGCTGAGAAACACGGAGTTTGAGCTCCCTCCAAAGATTCTCTATTGGGTTTAGGTCTGGAGACTGGCTAGGCCACGCCAGAACCTTGATATGCTTCTTACAGAGCCACTCCTTTGTTATCCTGGCTGTGTGCTTCGGGTCATTGTCATGTTGGAAGACCCAGCCTCGACCCATCTTCAATGCTCTAACTGAGGGAAGGAGGTTGTTCCCCAAAATCTCGCAATACATGGCCCCGGTCATCCTCTCCTTAATACAGTGCAGTCGCCCTGTCCCATGTGCAGAAAAACACCCCCAAAGCATGATGCTACCACCCCCATGCTTCACAGTAGGGATGGTGTTCTTGGGATGGTACTCATCATTCTTCTTCCTCCAAACACGGTTAGTGGAATTATGACCAAAAAGTTCTATTTTGGTCTCATCTGACCACATGACTTTCTCCCATGACTCCTCTGGATCATCCAAATGGTCATTGGCAGACTTAAGACGGCCCTTGACATGTGCTGGTTTAAGCAGGGGAACCTTCCGTGCCATGCATGATTTCAAACCGTGACGTCTTAGTGTATTACCAACAGTAACCTTGGAAACGGTGGTCCCAGCTCTTTTCAGGTCATTGACCAGCTCCTCCCGTGTAGTCCTGGGCTGATTTCTCACCTTTCTTAGGATCATTGAGACCCCACGAGGTGAGATCTTGCATGGAGCCCCAGTCCGAGGGAGATTGACAGTCATGTTTAGCTTCTTCCATTTTCTAATGATTGCTCCAACAGTGGACCTTTTTTCACCAAGCTGCTTGGCAATTTCCCCGTAGCCCTTTCCAGCCTTGTGGAGGTGTACAATTTTGACTCTAGTGTCTTTGGACAGCTCTTTGGTCTTGACCATGTTAGTAGTTGGATTCTTACTGATTGTATGGGGTGGACAGGTGTCTTTATGCAGCTAACGACCTCAAACAAGTGCATCTAATTTAGGATAATAAATGGAGTGTAGGTGGACATTTTAAAGACAGACTAACAGGTCTTTGAGGGTCAGAATTCTAGCTGATAGACAGGTGTTCAAATACTTATTTGCAGCTGTATCATACAAATAAATAGTTAAAAAATCATACATTGTGATTTCTGGATTTTTGTTTTTAGATTATGTCTCTCACAGTGGACATGCACCTACGATGACAATTTCAGACCCCTCCATGATTTCCAAGTGGGAGAACTTGCAAAATAGCAGGGTGTTCAAATACTTATTTTCCTCACTGTATATAGTATAGCTGTGACACCACAACCATACAGAAGTCCTGACGGCTCATTTAAAGGCACAGTTTCTGAATACAGGCTGTGTGCATTTCTCTGTGGATTGAGCGTTTTCACACTTTTACATTGTTTATATTGCACCTTGACCTGCTTTATAATCAAAAAAGACAAAGACCATGGAAAAATCACTTTTTACAGTATCTGACCTTTTTTAAACAAGCGTGCAGTATGCATGCTGACCTCTGGTACAGAGGTGATAGCAAGTTTCTCTTTTATCTCTTGGTTTTCCGTTAGATCCGATCCCCAGACATGTTATGAAATGGATAGTCAGACAGCAAGTATTTCTTCATGTGACATGTCAGAATAGTTTACCATACCTTTAAAAAGTAACAGACCAAATTGAGTTTCCTAACTGTCTTGTCCTTGATTAACAAATGTTTACTATCGTCCTTGCTGCTTGTGTTTACATGGGGACATCTGTGATAGCATAATTTCTGTTGTAAATCCTCCCTGTTATTGATTAACTATTGTTTGCAGAGAGTGCTAAAAGGACAGTGGCCACATCAAATTGTGTCTTCGGCTTTCCTCTCTCAGAAGAGACTGTTCTGTGTGAGTGTTGATTATTTATTCATCCATTCATTCATTCAGTGGTTGCCTACTTCTGTCAGACTGTTTGATACTAATACTCTCGATTAAGGACTTGACAGCCACAGAAAAGGTAATGTGTGTTTCTATCTTTGGGGATTTAAGGTCATAAACCACAGAGACATGTTTCATTAATTCAAATTGTTTTTGAATGTATAAAAATAATTAAAGGTGTCATACAAATTCATATGTAAAAGCAGGGCAATATCTGTGTTAAAGGAAGACATCTGAAAGGCACATTCTCACCCCAGAGGCACTGCTCAGCTGGCCATATGCCAATAGTCTTACACAGTCTTATCAGACATAAGAAGGGTGAAAACATTTTAAAGGCCCTTTCAAGTATTTATGTCACATTATATCATCCTAAAACATATTTCCAGCATATAGACAGAATGTTTGTTTTTTCTGTTTGCGTGGGAATGTTTACTCCATGTAATCTTTCTCCTAAGATACAGTATCTGCACGAGCATAGATATAAGCTTGAAACAAAAACAGGAATTATTCGCGGGCCAAGAATGAATCCATGACCTTGGCCAAATGGGGCTTAAAATAAGCTCTGTGGTGACTCTGTAAACAGTACAGTCCATAAGAAAGCCATGGGAAGTCTATTTCATATGTCCAGCAACTTAGTATTTTACAATTTGCAAATATTTCAGTTTGATGATAACAGCCATAGAACATACACACTTTTTTGCAGGAGTTTAAGCAAGCGGGTTCAATTGTGTTATTTATTGTGAGCTTCAGAGGAGCTTGTAGTTCACCCGGCTGTAGCTTCATAATCAACATATGTACATGAAAGTGGTATTGATCTCCAATTCTCATCCATCTTCTCGGCAAGAAAGCGAAAAAGTTGATTTCCAAAAATGTCAAACTATTGCTTATAAAATTATCCCATGAAGGATAAAGTATCTATAAACAGTACAGCGATCTAAAAAAAAAGGTCTGGTATGGCTGTCTCTGACTTTATCTGTTGATTCATTACTGAATAACCAAGACCTTTGCTTCCTTGTGTTTACTTTAATTGGACACTTGAATAGACATTACTGGTGTTTAATGAAGTCATGCATGGGAGAGAGCGAGAGAGAGTGGGTGTAATTGTTTGAATGGAAAAGAACAGATAAACCATGAGGAAGATAAACAGAGAGAGAGTAAAGAATGTGAATGAGAATATCTGCTAGGGTTGGCATTTTTAAGTGTCGAAACTTGAAAGGTGACTACTGCTTGCACAGTACCTCACAAGCTTGTCACGTTGACTGCCATTTAAAGGTGCCTTTGGTTAATTATTAGTTTTTTTCTATCATTAGACACAATGGCCAACTTCTCTAATTGTGCTTTATTGCCATATTGCCCTTTCATTTCATTGGGTAATATGTATTACTGTCATGTCTGTATGCCAAATATAAAGCTAGAGCTAGCTTATCATCAAAACTGGAAGCAGGCGGAAAGGGATAGGTCTGGTAACAAAATCTGCCTGCCGGCACTAATGGTATGTTATTAAAGGTGACCAGATTTTTGAGACAAAATCTGGGGACATTTTCAGCTCAGAAACGTAAATACCTCCAAAACTTAAAAACTTAAAACGGGGACACCCCCAGGAGCGTCACTAGACCTAGAGCTGCACTGGGGCACAAGTCCCCCTAGGGGGGGTCCATGGGCATGCTCCCCTGTAAGAAACGTTTGTCTATTTTAACATTTAAATGCATCAATCTGGTGCACTTTGAGAAGAAATTAAGAGGTAAGACTTGATTATTCTTATCTATGGATGAAAATATTTGTGCTGTAGCCTGAACTATTTTGCGCTTCAGAATTTTAACCATGCACACACAGGTTGAATAGTTTTTTCTTCATATTTTTGCATTAATGTCACTAGGAAGCATACCAGTAGAAATATATATTCATATTTGTAAGTGGGATATATATAAGTAAGTGGGATTGTCTGGAATCTGGAAATATAATAACCATTATGGTGGGATACACTGGCTAAGCAATTTACAAAAATGTCTGTGACGACATAAATAATTCACATGAGAATACATTATAATTTTGGTCCAAAGTTGGAGACCATGTAGAAATTTTGTTGCAATTTCAAAACCGGATTACCCGGGAACCGCTTGTTGTACTGATGCATGTGTTGAGTGAAGAGATTGTGAGATATTTCACAGAGAGTGATGGGTGTGCAGAGATTTATGCAGAATGCAATATGATAACATTTGATGTAATTTCAATGTTAATTTTCTCGCAAACCATTTGTCACGGCAACTGGCGCTAATATCATTGGAAAGCTTAGATTATGGTTGTGGTGTTTGTGCCAGACTCACGCCTTTGGCTCAGTCTCTATCTGTCAGAGGAAATGTAGTCAAGATGGTGCCTAGAACATTAAATATATAGAATAAATGAGAAGTGAAAGTGCTGCCCTTGTTGGCCGTGTGTTCAAGATATATCAGTTTCCCATTAGCACTTGTTTATTTTCTGCTGCCTCTAGAACAAAAGCCACGCTATTGAGATACTTCATCTATGATTCAGGTGACAACGATCAATTATTTACTCTGCCACAGTAACGTCTGGCTCTACTCATGTAGGACTTTTACTCAGACAGATTGAATGATCAAACATTAAATTAGTCTGTTTAAAGATGTCAGTTATTCTGTTCAGCAGTGAGTACATTCTAGATGCTATTCTTGACATACTGTACTGGTAATGAATACACTTGTTGATGGTATGGCTCAGTGGAATTTGTTTGCATGCTAAGTAAGATAATGTGATGTAGCTTGCAACAGAGGTGAAAGAGGTCAAAATGCAGCTTAAGTTCCATTAAAGAGGGATTATTTACTCAGCCTTGTGGATTGTAGGGGTAACAGGTGACTGTAAGCGCATATTTTATCAAGGGGTTTACAATATCTGGTGAGCTTACTTTCTGTAATTGAGCTTTTGGACAACTGTTGTCTCCCAGTTTTATCACTTACAGGTAAACACAGGTACTTACACAGTATTATTAGAGCTTGAAGGGCAGAAATTGCCACCATTAACCCTTGTGTTGTCTTCCCGTCGACCAGGAAGCTTTCTGTTTTTCTGGGTCAAAATTTGTCGCGTTTCCTGATGTTTTTGTCACTTTTTTTCCTCGTTTTTGTCACTTTTCTCAATGTTTTTAAAGCTTTTTTCCGACATTTTTGTCATTTTTTTGTCACTATTTCCAAAGTTTTTTGTCGATTTTTTCTGACATTTTTGTCACTTTTTTCAGCGTTCTTTTATGGTTTATTTTTTCAAATGCTATGAAATTGAATCAAAAACCCAAATTCAATGAAAGTAGTGAACTGATCATTTATTTTACTTGAGAAGAGCGTTGTATGGAACCATCCAAGTTATTATTTCTTTTTGATAATTTGGTTGAAAGAAAACCCAAATTTCTGATATAGAAGCTTTTTGAAAATGGGTCAAATTTGACCCGAGGACAACAGAAGGGTTAATATAAGCACATGAAAGGCATTACATTTTCCTAAACATAGTTTCACTTGTTTCTATCACCCAATGATATATTGTACATTTAAGCTCCTGGAGTGGGCTTAAGTGGAAGCTTTGGCACAGCAGAAACCGTCTGACTACACTCGAAGATGAAATGCCAATTTCAGTGACAAACCTGACGCTATCGCCCCTGGTGTCACTGATTCCACAAACCCACACTGGATGAAGTCTTTCATTTTTGTTGGAGCATGCATTTCTGTTATCATGACAGACTTGGCTCTCAAGTCTACACTTGTTTGTGATTTGCCAGTTTGATAATAATTACAGAATTAGAGGAATGGGGCATGACGAAAGGGAAAGCAGGAAAACCACCATCGTAAGATGATTGATTCACGTTTCAAACCCAGAGAGATCAAATGAATTTGGATGTGGCTTCATCTTGGCAACTAGACTTAGGATGTACAGTGAAGCGAATGCATTACGATCTGTGGAAGTGTAAAAATAAAATCAGTGCTTTTCCCTTCAGGGATACAGCTCTTTACTGGGAGACCAACAAATAACTGTGGGCTTCCCTGACACGGTTAGGAAATGGAAACTGTCAGCTCCTTGCATTGTTTTCTGTAAACATTGATCATTTCCTCTTCTAAGTGTGAGGTAAACAATTTATCCGTGTGCCAAAGGCCATGAAGTGCTGCCAACTTACCAGGAGTCCCTCGCCAGCTTTGAAAAAAAATGAAAAGCCTACGATCCTGGAAAAACTTCAATAGGTTTGTGTGTCTGTGCGTATATCTCGGAGTTTGTTTGTGTATGTATTTTATTCTCCAGGATCCTGCTAATCTCCTGACCCCAGATAGAGAACAGTGGGTGAGCAGATTGTATATCCTGCTTGATTTAATATTCATAGATCAGTATGCTACTCTGCCACACACTCTTTTCAAGGCAAAAATGGAAGACTGCACCCCCACACACCCTCTTGTACCTTGGCTCTCAGCCTAACAACTGCTTACGTAGGATACAAAGCCTTGTGAGTGTCAGGGCACCAATAAAACCGTAAGATCCGAGAGGAAAACTGAATTAGCTGAGTAACCCGAACAGGTGTGACGAACAGGACCACATGATACTGTAGGTCCCACCTGTGCTTGAGGATGAAAATACAGGGTGTGGTGCATCTTATCAGAGCAGATTATAAGTCATTCACATATTAAAATCAGTACTTATATACTTAGATATTGTCTTCTATTTTGGATATCGTAATATTGCTTAAGTTTGTTGTCTTTTCCTTTTTTTAAAGGCTGCATTATGGTAAAGTGATAAAAACTTCCCAGACTGTTTTAGCTGTTCTATTATTTGCCTTTATTGATGATTTTTTTAAATGTAGTTGTGAAAATATTTCGTTCAAGCACCAGTTGTCAACCCTACAGCATCGTTGCAATATCAAAATCGATGTATTTGGTCAAGAATATCAGATTTTCTCCATATCGCCCAGCCCTAATTATATTTTTAGAAGCTTGGTAAACACAGGCAGTATTCAGCAGTGATTGTGTTTGACTATACCTGAGTTTTTCATTTTTTTGTTAAATTTTATTTATCCAGGTAAGTCAATTGACAACAAATTCTCATTTACAACAACGACCTGTCACATTCACACATTCATACCTGGAATGTGTGATCTGTCTGATCTGCTGGCCACTGAGCAGCTCCTCTGGGCACCTCAGTGGTGGTAATGAGGGAGGGACAAGCGCTGCTCTTTCACTTTCCCCAGATTTTATCCTGTCGGTCTGGGGATTGAACCGCCAACCTCCCGGTCGCTTCTTTAACCTTTAGGCCACCACTGCCCCAGTCTCTGACTTCATGATGACTTTAACCATAGAAACCACCTCCTTGGATACAAGCTATTTAAATACACTCAACAAGAGTCCAAATAACAGGCTATGACAAACAGCTTATGGATTGTAGATAAACATATTATCATCCTGGAAAGTATCAGAATGAATCATGTAGCAAACAGGCTTACAATGTAATGATTATTTGTAGTCCTCTAAGGGATAATTAGAGGTTGAAATATTTCAGGAAAAGCACTCCAAACTGGTGCAGAGCCACCAAAGACAGTCACTGGTTGTATGTGTTTTCTATAGTTAAGACTATATACTGACTGTCAATACTATTGAAGGTCTGTTGGATGTTGATATCAGTGGTGGAAGAAGTATTCAGATCCTTTACTTAAGTAAAAGTACTGATACCACACTGTAAAAAATACTCTGTTACAAGTAGAAGTCCTGCATTGAAAATATGACTGAAGTAAAAGTGTATCATCAGGAAAATGTAGGCTACTTTAAGTATTAAAAGTAAAAGTACTCGATGCAGAAAAATTCTCACCTTTTAGAAACTGAAAACAATAAATACAGTTCTGTCAATCATCTCAGCTGGACTTGTAGGCCTTTATATATTGTTGGGTAATTTAATTTATAATAAAACATCGTATTGTATTAACTACAATGTGTGTGTTGTGTGCAACAATCTTATTTGTAAAGTAACTAGTAACTAAAACTGTCAGATTAATGTAGTGGAGTACAAAGTACAAGATTTCCCTCTGAAATGTAGTGGAGTAGAAGTAGAAAGTGGCATAAAAAGAAAAGACTACAAGTAGCTCACATTTGTACTTAGTAGACCTACAGTATTTGAGTATATGCACTTAGTTACATTTCACCACTGGTTGATTTATAGGCCTTTGAGGATTTCAGAAAATTCAACCATCAAAGCATTATCTATTATCTATTAATCAAAAAAACAAACAAAAATAGTGCTGAGAGCACATTTTTGCATACGGTATATCATTGCTGCAGAGCCAAAAAAAAACATGCAAACTACATTGCGATGTTTACCAGCTGACGTGGAGTGAGGACACACCACGTGAAGAACTAAGTGAACATGTGTATTCATTAAAGCTATGTTAAATCAGGAGGGATCGTCATAATTCAGGAAGATACCTCATGTGACAGAAACTGTGTCGCTGTAGCTACACTGCTGACTACTGATGATATTGTTGACGGAGGGTGTGTGCTTTTCCTTCTGTCAGTCTTGATTTGACTGGAGCTGGTGGAAACACGCAGTCAGACTGGTCGTCTTGTGCTCCAGAGCCGGGGCGCTTTCCCAGATTTCATCACGATGACTTGGAGAGGAGGGAGAACACGGTTCTTTTATCGACCGATCCATTAATTCAACTAAGGCTGCGATTGTTTCTGAACCGACGGAATAAAGGTGATGTCTATAATTAGCCCAATCAATTGGACATGACAATGAAACGTTGCTACGCCGTGTTTCAGTCGACAATGATGGTGGTGGTTAATTTTGGCAAACCGGGGGGTCCATGGTTCTAACCTTCGCCGGATTACCATAGCATTGTTCTCTTGTCAGACTTGGACACACTCTGCTGCTACATACTGTTATTTATCCCACATGTGTGGACTGTTTCGGCCACGGATTGCGCATGGTGCTGTACGTAAGCTTGTCTGGCCAGAACATTTGTTGGTAACGCTGCGGGCCTGCCGACTGGATCAAGGCGAATTCTCCACTATGCCAACGTAGCGTTGTTAGCATAGCGACTGGCTAAGCTAGCTAACGGTTGATGGTATAACCGCTTGATATTCGCTGTCGTCTTTTCTACAGTTACCGTACCTGTTTGTAAATATGTGGTTATGTCTGTATTACAACGTCAGCGTAAACTGAACCTTTTAAAGTAAAATAAACCCTCAGGTAACCTTTAAGTAACGTTATAGCTACGTTGTAACTGGAGACTGATGTAGCTAACGTTAAAGTTGAATTATGGGACCTCAGAGTTCCGTTATGTTTGTCTTGCTAGCTGCTGAACTTCGTTTGGCATAAACTTAACGCGTAGCAAAATTGGTTAACTAGCTAGATAGCTAACGTACACGATTAGTTACAATAAGTAGAGACTTTCAACATGGCCTGAAAATATATAATGCTTTTGCAACTTTGCAGAAGAACTCGCGACTGAAACCCGTCACAACCACTGATGTGGTGAGTTAAAACCAAAACGCTCAAGTTATACTGTGGGACTATTGCCGACGGTCGTAGTTTAGCATTGTATCTGCTGCTTAATTACATTATTTGCTCTTTTTCTGTTCTTGGATAAATATATGTTTGTAATTTCCATTTCGTAACGTTAATGTTGGACAATGTTCTGTCGCAACTTAAGTAACGTTAGTTGATCTAGAAATGCAATATCTGGAAATGAACCCTGTGTTTTGACTTGACTCCCAAGGAGTTGCAGCTGGTCTTCGCTGCATGCCAAAGCACATTTGGATACATTTTACTGTACCACACAGAAAATACTGTAGAATGTATTCCACAGGTGTCTGTTTTTCATTTGATTTGTTTTCCAAGCCAAGTAAAAAAGAATGGCAGTTTGTCAGTTAACTTTTAGATTATTAACAATTTGCATCTTATTTAGTTAACCTTTTATAATAATTGGTTGATAAATTGTAGGCTAGTGTATGTAAGATAAATCATATAGTAATAACAGGTTGCATTTTATGTGAGGGTATAAATAAGAGCATTAACAAGTTAACCTGGTGGGCAGCATGAACCGCTCATTTGAAATGCATGGTTTTGCAGAGTTATTACCTGAGCTCAACTCTGCTCACACTACTCAATGTGCTATTTGCACTTGCCTCTAGCAGTAAGGATGACAAGATGCCCCAGATGGAAATACAGTGTTTCCCAAAGCCCAAGATGACTACCTCAAATGTCTTGTTTTGTCCAAAAACAGAAACCAGGAAATATTGACATTTAAGAAGCTGGAGTCAGAGAATTTAGACTTTTTTTTTTTTCTCTCTCTCCTACCAATTACTCAAACTGATTTATCAATTACTCTTTGCAGCTCTAATTTAGTCGATCATCTTTTAACTGTCACCCAATTATTGCTAGCAAATTATTCTTGGATGACTTGTTTTTTTTGCTTTTGTCTATAGGAATTCTGTGCAGAAGAATATGCTTGCACTTTGTTGTCTTGCATGACAGACTCCAGCCCACAATGAGATAAAATTCCTTGTTTGTGGTAAACGCTGAAATAAGCATTTTGTGTTCCAAATGGGCCTGTTTTTTAATGAAAGCTGTTGACTGACGATAAAAACATATCTGGGGTTGAAAGCAATTGCACGGTGCTAGGTTACAGTTCCTAAGACGGTAGAGGACTCAAGCTAATTTGCAGTTTGTTCAAAACAGAAGCCAGGCCACACAGATGACTAATGGGTTGTCTTGTCTGCTGTCGGGCGACATGTAGACTGGACACGATTACTGCGTGTAGCTCGACATGTTTTGCTGGTTCAATAAATGCATAACCTGGATGGTCCATATCTAGATCTTTTTTGCCTGAAGCAGGTTAATTGAGAGAGATTAATTGAATGTGGCAGTCATTTTTGTGTCACCGTTAACTGAATCAACAACAATGATAGGGGAACTTTGACCCCTTTTTTTATAGTATGACTGCCATGCTTTCTGCAGCAGTGAGGGTGTGGTTTTCTGTCAACTACTGAGAACACTCTGAGTCGGCCGTTTTTAACGGATGCTTTGGACCGCTGATAAGTAGCAGTGCGTGGCCATCCTAACCACAAAAAAAATGAAACATGACCACAAAAACTTTGACTTTCTGCTTCCTCTACTGATCAAGTGTATCAAGCACTGGTGTAGTGGTTGTTGATAAGGTGGGTGTACTAATAGGTAGATGGGTAGGTTATGGAGGAGAAAGTGGGTATACTCTCCTATATATTCCATGGCTTTTTGGCTGTAAAATGAGGTGGGTATACCTGCGTATACCCTCCACTACACCACTGGTATCAAGATATAAAACAAAAAAAACAGCTACTGTTAAAATTATATTTTGTTTTTATTGCCTTCCTTAAAACACGATTGAATAGTCCTTAAGGAGAGAGGATGGTGTATACATACAGTATATACACAAGGGAAGATTGGTTGGAGTCAGACCAGTAACAACCTTCCATCCCATTTACCTACATTATATTTTCTCTTTTTTTTTTAATTTTTTTTAACATACCTCTCTTGATCATCCTTGCACCTCCAACCTGTCTTCCATTTAGACTCTACTTCTTTCGACAATCCTTCCCTGTGTGTGTGTGTGTTTTTCTTTGCTCTTACTGCATGTTATCACCTTCCTAGTTTTGTCAGTTGTCTTTCCCTGCTTGCAGACAGATGAGTTTCTCTCGCGGGATGTATAACTGCTATGTCCCTGACCGTACCTCTTGTCATTTCAGGTGATGACCTGGATGGTGTGCCATGTGAATGACTGAAGACCATGAAGCCCACACACAAGCTGCTGTTCGTCCTGTGCCCCATGCTGGTCATGGGCTTTATTTACTACTCTTCCTGGAAGCTACATCTACAAGTATGGGGCCTGAAGCCTCGTAAGTGACATCTTCAGTCCGACTGTTTTTGTATCATTTGAATAATCCACCGGATCATCCATCTGTCGTAGTACTAAGAGTACTACGAGCAAATGTATTCAACACCTGTCTGTGTTTTGCCTCTGTGTGCTGACTGCCAGTTTAACCGTCTGTTTATTTCAGTGTGTTTCTTTGGGTTTTATTCTACAGTCTCTCTGCAGAACTGTTAGTATGTCAAGCTGTGTGTCGGTGTCTCCAAACCTGTCTTGTCTCTAATACTAAATTAGTTTTTCGCTCACTACACCAGAGCACTGGATGTGGTGGGGAAGAGCTTAATCAGATTTCCTTGTACAGGCAGTGTTAGTTGCTTCATCTCTGCTATTTAAAAAGAAGCCCATTCGGGTTGTCCTCACAGATGGGAATCTACTGACAGCCCTCTGCCTTGGCTTCAGTAAGAATACTTATGTGTTAACCAAAAAGATGAAAGCCTTTTCTGACTCTGTCTTAAACGGCATACTAATTTTCTCTCATCTAGATATGAGTAAATGGCATTTTAAGATTTCCATGCTTAGATGATGAAACCATTCTTCGAACTGAAAATTCAGTTTTGCAATACCCTTATCTGCACACTGTGAAGGCACGTCTTCCACTTTCCACTTAAACATGCCATTGGTATGTCATACTGTGTGGGCACCCTGAAACGGATGTTAAAATCCAGCAGAGGGGGCTAGAAGATTTCTCAATTTTTTAAACTTTTTTTTTGCCTGTGCCTCTACCGAGTATATTTTCTAGGAAAGCATTCTCAGGGAGCCACTTTTGGCACTGTACAAATGTCAGTATTTTTCATTTCAAAGGTTCTTCTTGTGGCTTTTTATTCCTTCTTATGAGAAAGTATGCAGGAAAAGGGGAAGTGAGAGGGGATGACATCATTTGGACATTTGGCCTTAAATGTTCTGAAACTCTGACATGGTGATGTCAAGTTACTCTGACAATTTGCCTACACAGGGCCCTGTAATATTTCTGTAAATTCCTCCTTGGCTCAAATGCGATGATGTCTTAAGATCTGAATATACACTGTACATTATGAAATTGATGAGAAAATGTATTATTGATGCTTAAACAACTGATGGGCTTCTGAAGCAGTCAAGCCAAGAAGATGAACATTATACTGCAAAAAAGTTGTGATCTCTCTGAGAGAACTAATTGTGTAAAAGTTGCAACAAAATGTCTAATCAGATCAGAAGAATTCTGCAATGTTCCTGTGTGAAAGGGCTATTGAGTCAGCACTGAGTAAGCTTTAAATGTGATAAGTCATTGCTGATGATGTTTGCTTGAATGTAGAGAAGTCTTTCAGTAAGAAACCTGGTAAACTGGAAACTAATTATCTAACCTTAAAAATATCTTCCAAATTGCATCACTGACTCAATGCCTGATCAATAGATGACCTGTGCTGTGGTCCATATCAGCAAGGCAAACTGGTATTTGTGTAACTGGACAGAGCGTGCAGGAGGCAGGACATGACGTGGATTACACTGCGGTCACGTAGCCGGTTCGTCATTTGGTCATACAACCCAAGTGTCTTGTAACAGTTTTACACAAGCCGCATGATAGAAACGTTATCAACAAGCCCGCTCGCTGTGAAGTCTCCAGACAATGACCTGCTCTGTTCACAGATTGGCCCAATCAGACATTAGACAGACTTTGTTCTAAGTGTGTGTGTGTGTGTGTGTGTGTGTGTGTGTGTGTGTGTGTGTGTGTGTGTGTGTGTGTGTGTGTGTGTGTGTGTGTGTGTGTGTGTGTGTGTGTGTGTGTGTTCAAAAACTGGGGAATACAGTATACTTGTGGGGTCTGCACAGCTTTGTGGGGCCCAAAATGCTGGACCCCACAAGGTTAAAGGGCTGTTTGAGGGTTAAGACTCGGTTTTAGGGTTAGAATTAGGTTATGGTAAAGGTTAAGGTTAGGCATTTAGTTGTGATGGTTAGGGAATGCATAATGTCAATGACGGGTCCCCACAAGGATAGTGAAACAAACGTTTTTGTGTGTTTGTTTGTTTCAGAGCAGGTTCATGTGGCCATTGCCATTCTGCTGTCAGCTGGAATGGATGTTTGACTCCTGTAAGGCTAGAGTAATAAAAGGCCCCTGTCCACTTTACCTGTGTATTTTCAACAATAGTCCAACCATTTACTTTGCAGCTGTACATGTTGTTACTTATGTTGTTCATGAAGCACACTTTCTGTCGCCTTCAGCTTGTTTCAAGTGGCAATATAGGCAATTATACAATAAGTTAGACTGGGTAAGCCCAGCCTTATCTGCCGGCAATTTTATTTCACCCTGCACGGCTGGAAAGCTTCTATCCTGCTTCCGTTACAAATCTGCAAAATTCAACATGGCGGCCACCGAAGCGGTGCAAAACCGATCGTTGGTCTGATTGGTTGAAGGACTATCCAATTGCGTACAGAGTCATTTGAACTACGCCCGTTGATCACGCCTCTTGTGCAGTAGAAAATACAGAGCAGACTCCCCAGACTAATGTTCAATCTTAAAAGATTGAGCTTGGTCTGGTGATAGCCAGACTAACAATAAGTAGTTCCGACCATGCAATCTAATTGGTCGACTAGACACTTAGAACGTCCTCAAATCAGCATAAAAGCACACCAAAAGCCGTTTTGAGTACACCAATGCTGCTCATCTATAAAAATATGACTCATTCCAGAGTTGATTAAAAAACTATTTTTGAAACATGTATTCATGAAAGTAAATCACGAACCACCGTGGAACACACAGAAGTTCTCCAACATATTTATATCAAGTGATGATATTTACATCAGGTGAGTCGGTACCACAGCGCTATGTTAAAAATAGCTCCTACATGTGAAGTTTGCGGGCATAGTAGCTAACGATCTACCCATGTTTTGTTTTTCTCAGAAGACATCAAAATTACAACACGATTGAGCAAGCAAGGCAGCTTTGTCTTTATATGTGCGGTAGGCTATTTATTTAATCTTGGAAATTCTACGATCTCTACAAACCTAGTTAGCTTAAGAGAGGAGACACACCAGCCCGATAATCGGCCGTCGGACCATTTGGCGAGGTTGGTGACTCAAGTCTGTTCAGTGTGTCCCGTGCCGTCGTCCGTCCGAGGAGCCGTCGGCCTTCATTTGGGCCGATCCGACATGTTCAGTCGGAGACAGGGCAGTCGGGACTCACCCGGAAATGGTGAGCAGATGAGTCTCTCAAAATCTGACGGAAATCTTTTAAACTGACCTTTGTCAATCTGAAATGAAGACAGATTCAGAAACTACACGGCCTATTTCTCCCTTAAAATGTTTTCAGAAACACGTTTCGGTGAACTAGTTTAGTACAATATGAGATCGTATTCTGAACAAGCCGCCATGACAGTCTGGCTGTGAATTTCCGGAAAAAAATAACCACGTGACGCGTTCGTCCAATCAGCTGCCGGTTTTCATTTTCAGACTGTTAATGGAAAATACAGAGCAGCGCTGCCTGCTGCTATGGAGACGTATTACGCGCAGAGCGTACGCTCAAGTCGGCGTCGCCTCAGTGTGTTCTGAGGCATTTTTTGGACCTTCGGGGATCTGACTGATCAGTCCGACTGGCTTTTCTGCTGACGGTCGGCCCGTCTGGCTGGTGTGTCAGGGCCCTAAGTTAACTAGCTGGGGCTAACTCAGCAGGGACTAGAGAATCCTGTCTTTTTTTTTTTTTTTTTTTGTAAGCAAATTGGCCCACAATATGAATACAGTTTGATTATATCTATTTTGTTGGTAACCGTTGTATGTATAATCGCAATATTACAGGAGAGGGTAACTTCAGTGGTGCTAATAATGACGTTAGAGCACAGCCTCTCATGTAATATCGCTTAATTGCAATACAACTGTTGTCATTGATCTGTAATCATGTTGTGAGACAACTTTGTGAGTATTAAAGTGATTTGATAGACCTTCCCAGTACAGCAGAGGAAAAATAGCTGTTGACCTTGTTTAACAAGTACAGTAGTGCAAAGTGCAATCAGATCACTAGTAAGCGTTTATGTGTTTAGAAACCAAAACATGTCGTCTTGTATGATTCACTTGTTAGTGCGTGATCCAAGGATGGTGTTTGGTCACTTGATAACAGTTTTTTGTATTTTGGAAATATATGGGGCGGTAGTGTATATGGGCAACGTACTGTGGTATACAGTATATCTATATATGGACCTTGTGCCAATAAATTTGTGTCAATAATGTAGGCCATTAATGAATCTACAGCAAACCAATTTTGTCGTTTGCCAACCAATCTTTTTGGCTATTTTGTTTTTAGTGCATTGTGGATAGTGGTGTGTTTTTTTTTTTTTTAAGACTAAGAAGAGATTTGTTATTTAATGTGGACATGACTTATGTCTAACCTATTTTACACATCACTTTTAAAGAGTAACAAATCTGTTTTAAATAGATTGGCCTACACTTGTGGTGGGTGACTTGTCATCTTCAACTTTTGTCAATGTTGTGTACAACAGTTGCAACACACTTAACACTTGAATTCAGTTTCCCAACAGCGTTGTCACTTTTAAGCTGCTTTTCTAATGTAAAACACTGAAATAAGTCACACATTTTTTGTTGTTGTTGTGACATAAATCCAGCTGTGGGCTAATAGTGATAGTGATAATAGCTCTGTTTATGTCTTTCAAAAACAATAAAATGAATGTTTTTACACTGCTCATGAATCTATAAAGATATATGTGCTTTCTAAGTGGGATTCCTATTTCCCCCGGTCATTTTCAGTGCCTGATTAGCAGTAGAGTCAGCAGTTGCTCAAGTAGCGTGCTCTAAATATTCCTGACCACAGCTTGGTTTTTAACATTTAGGGATTGCCTTCTCATGTGGTCATCAGTGATACGCCTATTACAGTTTCAGCTGGAATAGAGTTTGCCGCGTACTAATTTGGGAATTGGATCTGCCAGAAGCCCTCACATGGAGACACGGTGTTGTGCTTGCAGCCCATTATAAAAGAACACAGTTCTGTGCAGAAATTTACATTTGCAGACAGGGTTCAAAATTAGCACCATCTACCAGCCAAATGCTGGTAAAATATGTAAAGTGGCTGGTATATATGCTACATTCACCAGCCAAAAAAACCCCCAATGGTAATCTATTGAGTGGCTGTGATCATTTTTTCAGTGTCTTAACCCCCTTTTTGTTTTTAGAGAGTGCTGCAGCAGAGACAACTGTAGGCCTGACTAAAGGGGCTGAAGTGAAAAGAATAACAGGTAGAGGCACTCTGCCTATTTATCCTGGGTGTCAACTATTGTGGAGCGGGTGATTTTACACTGGGCTTTTGAGGTTTTTCTTCCTGGAATATAAATCTCTGCTAACAACAATTAAAGCTTTACATTTCTTACCACTTACATCGACCTAATGCCATTGTTTTATCGCCAAAAATGTTTGTGCTCATTCCCCCATTCAGTTCTCATAGGCATCTTTCAATACACCACTGCCATAACCTCAAAAACACAATGGGGGGTGTGGCCGGGTTGGCTCAGTGGTTAGACCAGGTGCACATATACTGAGAGGTTTATGCCTCGACGCAGAGGTCCAGGGTTCAAATCTGACCTGTGACAATTTCCTGCAGGTCTTCCACCTTCTCTTTCTCACCTAGCTGTCCTGTCAAAATTAAAGGCGGAAAAGCCACAAAAAAATCCCCAAAAAAAACACACACAGTGGGGGCTTTCTGCAGTTAATTATCCACCTCATTGGGCTTTCCACCTATCATTTAAGATTGAGATTCAGCCAAAAAAACACCCAATGGTAATCTATTGAGTGGCTGGTAAAATTTGAACATTAACTAGCCATTTGGCTTGTGGACGAAAAAGTTAATTTTAACTGAATTTGATGCTGTCTTTTTTAGGGATGCACCGATGTGACTTTTTCAGTCCCGATACCAATGCCTGGGCTTTGTGCATCTGTCGATACCCGATACCGATCCGATACCGTTGTTGAATTAATAATACACTATATACCTTCCACCTTATTCCTTCCTTCCACCATGTGGAAGAGACTAAAGGCACCAGACTTTCCTAACTAAACATTACTTTCCTAACTAAGACAAAATAACATAGATGTAATGTATTGCATTCTTATTTATTTGTACACTCAACTCTTCCAGCATGCGACACACGTGCGACAGAGGGGGAAAAAAAACTAACAAAACTGGATCAGACCGTGGATCTGTTTATTTTTCCGATCCCCGATCCAGCTATTTTGTCAATATCAGGACCGATATCCGATCTTAATATCGGATCGGTGCACCCCTCGTCTTTTTGTCACAAGGCACGTTTGTTGTTGTTCTGTTTTGAAGAGGGCTTTGTAGTTTTCGTCGTGATAAATTATCAGCGTCGGGATGAAACAACACGGCAGCTGTGCTCTTGATTGTTTTAATAGAATTGAGAGGGACGTGTTGATATCTTTCTCTCTGAACCCTGTGTGGGTTTTTGTTTGAAGCTAACCCTCTTCCTAATTAAAAGTCCTCCGTTTTGTTTTTGTTCTGTAAAAGAATTATAATGATTAATCTGAAAGGGGATGTGGAATAGAAATGTGCAGCAGTTGCTTAAATCTTAATCGAGCATAATAAACACGGCTTTAAGCACGCTCAGAGTAAGTCAGTCACTCACTGTGGGTCAGCCACTGCAGTTAGCACATCATTTTACTGAAAGAGTGAGAATCTCTTACATTGTTCTGTAAATCCGTAATATGACAGCCTTGTTTAATATTGTTACTATACTATATGAATGGCACTGCTGTAATGGTAGACATTAGAGGATCAGCATTCAACCTTTTGTGATCTTTTGTTTCTTTCTGTCTCTGTCTCCCTTTTGTGTGCATCTGTTATTGTGTGTAGCCACTAGCCACAGTCTGTGTTTTGCCGAAGCTGATGTTGAAAACGTATATATTATTTCAAAGATTCTGAGTACTTTGGTCTTGGTTTATAGTTGCTTCCACAGCTCTACAGTGATCATTTTTTTCAGTGTCTTAACCCCCTTTTGTTTTCAGAGAGTGATGCAGCAGAGACAACTGTAGGCCTGACTAAAGGGGCTGAAGTGAAAAGAATAACAGGTAGAGGCACTCTGCCTATTTATCCTGGGTGTCAACTATTGTTGAGCGGGTGATTTTTACCTGGGCTTTTGAGGTTTTTCTTCCTGGAATATAAATATCTGCTAACAACAATAAAAGCTTTCCATTTTTTTTTTACCACCTACATCTACCTAACCATTGTTTTATCACCAAAAATGTTTGTGCTCATTCCCCCATTCAGTTCTCATAGGCATCTTTCAATACACCACTGCCATAACCTCAAAAACACAATGGGGGCTTTCTGCAGTTAATTTTCCACCTCATTGGGCTTTCCGCCTTTCATTTAAGATTGAGCTTTAGTAGGTTTTAATCCCTGAATTTTAATTCTAACTTCTCCTCCTTCTCCCTTCTCTTGCTCAGTAATTTCTGACATTTTCCAGTTCGCCAAATTCTGACATAACAGACTGAGCTCAAACAGGGCTAACTGACCATTTTGTGTTTCAGAGTTGGGAACGGACATCCCCGTGGGACGAATAGTAGGCTCAGGTACATCTGCAGCCCCACCTATCGAACCCCCCCTACCCATCCTCGTTGTCCCTCTGCCATTTAAAATTACATTTAAAACCTTTTTTAAAACCCAGCAATACTTCAGCAGCCACATTTGGGTTCAGAAGTGAGCCATCCCCCCCCCCCCCCCCCCCCCCCCCCCCCCAAAAAAAAAGAGTTGGCCAACAGAGAGAGCAACGTGTTTTCAAAGTTAATTCAAGTTGCTGTAGTCAGAGATGGCAAAAGTACTCACTTCCCGTACTCGAGTAGAAGTACAGATACTTGTGTTAAAAAAATACTCTGGTAAAAGTACTGATTTAACTTCTTTACTCAAGTAAACAAAGTGCAGGCATGGAAATTTATTAAAAGTATAAAAGTAAAAGTAGCCTTATGCAAAGCTACCTGGACCACACACACATTACTAGAGTGCAAGCTGAGAAACTTCAGTGGACATGGAAAAAAGGCTCTTTATATGCCGTTGCCTACATTATAAAATGGATGTCTGCCAATAGGCCTAAAACATCACATAGATGATTATTGTGACAGAGAATCCAGGTTAATAAGATTCTGACTGAGTCGCAAGATATGAATTCAGTTGTGATTCTGTGAGAATTCACACATCCAGTTTCTCTTTTTTAATCTTCCCCTTAACATTTAAAGGAGTGTGTGTGTGTGTGTGTGTGTGTGTGTGTGTGTGTGTGTGTGTGTGTGTGTGTGTGTGTGTGTGTGTGTGTGTGTGTGTGTGTGTGTGTGTGTGTGTGTGTGTGTGTGCTCAAATATGGATTCTGGAAAGAAAATAAAGGATAACATATGAATTACTAAACAGACATTAATTAAGGGGTTTCCCATACTGTTAGAGTTACGCAGCACATTTTGCCAGGAGTCATTCTTGACGAGCCAATTTTGTAAAATGTAAGGGGCAGAAAGTACCGATATTTGTGCTTAAAAATGTATGGAGTAAAAGTAAAAAGTCGGCGCAAAAATAAATGGTAAAGTAAAAATATCTGAAAAATCTACTTCCCATCTCTGGCTGTAGTAAAAAAATACTGGCAACTTGTGAGGAATTGCACATCTGCTCAGTCATGAAGCTGCGGTGTGATACAACACTGCCCTCTGTTGTCATGGCTCAGTAATTTGGTGGCAAGAGAAGCAGTCTGCAGGAGTTTTGGTGCATTACACAGTACAGTAAGGTTCCACGGCACGGACCAACATTTGTCTTACTGGTAGGAACCTGCCGCTTTGATTTCTCCCAAGCTGTTTCCTCGAATTGGCCTTTTTGGCTGCTTTATGCTTCTCAGCAGAAACATAACACACACACACACACACACACACACACACACACACACACACACACACACACACACACACACACACACACACACGCTCATCTTGGCTGCCTTGGCAACGTCCCCATTCTCCCAAGCAGTGCTTGGATCCTTTCCTATTCAGCCATCGCACATTCCCATTGTCCGTTTTCTTTATCTTTCTCCTCCAGCTTCTCTGTGAAGACGAGATCCGCAGCCACAGGAGTAATACCACGCTCTTCCTACTTTCAACTAACGCTCATGTTAAACGTAGTCCTCCGGCACTCTTAATTCCAGCATTTTACTGACCGAAATTGAAATATGTTAACTGTTTGTTAGTCTGTAAGTGATATTATAGAATATAAGACATAGATACTTAAATGACATTATTGAGGAAAAAGATTTAAATTTCTCCACAAATAATTACCTCTGTGCTTCTCTGTCTTCTACCTTAACGCTTCACCAGGCACCTATCGGCTGCCCCTTTGGTTGTCCATAGGTGATCTCTAACTTCTTTTCTAACTTTTTTTTTAAACTGAACAGATTTGTTTTGGCTGGCTTCTCCCTAATCTCGCTTGTTTGTCACAAATGCTTAATTCTAATGCTTTTATTTTTCTTTCACATTCGTCCTTTTGTTTTCCCTGTGAACGACGCACAGGTTGTTTACAACTACAGCCAATGAGCTGCTAGTTGAAATCATGTACATTGGATGAACGGCACTAATGATCCAGACGTATAAAAGTTCCCACATGCCGTACTTTCCGTACTCCATCTCTGTTCTTGTCTTTCTTTTCCAGTGTATGATAAGCAAGGCTTTCTGCTGCAGCTGGACACAAAACTGTGAGTACATCTCTTCAAGTAAACATTTCTGTCATTAAATGTAACATGTTTAGCTATTCTCTACCATTGTACTGCGTGGGGGTATTTTCTAACTTGTTATATTTAGAACGGCTGAATTCCCAGTTTGATTTTGACTCCATTAGTTTAGATATGTTTTACAGCTTGATCCACGTAGGTTCTGGTTGATCAATTGGGGAAACATGAACATGTAAACCTTGGACCAATTAACCTCACTTGATTCTTTATTTTTCTATTTATTTATTTTTATTCTAAATAAACACATTGCATGTCGTAGGAGTCCTGAGAAAAACCTGGTGACAAATGCGCAGATTGACTTGGCGGTCTGAGTAATACATTAAGAGATTTGTGTGAATTTAGATGTAGTTGGTGTTTTTTTTTTTTTTTTTTTACCAGAGCAGCTGTGGTTTGTCAGGGCGAGAACATGCTACATTGAGTCATTACGCAGCTGTCATTGTGTCAGCGTGTCCGTTGAGATGTGTATAATTCCCTGAATTGGTTTGACACTCTTGCTCTAAACTGCCACGATAACGCCCCCTTCTCCGGCCCTCCCATTACTGTGCAGGCAATAATCATAGGCTCCCATCACCACCCCCGGCTCTCACAGGGCACGTCTGTCCGCACTCTGCGTAAGCACTGTGTCAGCACAAACTTTAAGGTGGTTTTCACATGGTCTCAGTTTATCTAATACAGCTCCTTTTTTTTTATATCTACGGTGTCATTAATTACTCCATGAGAGCACATGCGTACAATAGTGCAATTCATCTTAAAGCTAGTAATTAGTTGTAATTTATTCCCGCTGGTAGTCTGATGGGGAAAGTGCCCCCTCTAGATTTGATTCCCACCAAATCCCTTACATCTTGAGGCCAATTAAGGCCAAGCTGCAAGTGGACAGCATTCTAGCATACTGAAACATAATCAGGTTCAGGTTACTTTAGTTGTACCCGTAGGTAGATTTGTTTTGCAGCAAGAGTATGACATCCATCACGACACGCTACTACGAAAACGCACCAAAAACTGACACAAGTACTCAAAATCTGATACAAATAGTCAAGGTTCCACCAATTGGCACATAAGAGAGAGAGAGAGAGAATTAGAGAGAGAGCGAGAGATAAATAAGTGAAATAAAATCATTCCAATAAATAATAAAACCAAGATAATATATCAGCATAGGAGCATCAATTTGTGTACAAGCAGGCCCCAGTCGAGCCCCTTCTCCTGCCAACTCTGATTTCAGGCCTCACACAGTGAGTGTTTATTTGAGCTAGATTCATGGCGTACATAAGGTTATTAATGACCATGCTAGTAATCGGGAGGTTCTAGTTTTAGCACTGCCAGTGTGATTATTTGAACAAGGCCCCTCTGCTTTGTCTCGCCACACATAGGTGATCTGCTGAGCTGTTGCTGAGCTCTCCCACTTTCTATGTTTTTTTCCTCTCCATCAAGCAGATTGTTTGACAAGCTCAGTTTTTTTTTTATGCTTAGAAACGTGTCAGTGTAATTGATAATCGGTTGTCACAATGTGTCTGATTAATCGCTCCCTCTGTTCTTTTCATGTACAGGCCACCAGAGTTGGCATACAAGTATGGCAACCTCAGCGAAGGACTGTGCAAGCCAGGATACGCAGCAGCCAAGATGACATCCATCTATCCTAAGTGAGAAGGATTGCCCTTTCTTTGAATTTCACATAACATTGGATGCATCTCAAAAAGTATTTTTTTTTAAAATTTTTTTATTTTTTTTTTATTTGAACTTGCATCAAGAACTTCACATACGCAATCACAAGCTTCACAAACAAATCATTTTTAATTGGATGTCAGCGGGAGAAAAGCTAAAACTGTCACTCTTGCATACCAGGACGCATGATGTCACCCCTCAGGCCAACTTGGCCGAAAGGGTTTTTGAGTCAGAAACAGAGAAGCCCCCACATTCCTCTCCAATCTTCCCCAGTTTTCAATCATGTTTCTATCATCTTCTCCCCCACTACAAAACCCGGACTGTGTCCTTGCGATTCCCCCTGTTACACAAAAGAACCTCTGTTGCCCGAGTACAAGATCTCCCATCTTTCTCCTATCGCATCCAAGAGCCTCCCAGGCTTTCTCTGTGAATGACACCAACCCAGCTTCCTGTCCTGACTCATCACAAGCTCCGTGATACCCAGCCCACACAGTGCACACAATCCTCCGCGGCCCTGTTCTGATGTCAGTGGCTCTTTTGATTTTCTTATTTGCCGCCCATCTCAGCTCAATCTATAGGGCATTGTCCCAGCAGCATTCTCGAGCTAAGCTAATAGAGGGGCAATTTACCGCATTGCTGAACAATAGCCAGTGGCACTCCAATGCAGTACTTGAGCTAGTTATGGAACAAATTTCCCAACCCATTTCCACGAATAAGTATTGAACCCAATGTATTTATTGCCTGAAGATGCACAGACGATCACGTTCAAAGCTTAGAAAAATACAGTATACTAGTTCAACAATAAATTCCAATACATTATAAAAATCTTTTTTTACTTTGTTTTATATATTCACATATTTGACATTTTAAAGCATTTTTTTTAAACTCTTTTATACATAATCCTTTCTCTCCCTGCCTGTGTGATATTGCCCCGATATTCTATTAAAATACGACGCTCTCAACGTGTTTAACCCTCCTGTAAAATCTGACCCATTTTCAAAAAGTTTCTATATCAGAAATGTTGCTTTCTTTCAACCAAATCTTAAAACAAAATAACGTGGATGGTTCCATATAATGCTCTTCACAAGTTAAATAAGTGATCAGTTCACTACTTTCATTGAATTTGGGTGTTTTTTATAAAATTTTATAGCATGTAAAGAAAAAATTATAAATAGGACATTGAAAAATGTAGGGAGAAAAAATTCAAAAAAGCACAGAAAAAAGTGACAAAAACATTGGAAAAAAGTGACTAAAACATGGGCAAAACTTAAAAAAAACCCGTCAAAAAGCATAAAATATTGACAAACTTCCAAAAAAGTGTCAAAAGGCGACCAAAACGTTGGAATCTCTTTTTACATTTTGACTCAGAAAAACAAGAAGTTGCATGGTTGACGGGGAAGACGACACAAGGGTTAAGTAAAGCTATTCAAACCATGTGGAATAGTATATACAGTGTATATATTGAACGAATTGACAAACCGACTCTAAACACCATCAGCTGCACTGTCTGCTGTAAATTGCAGCACTGGTTAACAAGACAGACAAAGCAGTTGTGTGAAACGTCCCTCTGCCCATCTGAGAGGGCTACGTGTTACTATGTCCTCCCTCTTAACGACTTCCGCTAATCAGCCGCACGTGTCGGATCAAAGTTCTGCACGACACGGAATACCCAGCGGGAGCCCACTGATTGCTACCACCTTCAACCCAGTCACACGTAGGTCAATGAGCACAATTAATGCCGTGTGTGTACGTATGTGTTTTGTATGCGGGAGTGTAAGTGTACGGTCGAACCTACGCAGTCTTGCAGTCTGTGATTTATCACGTCCTGTGTGAAAAGGAGTCGACCAATTGACATCTTGTTTGTTACCCCAGTCTGTGTTGAATGTTTACCAGGCAAAAAACAAACCAGTTTAAAAGTCCTTGTTAGCATTTTGTTTAAATTAGTGTGGCCTACAGTTCATGTGTTAGAGAAAACCTACTTAACCCCTAGCAGTGAGGTCCTCTTGTGGCTCTCCCTCTAATCATCTCCTGCTTCCTCCATGTTTGTCTTCTGTGGAGCCCCCTGCCCTGCAGAATCCAATTTATTTTACTCCCCTCCGCTTTACCCAAAACTGTTTGTATTACAGTCCTAAATCAAGTGTTGGCAGTGAACTTGAAGCGGCACGGTTATGAAAATATTGCCCATGAGAGATGGACCTAGCAAAGGAAATGAGCACAATGCGTCCCTGCCTGTTGGCTGTTTTGGGAGCCCTCACTTTTTATTTAACAACAAGCAGCCCCCTGTCTCTCCGCTTTGTCAGGATGTCAGTGACGGACTGTCGGTCAGGGCTCAGTGACTTGCAATGGTCCTGTGTTATTTATAGCCCCCTCTGGCCTCAGAAGTCCTGGGTTTAATGAATCTCCATTTATTTTGGCAGGACAGAAGTGTCTCTCTCTCTCTCTCTCTCTCTCTCTCTCTCTCTCTCTCTCTCTCTCTCTCTCTCTCTCTCTCTCTCTCTCTCTCTCTCTCTCTCTCTCTCTGTCTCTCTCTCTCTCTCTCTCTGTCTCTCTCTGTCTGTGTGTGTGTGTGAGAGGTGATGTGAGGACGAGAGAGTGTCATACCTAACTGCCTCTCCTCTCAAGTCCTCTCTCTGCCGTCGTGTTTTAAACCTGGAGGATAACGAGTGTATCAAAGACTGATTAGGTTGCTCGGAAGAGGTTTAGGCTAACCGGAAGGCCTCCCAATAATGTCAGCCATGTTTGGTCATTGCGCCTCAGAGCTCCACATATCTCTTGTGAACCAATGGCAGTGTTATGGGAACAAACTATCCAAGATTCCTGCTGAGAAACAAGTGAGTGTGGTGGAGCTTGCGTGTCCTCTCCTGGTTCCAGTTACTGTAGTCTCTCGGCT
The DNA here is from genome assembly GCA_023566125.1 of Zingel zingel. Lineage (NCBI taxonomy): Eukaryota > Metazoa > Chordata > Actinopteri > Perciformes > Percidae > Zingel > Zingel zingel. Next base: position 35,837,665 of record CM042324.1, read on the forward strand.
GTGGGAGCCATAATTTATGGTTGGTGAGAAAGAACCGTGTGTGTGTGTGTGTGTGTGTGTGTGTGTGTGTGTGTGTGTGTGTGTGTGTGTGTGTGTGTGTGTGTGTGTGTGTGTGTGTGTGTGTGTGTGTGTGTGTGTGTGTGTGTGTGTGTGTGTGTGTGTGTCAGCCAACCAACCATCAGCTCCTCAGCAAGATGCAATAGTTATGTTGCTGGTGGTCTGGTTTCCGCTAATCTCTGTAACTGTCTTCTATCATAAACAAAAATAATACACAGCAGCTCAATAGATCTCTCCAAGGCGCCTAGCATTGTGTCTGTGTGTGTGTGTGTGTGTGTGTGTGTGTGTGTGTGTGTGTGTGTGTGTGTGTGTGTGTGTGTGTGTGTGTGTGTGTGTGTGTGTGTGTGTGTGTGTGTGTGTGTGTGTGTGTGTGTGTGTGTGTGTACACAGACATGCATGGAGTTCCATGCCTGTTGACGCCAAAAAAGACACAACCAAAGCGGCTGTCTCTCTCCTCTTATACTGCCGCCGACCCGCCCCCCCCCCACCCCCCCCCCCCCCCCCCAACCTTACTTGACAGCAGGTCATAAAAACACACATTCATCCTGGAGCCACACTTGCAGAAGTGGCACGTAGCCCAGCACTTTGGGTCACAGGCGTGACTAAGAGGAAATGGCTTCTTTTGATTTTAGAGCTGCAATTAATCAAAGAAAAAAAGGACACACTCATACAGGCACACCACATAAGGAAGAGTCAATGCTGGAAGTAGCAGTTCATGGGGCATTAAAAACACTGGTCACAGACAATCAAACTCCATTTGTTTTTAATGTTGTACGATGACTTGCTTCACACTGGAGCAGTTTAACATGCCCTCTGTTATGGGCGTAAAACAGAGTTCATATTGTAGGCTACCATTTTTTTTTATTTTTTAAAACTTCTAGCCCCAAATCATTTGAGGAAAAGCATTCTGGCATGAGTGGATTGTCCCAGCACATGTATCAAAACTGTGTCAGCTGTGATTTAGTCCCGGGTGGAGAGGTTGTGTTGATGGGTTATGCACTGCAGCCACCTTCTGTGTCACTCCCTGCCTCTTAGACTTTATTATCCGCCTAGTTTTTAGCTTCCTTTGCTTGTTTTGGGAGGCTTTAGCAGGGGAGGTAGGGATTCTTGTCCGATTAACGACAAGTGGAACATGTGATTTTTGTTTATCACTTTGCGGCTTCAACTTTTGCCCAGGTCATTAACCCCGCCGTCACAGGTGAAGCAGGGATTAGGGGAAGCCACAGGGTCTCTCTTTGGAGAGGAGAAAAGGTGCGGTGGGGGAATGCACAGCAAAATAAACAATTTCCCTTCCTCCTTTCTGTTTCTTTCCTCCGTCTTATTGCAGGTTCATGAAACCGGCACCCATGTTTCTTGATCGGAACTTCAAACGTCTTGCAAAAGTCAGCAATTACTTACCTCCATTTGGATTCAGAACGCAAGGTAAGAACGGTTCATTCTGTTACCTTCCACTAGTGATGTCTGCTTCACATTTCTTAAACGGTGTGTTCAAGGATGGTGTCCATAAAAACATAAATACTCCACTGCAATTAGTGATCTGGTGTGTAGACATGTTTGTGTTAAAGCCAACACTGTGTTCTTAGTGCTGCCGTTTCTCTGAAGTTTAGATGCTGTGTGGGAGCTTGACAGCGGCTGCAGGCTACAGTATTTTGTGACCGCGGTGCGCACTGATAATAAACCATCTGCCCAGATGATTTACAGTTTTGTTCCCGGTTGCCAACATTACACTTCTTCATGGGTCAAAAGTAGGGGGGGGGGGGGAGGGGGAGAAAGAGAGAGTCGTTTCTTAGATGAATCGCGATTTCCCTCTTGAAAGATTATGGCTCAATGCGGAAAAGTCAATGAATGGAACTTTACCATTCATGTGTTTACACACACACACACACACACACACACACACACACACACACACACACACACACGCTTTAAGCCAAATGAGAGAGGAGAGCCAATTAATGTGGACCAGCCGGTATGTCGACTTTGTTTGAAAACAGTGGCAGCGAAAAGAGGCAGAGTAACTAACCTAAAATCTCACCTAAAACATAACCATCCCACCCAGTTTTTCAACCTGGGAACAACAACCGCAGCTGGAGGTGGAGAGGGGTCTTCCAGACAGTTATCTGTTACAGATGCTCTTTCCCGGCAGTGCAAATATAAACCTGACAGCACGGAATGGCGCACACTCACAGATTGCATATCTCACTATATAGCCAAGAATGCCAATGTTCTGCCACTTTTCAATCTTTTGTTATTGTTGCAAGGCTGATGTCTATGGCAGAATATATTCTGCCTCAGGTGTATTGCTCTGCATTGTCCTGAGTTGAGAGAAAGGTAAGGTAAGTGAGATAGGTAATCCATCACAGTGCACCTTTAGTCTTTCCCAAATTATGCCATCATGATAAGCAATCACATGCTGCTTGCAATGTAATGCAAGCAGGGATTGAAAACGGCTGCTATCCCCTGCTGTCCCACATTGAAGATTTTTAGAATCGATGGCTGAAAGGCAGATTTTTTTTTTGATGCAAGTCTGCATCATCCATGCTTTGTTGACTTCTGGGTAGGGAGTCCATTGGGACGGGTTGGGATGGGTTCCGTTTTGGATCTGGTTCCTGGTTGGCAAAATGCTCAGGTTTGTTAAGCTATTTGTTATAAGTTATCTCTCCTCACTCTTTTCTGTTAGCAAAGAGCAATGGAAAACACGTAGGCACATGAATTATGTAATGGTTTGAATGAGGTTTGGCTGTTCTCTGGTTAATGTGATTTTTGCAGCTGGTGTCGGTAAGGCAGTGCTTAATTTGTAAAGTGGGAGGTCCCAGAGCGCAGGGAAGGGAGGGGGGGGGTTTGGTGATCCGGCGACTCAAAACGGGGGTTGGAGGTAAGGGAAGGAAAAAAAAATGTAGCTTCTCTGACTAAAAAAACCTAAACAACGCTGTGTGTAGCCTACATCAGGGCAATGTTTATTTTAATTTCAGAACATGCACTGCATGGGTACGAAATGTAATGTCTCCACATTCTTGATCGGCGGAAACGATTTTTGCTCGTTTGGGATCCGACTGGCCAGCGTATTTGAACAAGTTAAGCAAACTTTGTTTTTGACATTTTTCCCCCTGAGTGAAACGAGGTTAACGGCAATCTCAACCAGCACAACATGTGTCACTTGAAGTGCCTCCCCCTCCCCTCCGTCCCTCTCCCCTCTCCTCTGTCTTACCCGGAAAATTCACCTCAAAACACATTTCAGATATTATGCTGCTCATCTACTAACCTACTATATGGAATATTAAATACATGTTTACCCCTTGCCAGTTTTCTGGCTCAGCCAGTGTTCTAACCTTCCGACCAGGCGGAAAACAAGGTTATTATTTTAAGTTTATAATACTCGTATTGTACCATGCCCATAGCTCAGAAAATATGAATATTTTCAATTTTCTTTTTTTTTTAATGTATTTATTTTTTGGATTTACAGTGTAGGCACTGTAGGCTTGTGTTTGTCATAGTAACAACCTTATCAGTGATGTTCATTTGTCTTGCGGGATGACTCCCAACACTCCGACTTTATTGTTCCCACACACAGTGCTTGTACTTGTTCCCTGACCTTAACACACTCCAGCACTTCAGATATCAAACCAGTACACAATGCCACGGGAACTGAAGAGATAACATTGCAGTTGGCTTCAGTGACGTGCTCTGTCACATATTTTCCAATACTTAGTAGCAGAAGGTACAGTCAGTGTTGCCTTTTGTGCGCTGGCGAGCTCTCCGCTGTCATACGAGCACACACACACACACACACACACACACACACACACACACACACACACACACACACACACACTCTCTCTCTCTCTGTCTCAGCTGCTATCAAAAGGGCACTCCCTGTGCGAGTGTTACACCTGGTTTCTGTTTTCTCCACGGACTGCGATGGCAGCGGGGTTTCCCTTTTAGCGCTAGTCATGTGGAGAGATGATACGTGTGGAACTTGAATAGAACGCCACAAAGGATTCCAAATTGGCAACACAGAGTGGCGGTGATGGGCGGCAGGTTTATTTTTACTTTACTTTTTATTCTGCCAAGAGGTATCTTCGGCACACATCAACCACAGCAGAGAACAGTAAAGCTGTGTTGATTCGCTCCCGGAGAAAGAAAACCATACTTGTCAGCACTGCAGGATGCCAGTCAGCCACTGAACGGTTGAGTAATAGCCTATATTTTGCATCAATTGTTAAATGTTATTCTCGCTGTATATTATGTTGTTCTCTCTAAATGATATCGTTCTGCAGTTCAAAGTGAATTTAGTTAAGCTGTTTACACGATGTTGTTCAGCAGCCAGAGGTTTTTATACAGTTAAAAGAGGCATTTTATTTATTTTATTTTATTTATTTTTTTAGTCACTCAGTTTGACATATTAGGAGAAAATGTAAACAGTGCTTTTGAAATTGTTGGCTAAAGGAATTTAGCTAACCAAAAGATACAATATTTCCCAGCAGTTTATGACAGATAATTGACATTAATTAGCAGAGTGCAGATTGCACTAATGTTTTATTCACTTTGCTTATGTTGACGCAATTATATTCATAATCCGAGCATTAGGTTTGCACAAGGGCTGCCTCAGTAACATGATCACACTGTTTACGTGAGCAGTCCTTCACAGCTTTATCTTCTTTGTAACATGAGACAAGAGCAGGTGCACAAGTGTATGAGTACATTCATATAAACCATTTGTGAAATACATATAACCTCAGTCTCCTAGAGCCTTGCCACGACACGGCAAAGCTTTTTTTGTGGAGACGATGTTGTATTTTTACAGCCACCTTGGTCCCTACAGCTATAGTTCAGGATTGTCCAATTATCCATGTCCTTGATAAATTAGTTGGTAACATTTGAAGGTATCTACATAAGAGTGGCATGACACGGTCATGAACACATGACACTGTCATGACACATGAACTCTAACCCTAACCATAACCTGTCATGACAAAAACCGAATGACACTTACTAAAAGAAGCGTTATGTCATAAACGTTTATGACTTGTTTATAATGTTTATGACACGTTCATGACAGTGTCATGTCACTCTTATGTAGATACCTTCAAGGAAAGTGTAACCAATTACAACAAACTGTAATAGAATATTTCTTTTTCTTCCTTTTTCCCCGTGGCACTTGATGCTGATTCAAAATCCTACTAAAGTACAGGCCTGACAAATACCACTATCTCATCGCATTGATTCTTTTATATTGTTTAGGCTACACTTTTCCCAACAATGTGTCTGTGTTTATGTGTTGCGTGATGCTTCCGATCTTCCTCCATGCTAGCAGTGAAGACTTTTGTCAGTCCAAGAGTTCCGTGTTGGACCAATGTCTGAACCTCCAGCCGTTCGTCTTCGGCTCTACCACGAGACATACTTTGCTGAAATGTTTACACCGAATACTTACAACAATTAGCTTCCATGTCGTCCTCTGGAAGAGAGTCGTGCCCATTGTGATTTTTCACCCGCTTGGATGCAGGTGTGGTCCTCAGCTTTGTGTTTATGCTGCTCGGGGTGATGCTTGACGCCAGACATCGACACCACATCCAAACAATGGGCTGTTGCTCTGCTCGCCTCTCCTCAGCAGGTTAATCATTAGGATCGTTAGCCAGAGTGCACAGGGCTGCAAAATGTTTTACAGACTGCTTTGAGGCCCCCAGTCTAAACTCTCTTGTTCTCACTCTCTCTTTACTCTCACTTTGGCTGCAGACTATGTGCTATATGGTGATTATATTAAGTTAAGTAGAGAGGGCAATGAAAATGTCTATTTTATTTAAACGTATGACGCAGGACCCCCAGTGGACTTCTTTAGCAAGTTTTGTATTTAAACTTTTTGAGCGTTATTTATTATCTGCCCTAGCTTTTCCAACTTTTTGTACACAGAAACGGTAATAATAATGGTCCGAAATTATGTGAAATTGCATTTTCTTTTTCTTTTTTAGTGAAAAACCTATCATTTTCTTGGGGTAGGACCTCCAAACCTCAAGCCAAATACATGCACCCAAGTCTTCCACGAACCCAGGGAAAACACTGCATGTTGGATGTAAATAAAGAAAAGATGAACTGCCATCATTAACTCCAAAGTAGTCCTCCTTGGGTGCTTCCGCATCACTACAAATGTAACATGGATCAAAGATAGTAACAACTACGATGGAATCTGCACATTTAGGCTATCATGGTTATACATTACAAGTTTTAGAGGCCTAAAATGGCTGGGTGAAGAGAGAAATATATGTAATATCTAATGCTGGAAGCATGACTGTAGCGGAATGCCCCGAAGAACAAGGCAGGAATGTGTGCTATGGCTAAACATCCCCGTTTCTCACCCTGCGATCAGACGGGGGCTGGCCACGCAGGGAGACGAGCTCGACATCACCCACTGAACCAGGAGAATGTGCTTGTTTGAAAACAGCATTCCCCTCTGAGTGCTAGTGTCTAAATACACACGCATACCATCCTGAGCCCTGTATGTCTGTCTCTCCCAGACTCACTCCTCAATAACACAAAGAGTTTTTTCTCTGTGTAATCCCATCACCAGTATTTCTGAGGGCTGATTGGTCACTCCTTATCTGTGACTGAATAAACTGAGAGCGGTGTTCTCTCCAACTGTCGTAGACCACCTAGATTGCTATATCTCTCGTGGTATGTTGAAGTCCTTGGCAGGCTTTTAAAGTGCTCATATTATGCTTTCCTTTATTGTATCATATATCTTTTGGTGCACCTTTTTTTATAGGTTTACAAAGTGAAAAAGCCCAAAGTCCCCCCCAAAGGGACTTACCATCTCCAACAGAAAACACTGTTCACAAACTGCTCCAAACAGCTCTATTGTAGTCCAGCCTTTACTTCAGAGACAAACGTGGTCACTTTGGAACACACGTTATAATGCTCGCCTAGCTGCTAGCATGGCACGCCCTCATACTCTGCTTCTGACTGGCTAGTAGTCCTTACCTAGGTACTGTCAGGACACGCCCTCATACTCTGCTTCTGACTGGCTAGTAGTCCTTACCTAGGTACTGTCAGGGCACGCCCTCATACTCTGCTTCTGACTGGCTAGTAGTCCTTACCTAGGTACTGTCAGGGCACGCCCTCATACTCTGCTTCTGACTGGCTAGTAGTCCTTACCTAGGTACTGTCAGGGCACGCCCTCATACTCTACTTCTGACTGGCTAGTAGTCCTTACCTAGGTACTGTCAGGGCATGCCCTCATACTCTACTTCTGACTGGCTAGCAGTGCTGACCTAGGTACTGTCAGGACACGCCCTCATACTCTGCTTCTGACTGGCTAGTAGTCCTTACCTAGGTACTGTCAGGGCACGCCCTCATACTCTGCTTCTGACTGGCTAGTAGTCCTTACCTAGGTACTGTCAGGGCACGCCCTCATACTCTGCTTCTGACTGGCTAGTAGTCCTTACCTAGGTACTGTCAGGGCACACCCTCATACTCTGCTTCTGACTGGCTAGTAGTCCTTACCTAGGTACTGTCAGGGCACGCCCTCATACTCTGCTTCTGACTGGCTAGTAGTCCTTACCTAGGTACTGTCAGGGCACGCCCTCATACTCTGCTTCTGACTGGCTAGTAGTCCTTACCTAGTTACTGTCAGGGCCCTCATACTCTGCTTCTGACTGGCTAGTAGTCCTTACCTAGGTACTGTCAGGGCACGCCCTCATACTCTGCTTCTGACTGGCTAGTAGTCCTTACCTAGCTACTGTCAGGGCACGCCCTCATACTCTGCTTCTGACTGGCTAGTAGTCCTTACCTAGCTACTGCCCATGTGTGACTCCCAACAAAGATATAACAGAAGTGAGAGGTCTCACTCTGTAGCTAAAACAGAGAGCTCAACACACAGGGTGAAAAGAGGAGCTGCAGCAATGTGAAGTACAACAAATATATGGTGTTTTTTTTTTGTTTGTTTGTTTTGAAAATGAAACCACATAAACCTATTCTGGTACAACCTCTAAATACAATTATGAACCTGAAAATGAGCGTAATATGAGCACTTTAATGGAGCAATTCTCTCAGTTTTGGCTTTCTTAAATATTTCAATATGAGCGCACTCTAAGGGTGTCGGGATATACCGGCATTGACGATAAACTTGATATTTTAAAAAAAAGAAAAAAAAAGAAGAGAAATATTAATATGGTAACACACGCATGATATCCTGTAAATAATCCAGCGCCTCTTAAATCATTTCCGTTTTTTTCTTTCCGTTCTCGCTTTGTCTACCTCCCTCAAAACCCACACAATTTTTTTTAATTGTTTATCAGTTCATCTGGTTGCCTTTTCACTATCAGCAATGTCATATACAATATCAAACCCAGGGACTTATTTTAAGGACTTATTTTAATATACCTGTAGTATATTATTAAAATTGCCTCTGCTTTGTTACCGTAGTAGCTTTCCAACAAGAGCTCCAGTGCGATCGTATCCCATTCACAACTTAAACTAATAAATCCTACGATGAATGTCTTCTGTGATTATTTTTCCATACTGGAAGGTGTTGTCGTTAGCCTTTAGCTGAAGCCTTCAACGGGCAAGATGTATCCCATGATGCATTGGGTCTAGCGCAAAGAAATAACATGACCTTTACCCCAGTATCAGTAGATCTGAGCTGTTTTGGGCAGCAATTGATATAATAATAATGTGTAGAATGTGTGGGTTGATTATCCTTTGCTAAATAAAGTTAAAGATGAATTTGACTGATAGCATTATTTTTTATTTTATCAAATTTCAAATGGGATATCGTTTATTGTGAACATCACCTCATCTGTGATGCCGAACTGACGCACTGTTCCATAAGGAGTGCTTAAGGGGATCATTGTGCTACATTTTCCAGTGTCAAATTACGAGATAGGAGAGAATTTGTAATTCGTTGTATGTATCCTGTCTCCCATTTCTTGCCAAGAAGGCTCCACCAATAGTCTGGCTATCACCAGACCAAGCTCAGTCTTTTAAGATTGAACATTAGTCTGGGGAGTCTGCTCTGTATTTTCTACTGAACAAGAGGCGTGATCAACGGGCATAGTTCAAATGACTCCGTATGCAATTGGATAGTCCTTCAACCAATCAGACCAACGATCTGGGTGACGTAGCAGCGACACCATACCGGTGGCCTCTATGTTCAATGTAAACAAAAAGCTGCTTGCCGTCCCTTCTCTGTTGTCATCGTGTTAAACCCGCCAACAGTGCGCCAGGTGGATAAGCCAGTTTGTGATTGTTCCCCGCAGATTTGTAACGGAAGCAGGATAGAAAAACGTACAGGTTTCCAGCCTGAGCTGCAGGGCGAAATCAAATCACCGACAGATCGGGCTGGGTTTACCCAGTCTACACCACCAATGTATTTATACACAAACTAAAACTAAAAAAAAAATAGTTACAGATAAGTATTTACATTTAGTACGCTCATGTAAGAAGTACAGTGTCGGCCACGTTTTTTATGTCGTCCTAATTGTCCTCTTTTTTTTCCCTCTGCAGAGAGAATCATAGACAGCATTCTAACTGCCACGAAGAATTACGGGCTTGGAGAGGCGCTGGACAGGTAATTATTGCGGCTCGCACACATCAACAGGAAGTCCTGTTTCATCTATCCATTGCTTCTTAGTGTTGCTAACTGTCCCTCCCGCCCTGCAGTCTCAACTGTAAAAGATGCATCATTGTGGGCAACGGGGGAATCCTGTTCAACAAGTCTCTGGGCCCCCGTATAGATGACTATGATGTCATCGTGAGGTAAGATGACGGCATAGTAAAATATATAAATATATGAATGTCTGAGCAATTTGTCCCTCCAAACAACAGTATTGTGTATAATGTACAAGGCAAACCGGTACCAACAGGATGGAAACAATACCATTTGTGACATTTAATATATCCTAATTAAAAGAGCGTCGTATTAAAGGGCATATTCAGTAGTTGATGAAGTATAAATAAAAACATCCCAGGTCCTTAACTTCTGTGCCGTGGGCTTTTCTTGTTTACTAAGGGGGCTTAAACACCTGCCTCATTAAGTTTGATTGAAACGCACTAGAGTTGGTTTCCCCCCCCCCCCCCCCCCCCCCACACTGGGATGCGCATCGAAAGCGGACCAAACAAGCGTACCGAGATCTGCTTGATGAGGTGGTCTCGGTACGCTGGGCGGAATACCGGTTCATAACGTATACCGGTATTAATTTCCCAAATTATATGAATTTTTCATATGCCGTAATACCGGTGCATTGCCAGGGAGAGCGCTCCGGCAGAGGTAAACTGCGAGTGATTTGAGAACGGGACCCCTGTTAACTGCTTACCCTTCTCAGTCATGGTAGTAACTTTGTAACAACAATTAATAACTCACAACTAACTCTCTTCAGCAGGATAAAACACCATAGCACACAACAAACAGGTCTTTATTTTCCTACGTCCATGCAACGCTACCTCTAATGCTCTTTTTTTTTTTTTTTTTTTTTCGTGGTGTTGTGTAGTTCTTTCTTTCCCTAGTCCAAATATATATTCGTTGTCTTACTACAAATGAGACAAACATGCAACTTATATTGCAGCCAATCAGCTTTCGTGTTATTGGTGCGAGTCTCTTTTGGATTATACCACAGACATAAAACCAATTCTATTCTTCAGCTATGGGGAAGTGCACGTTTAGCGATACTTGGCTTGAAAAAAAAACTGAATTTAGGGCTCAGTTGATTTTGTGTTAAAGGTCTTAAATATCATTCATAATGGTCTTAAAAAGGTCTTAAAAAGTCTTAAATTTGACTCGGTGAAACCTGCATAAACACTAATAATTGTACGTTTACAAATTGACACTGCCGACCGGCATGCCGGGTAACATTATAGCTGCTAGCTAGCCAGGTAGCATAGCAATGGCTGTGAAAACGCCCTGAGCCATTTCTTTTGTGCTGGCAGGTTGAATCAAGCCCCAGTGAGCGGTTATCACAAAGACGTGGGGACCAAAACCACCATTAGGATTACCTATCCAGAGGGAGCCATCCAGAAGATCGACAATTATGAAAAAGACTCCCTTTTTGTTTTTTCCGCGTTCAAACCCCTGGATTTCAAGTGGCTCAGACAGATGGTCTTCAAGGAGAAACTGGTAAGGATATTTTTAAAACAGATTTAAGGAATGAAAGTGAAAGTCTTGAACATATTAAACAAGACCTACCTTTTTGAAAGAGCAAAGGTAGGGCTGGACGACGAATCGAAAATGTATCGACATAGAAATTCTGAAGCCGTTATCGACGTATTTTTCCTATGACGATAATTTCGATCATTTATTTCTGTTCATAGGCCTACTTTTTCCTTTAAAAACATTCTACCGCGTGTGCAGGGTCCGACACACACACACACGCACACACACACACACACACACACACACACACACACACACACACACACACACACACACACACACACACACACACACACACACACACACACACAACAAACATTGGTGCACACACCAGACACCAGCCACTACCTTCTGTTTACTGATATCTAGCGTTTAACTCAGGCTGATTAATTAGCTGGTAAGTGCAGATATTTTGGCAGCCAGCCTTCCAAAAGAAAGCACAATGAAATGAAATGTTAACCGATCATTAACCTTTCACCGATAAGGAGGAAACGGAGTCTCAGTTCACCCATCCGGGAGGCTCTGACACACTTTCCGCACTCTGTGTCTGCGGACAGCTGTAGACTCATACCGGTGTTGATGTTCTGTGCATTGTCGAACACATGCACCCCCCGGACACATGGTGGCCCAATGGTTAGCACTGTGGCCTCACAGCAAGAATGTTCTGGGTTCGAATCCAGGTCATTCCCGGCCTTTCTGTGTGAAGTTTGTATGTTCTCCCCATGTTTGTGTGGTTTCCTCCCGGGTGCTCCAGCTTCCGCCACCATCAAAAAACATGTACTAGGTTCTCCAGTCAGTGCTGTTGATCAAGGCACTGGCCCAGATCTGGAGCTGTTACCCGGGTGCTGTAAATGGCTGCCTACTGCTCCCTTGAGGGATGGGTTAAATACAGAGAATGAATTTTGCTACATGTATGTGACAATAAAGTACCTTTACCTTTCCTGAAACCGCTTGCGGGACTGACACAAGTCCACAGCGGCCCGCGGCGTGTATGTCCGAGCCTGTCTCCAGCGCCTGCAGCTTGTCAACTGTGTGTCTGCCTGGTATACACTCGGACGGCCAGTATAACTCGCCGGTCCTCATCGATATAGTTTCATGTGTCCACGTAGCTCTCCACGAGCAGAAAAAAAGAGGAGCTTAAAACTTAACTTGCTGGTTCAAAGTTAGGACTAACTAAGTTAATTAGCAGTTAAGAAATAGATTGTATAGCCTGTTTACATTTTTATCATGCAAAAGACGTTTTTAAAATGCATTGTCCGTCGTAAATTATCGTAATTACATCAGGTTCTTTATCATTCAGGATCCCTTCACATTATGCCCGTGTTTGACCTGCAGATCATTTCTACTTCTCTGGGTGTCTAAATGTTTTCTGAATGTCGGATTTAGCTGTTGTGTTTTAGAAGAACATAGTGGTCTAACCACATTCTGTACATTCCTGTGTAAAAACGTAAGCCATTTTCATAAAGGGGTTAAGAGGACAACTTGAACCTCTGCTTTATAATGGTTGAGATGGTTGGAATGCTTAATTGCGAAAGGACAGCTGAAAAAAAAAAAAAAAATGGCACATAAGTTATTTTTCCCTCTCTCTGGCAGTGAAGTTAACTTTCTTCATGATACTTGCCGTTTTCTCAAAATTATGGGTTACACTTAACTTGAAGGTATCTACATAAGAGTGACATGACACTGTCATGAACGTGTCACAAACATTATAAACAAGTCATAAACGTTGCTGACATAACGCTTCTTTTAGTAAGTGTCATTCGGTTTTTGTCATGACAAGTTATGGTTAGAGTTCATGTGTCAAGACTGTGTCATGTGTTCATGACAGTGTCATGTCACTCTTGTCACATGTAGATACCTTCAAGTAAAGTGTTACCGAATGATGTTGTTCCCCTCTTAAAGCGTAACTGTCACCAAAATGCAACCTAGGGTCTTTTTGTGAATGTACCCGAGTCAAACTTTCGTTTAAAAGCATATTTAGGACGGAAGCGCCACTTTTAAGATTGACTGTATTTTAGTTTTTTCGGCCAAATGGCCTTTTGAATGGGAGTGCTAGGGGCACTTTTATGCTAGCCTCAAAATAGCTATTTTTAAAACACTAAGAAGGCTCAACACAACATGAGACTTTGCTCCAATTATCACCAGAGGCTCTACACATGAACTCCAGCATTGAGAACATTGTTTGTGTACCTAAAAAGAGAGGTTTTGAACAACTCACCGCAGCTCTTGTTGTTTCCGGCCGCTACCACCTCGGCAGTCAAAACAAGTCGATATCAAAACAAGTAGCCACAGATTTAGTATATCCCTTGTGCACCGGTGTAGTTAAGGTGTAGAGAACTATTACTCCCATTCAAAAGGCCATTTGACCGAAAAACAAAAATACGGTACATCTTAAAAGTGGCGCTTCCATCCTAAATATGCTTTTAAATGAAAGTTTGACTCGGGCACATTCACAAAAAGACCCTAGTTTGCATTTCGGCAAGAGTTACGGCGTTTTAACCTGTTCTTTCTTTCTAAAACTATATGTAACTTTTTAATGTTTATGAAACTGTAATTTTTCATCTGATGATCATAACCGTGAAAAGAAAGCTATTTTATATTGTTTTTTTTTTTCTCGCAAAGTCACAAAGTGATTTTCGGCAGGTAGACGGCGCTACAGAGCACACATTTTGATGGGTCACAGATTTCTTTGGAACACCGGAAAAGCCTATGCAGCCGGGTAAAAAGGTAGCAGGAGATTTATTTATGTAGGCCTAATTGTACTTTATTTTAGAAGTTATCTGCTGTAGTTATGGCTGATACTGGGGCAGGGCCATCACACAATCGTTTGGGTGTCCATCAAAACTTATGATTGCCACAGTTAAATGCCCGACTGTGGACTGGCCTTTTTAATCACAAGGGTCAGACTAAATGACAGTGATGGCTTTTTTCATTGTCTCTTTAGAAGGTAAAGTCATATTTAATGTCTCCTGTGTCCTTTTTTATATCCATTAGTCATTATAAAAAAGCTCTCATGAGCACTTTATTTTTGTTCTTGTTGAACAGTCTCTAGCTTCTCTTTGAGATTATTTTGAGTCAATTCAACTCAAGGACAGTGAGAGTACTTAATAAAAGCTCTTCATAGAGTCATTGAAATAAAAATAGACCTATTGTAAAGGACCATACCAGTACTTTCACTACAAATCTTTATTTCTTTGCGTCATTGCTGATCATTTTTCAAAGAATGGCGTAAAGGGGGAGAAAGAACTTTATTTCAAACAGATCTATGGACAGGGGCGGATCTACAAGGGGGCAAGGGGGGGGGGGGGGGGGCAGCTACTGTAAAAGTATAGTTCTTAAAACTGTACTTGTAAAAACAAACCGCCTTTATGTCCACAAGCTTCTCCAAGCATTGAAATAAACAATGAATTTACCAAAAGACAATCATTTTAAATGTAATCTTAGGCCCCTGGCCCTCAAATACTTAGCTACACCCTTGCATCAAACGTGCAGAGCAGCGTTCACACTCTGGCTCACACACAGCGAGTCTGCTGCGGTGGCCCTGCATCCTGGCAAAGACTGGAGCAGCTGAGCTGCCCATTTTTCCCCCTTGATTAGTTGTGATGTTAGTCGACAAGAACAGCTTAACACATAACATTAAAAACTGGCATGTTTGAATCCATAACGCTTACAGAGGGTTGCCGTTTGGGCGGCGTTACGTTACAACACACTACACAGTGCTAGCACATAGTAACAATACTATAAAATCCACTTACTTTCACATATAATGGCACTAAGGCTGCACAAATTAAACCAGGTGACATCCTTTACTGTCAAACTAGCGAAATAACAAATACAATGGGATCAAGTTGTCTAAACATAGCTGTTGTGTGCTTGTGATCAATCTCTTCTGATTTTATATTTGTTATACTAGCTAGGCTACATGGCCCTACAGTGTAATGTAACACAAGGATAAGCAGAGCTTTTCACATCTTGACTCTCGCAGGCCAGAGTAGCTGGAGAGATTAGCTGAAGCCTAGAAATGAAAAGGAAAGCTAAAAGTGTGGAGGTTGTCAGGTTTTTTTTAATATTTTTTTTGCAAAGAAAATTGAAAGAAGTGCGAAGGAGGGAAGAGAAGAAAAAGGAAGTAAAGTGGAGAGACCAGGAGGGTCAGAGCAGGAGAAGGCCACAGAAGGAGATGGAGAAATAAGTGAAGGAAAAGGGGAAAACATGTCATATCACTCAGTAAAATGACATGTTTTCAGTTTTCTGTTGTATATTCTATAGGGTAAGATATGTAACGATTTACAAATGTGTCTTATTTTATCAGCAGTTATGATCAAACAAAATGTAAAACAAATGATATGATAGAGAAAAAACTGTAAAGCTGCATTATAAA
This sequence comes from Zingel zingel, assembly GCA_023566125.1. Lineage (NCBI taxonomy): Eukaryota > Metazoa > Chordata > Actinopteri > Perciformes > Percidae > Zingel > Zingel zingel. The sequence goes on from CM042324.1 coordinate 35,853,237, forward strand.
ATTCTATTTGCCACTCATATGGGGATTCCCACGTTCCGTCTTCCCATGCCACTACTATATCTAAATTACATTTTTTTCTATGCACTTTAAAATATCACTGCAATTTATTGTAAAATAACCTGTTTAAAGGTTTGAAATTGCAAATGTAGTTAATTATACTACGGGATTCCTCTTCATACAGCATCACAGCATTACTATTAAAAGTCACCACAGTACGTTGAAGCAAAAGGCCTGAACCCAAAACCCTGTTCAAATCCTGAAAGGTTGTACACCGACAGAATTGCTAGACTTTCTTTCTTTCTTTCTTTTTAACCTCATTCTTTGATAGGCATGCTCCTATCTAATATGGCAAACCAGATTTGGGGGAACCTGCTCTATTTTCTAGCACAGCTTTGTGACTTTGAGGGAGCGGCTGTCAGCTGGAGTTTTTTACAAGGTGACATTTTTCATAATTCCTATGAGTAAGGGAAGGGGGACAAAATGAAGAGGAAAGGACAATAGTGTTGTAATAGGGGATGAAAAGGACATGCAGTGTCAAGCTGAAGCTAAGTAGTGGTGTGAAGTTGGATTAATGGTTGAGAGAATAAAGGAAAGCGAGATGGAAAGGATAATGTGAAATAGGGGAAAGGGATAATAGCTGGGGAAAAGAAAATGAGCAGTGGAAGGTAATAGTAAAGCAAAATGGAGGAAAATGGCTTGCTTGGCTGGCTGATGGCCCCTTTAGCCTTTGATAGGGCCCAGATTTTTCTGGTGTGTCAGAAGGAGAGGACAGTGGAAATGGCTGCTCAGGATAATTGATCTGGCCCCTGGCGTCCGACTCAGCCCTCTTTGATCTGCTGAGGAAGGAAGAATGTTTCTCATGGGTTAACAATCAGGGAACAAAAAAAAAATCGGTGTTGTGTGGTTGGAGCTTTGATGATAATATGAAGGAAGAGAACTGACAGATGTGCAAAGATCTTTTTTTTTTTTTCTCCCCGCAATAGTTGATTTAAGTTGATTTAGTCTTATAAATATATCACACTATGTACATTTTTTCTGTGCAATTTACTCCGCATTGCATGACCTTAGGGATAATTTGGATGTCTTTATGGTACAGCATTGTAGATCAGCAGAAGCTCAGAACAATCGGACATAAACACATATACGAACTAGTGCTGTCAAACGATTAACATATTTAATCGAGATTAATCGCATTAATGGCATAGTTAACTCGCAGTTAATCACAATTAATCACACCTTTTTATCTATTCTAAATGTCCCTAGATTTCTTTTTGTCTAATGATTTTTTTTTCTCATTTTAATGCTCTTATCAACGTGGAAAAGTGGATCGGCTTGCTTTGTGCTTTTGTCGCCTGGCTTTGACGAGGGGGCGGAGAATTGGCATCAGCTGTGTGCTTGGCCATCAAGTGGTATTTCAGACTGGACGTGCTGCGATGATAGCTCAGTTCACAACGACAACACACACAGATCACTTTGGTCTTGTCAGTGGAACCATTTGGCAACTTTTTAAAAGTAAACTTTCCATTCAGAATCTTATTGGCATCCATTTTGGCGTCTTGCGCTCGCCATCCACTCAAAACGTTACGTTAGCCTACTACTCTTTGGCCGGCTCCAAGCCCAAACAGGTGTGTGCGGCGTGCCTGTTGTTTTGTTTCCAGTCTAGCTAGATCCGGTGTAGTGCAAGGTTATTATAGTTTTTATTAGTTTTTATTTTTATTTCGTTTTGACTTTTTTGTTTTCAAATTCAGTTTAGTTTTAATTGGTTTTTAAAGGGGGTTTGCTAGTTTAGTTTATATTTTTTGAAAATGCTTAGTTTTAGTTTAGTTTTAGTCTTTTTTGTAATATGGGTCATTTGTCGGGGGATTCAAAAAGGTCAGGAATAAGTATTGTGTAATAATAACTCAACAAAAACATCATACAATTTTAGAAATATGTATTCGCAATGTATTCAACAATAACACCAGTACATAAAATGTAGCCTACATATGGTCATAAATATGTAAACAGTCTACACAAGACGCCGCATTAAGTGTAAAATGTGTAAGTGACGTGTTCCAGGAAAAACAAACCTGACAAAGACAAAGACATGAACAGGTGTTTTCAACTTTGGTTGGAGTAAAGTGGCAAACTTTTTGAAGTCAATCGACTCACACAGTTGTGTAGACATCCCAGAATAAGCCACATATTAACCCACGCTTCCTCCCGCTTTTGGTGTTCCTGCGTATGTACTAACCAGCAGCTACCGGGTCGCCGGTGAAAGCCCTCCTGTAGTGTTCTCTGTCCTGCTGTTGTCTCTGTCGTGCTGCCTGGCCCTGTATCCATACATCCATGTTACCCCCGTAACGTTACCGGGGTTAGCTTCTGTTTCGGGGAAAGGGGGCTTTGCGTTCTCCTTTACCTTGTTAAGGTAAGCTAGGTTAGCCTCCTAGCTTGTGTGCTCTTCTCAAATGTACTTTCAAATTCGTGGGATTTTTCCCTGTAATAAATTGACCACATATTTTACCACCTTTTTACCACCTTCGTCATAATCATATAGGACTGCCGCTTTCTTCCGACTTTCGGTACCGCTATGATGCCAGGTGAGGGGCACGGACTATGTTGTGTTCAATTTGACGTGGAATGTCGGGATTTCTGGGTTCCCAGTCGGAAACTATACATGTCTACGGGAAATGTCATGGTCAGAAAGATATAACGTTATTTGCTCTAGAAAGACATCGACAAAGACGAAAACTAAGTACATTTATTTGATTATTTTATTTTAGTTAGTTTTGCAAACAGACATTACAGTTTTAGTTTAGTTATCGTTTTTTTTTTTGTAATGCCTCTTTTTTATTTTTATTTCAGTTAACGACAATGTTTTTTCCTACCTAGTTTTTGTTATTTTGTTTGTTTTCATTAACGATTATAACCTTGGTGTAGTGTTGTAGTTTTACTAACGTTACTAGTTGTTGCAACAGCATGTGGAAAAAAAACTACAAAGTTTGCTAGGCCAAAAAGAACGTTACTCTCGCGATTAAAAAAAATTCACACCGTTAAAATGGGTTTGAGTTAACGCCGTTAATAACGCGTTTAAATGACAGCACTAATACAAACATCACATATATGTCACGCAAACCTTGTTTTAGCCTTGCTAAACAATTGCTAGTAAGAGTCTAGGCTCCAAGAATGGCAGTGTTGGTCAGTTTGAACTGTTCTGGGCTTGTTGGATGTGATGGGCTCTGTTGCTTTTTCTCATGCCCGTTATTGTGCAGTTAGATTCTTGTTAAGAGTACGAGTTTAAGTTGGTGTGTCTAGACGGTTCGGGAACTACTGTACAGTGGCACTCATAACTTTATGAACCCATGCTAAAGTTGACTAAAAAGAGGAATAAAAAAATCATCTTTTGGAAATTGATCTTAATGCCTTAATTAAAAAAATGAGGAAAAATCCAACCTTTAAGGATACCAATTTTCTTTGTGAATGAATAATGTATCGTCAATAAATAAATGTTCTTCCTTAAAATACAGGGGGCATAAGTCAGTACACCCCTAAGTTAAATCCCCATAGAGGCAGTACCCCATGCCAATCTCTAGGTATGGTGAAGGCCATCTGATGATGTGGGTCTATTTTAATTCCAAAGGCCAAGAGAACATTATCAGGATGCATAGTATCCTGATCAATTTCCAAAAGATGATTTTTATTTATTTTTTTATTCCTCTTTAGTCAACTTTAGCATGGGTTCATACATGTATGAGTGCCACTGTATGTCTCCTTCCTTATTTTTGTTTATAGTTAGAAATGCAATAGGTAGCAGGAATTTAGATTAACTAATTTAAATTACCATAGCATTTATGTGCTGATTTAAGTGCTTGTTATTATACACATCCTGCCTGTTACTGTTGTGAATTACTTGCTGATTAAAAATGATCACTTCAGAGACAAGAATGCACAGGACTGGCGTGTAGATTTTTGAAAAAAAAAATAGCATAAAAGCAGAGATGATTGCTAAAATGACCTTTTCTTTAAGAAAAAAAAAAGAAAAGAAGAAAAAAAAAGGGCAGCAATATCTGTTTACTATGGAAGGTGGATTTTTAGTCTTAGCAACATTATGAAGGGCACTGAAGTTGTGTTAAAAGGCCTATCCTAGCTCCATTGTATCAGACTCACAGCCAGCACAGGCTAATGGTGTGTGTGTGTGTGTGTGTGTGTGTGTGTGTGTGTGTGTGTGTGTGTGTGTGTGTGTGTGTGTGTGTGTGTGTGTGTGTGTGTGTGTGTGTGTGTGTGTGTGTGTGTGTGTGTGTGTGTGTGTGTGTGTGTGTGTGCCTTCTGTGAACACTTCTGGGACACATTTCCAAAGACACTGACTCATTACTATTTTCTTTCCACATATTACCAGACAACATGTATATAAATCAATAAGGGTAACTTGGTTCATACTTTAGAATATGCAGCAGGAAATCCTAACCAAGGATCAGCAAGCATCCCTCCCTTTGCTTGATATCCATTTAGTCCATCCCAGAGGGAGATGTAATGCAATTTAGGAGAGCTGTCCTGAGCTGTCTCTTGGTCCAGCAGGTGATGTCTTTGTGTGACTTGCACACTCACAGCCACAAGGGATGCAAAACCTTTTCACTCTCCTTCTGCAGTTATGAAAGAAAGTGTATTTTCTTCTTTAAAAGGTTGGTGGGTGGTGCACAGTTGTTGTGCAGCCGCAAGTGACTCATCCTGAGTTGCGAGAGTGCTCGACTATCCTCCGCTATTGTGGCTTTTCAAATGCCTACAGCGCAGCTTTGGATGGCTGAACCGAATACAAATTAGCGAGGCAATTTCCCAATTTGTTATTTAGTGTTTTGTACACTCTCACAAACACGCACTCACAAACCACCCACACGCCACAAGTCCAGATTTGCAAACTTGACCTTGGTCCTGGCTTGCAGACGAAGCTCTCTCTCTGAATGCGTCTCGTATTTTAGATTGGTGAAGCCCTTGACTACATATGCAATTACAGTACTGCAGCATCCCAAGCTTCCAACCTCCCTAATCCTTCACTACCACATGTCTACGTGATTACGACTCAACTTTGTCACTCTGCTGTAAAGTCCGACCCCACATACGCAGCCGTCTGGTTGATTGCCCAGTTAGTTTCTGTTTACGACTATGCTCAAATACAATTTCCACAATTGTCGATATTCTCTCTTTTCTCTCTTCCTATTTGTCTAGTTTACGATTTTGCCCTCATGCACAGCGCGCACTCACGGTTCATGGACACACAGCCGCAGTTGTTTGTATATGTGGGGATATTTTCAAACAGAGCCAGTGAAGGATATACAGCCGGTGGTAAACACGGGGTTCCAAGGTGGAGTGCCGGTGTTCTATCTCTCCTGTTTGTTTACAGGAGCTCTCCTTGCTCTCTACAGGCCAGAGAGATGCATGATGGATGGAGACAATTTCAGGAAGAGTACTTCTCCTTTAATAGAAACACAACCACTGGGCCACTAAAATATGGCAGTGAAGCCAATATTTTAAAAACATTGCACATCTCTTAGGCAATGCCCGAAATTGAGGAATGAATTACCAAAGTAGCCAGTTGCTTCACATCTGAAATACCCAAATGCTCTCCTTCCTGCTAGAATAACGCGGTGAAGCATTTCCTATTGTTAATCTCTGTGTAACAGCCAGGGCTTTCAGTTTATAGACATGTCATTTTAGCCCAAAAAGTTTATGTAACTCTATCACTGAGGATGCACTGTGGGACAGAAATAACTGCTATATGGATTGTTTTTAAGCCCAAACATCTGTGCAGAAGCCCAAAGTAGCATGCATACATGCATTCATAAACATTTACATACTTGTAAACATGGATTTTGAACATGATCCAAGTGACTAACATAGGGTCCGGATGTCACTGATTACCACGAGTGTAATGTTTAAAAAATGAGTCACCTACCTACCCTGCAATGATTAACACTCAGTCCTGCACTCTGGGTTCCTTTTTTTAATTTAGTTGAGTGTTCTGATTCTATGTATGTTGGGTAATTAATACGGCTGTAAAACGAACGTGATAATAACAAGTTAACAAAGAATTCCATTTAACGGCACTCGTTTTTTTTTTTTTTTTTTTACGTGTGATTAACGCACGTGCATTCTGTGATTTTGGGCCTCGGGCCGCTCCGTAGTTTGGTAAATCTGGAAGCGATGCAGCAGTAACGTTGTGGACGGCTAGCGGTAAACAAAGCTCCTTGAGCAGAAATGGATGAATAAAAGGATCTTTTAAAAGGCAAGCTGAGTTTAAAAAAAAAAAAAGTCCTTTCAGATGGTTCTCTCCACAAGACTAAAGTTATACTAAAGTTAGACTCCATGTTTCCTGTTGAGATGCTAAAGCTCTGACGTCGTGCTATTATTGTGCTAAGCTAATTTGATGTTGCAGTAGACCCACTGTCCAGAGTTTGAGTTGTAATTCCGTCTGAACTGATTCCAACCTTTGGACCCTTCCTGTGGTTTCCTCCAGCCGGTCTCTTCTCTTAGCCCCTCACTATTTACGCTCTGGCATGTGTCGCCAGTAGCAGACTGAGCCGTCTGGTGTGAGACAGTAGCGGAAACACCGTCCGTCAGCGATACAACGTTAGTAACACTGATTTAACCAAGCTTCCAGGCAAGTCATTTTGCATCGAGGAATTTTTGTAATCGAATTATTCGAGTTATTCGAGGAATCGTTTCAGCCCTACCGTCATGGGCGTGTAGAAACAAGGCTTTCACACACTGGATAACCTTAAGAGAGGCCAGGAAAAGAGAAACCACCATGACCTCAATGAGGGCAGAGGTCTTGGTATGTGTCAAGAGAAGCAAATTGGTGAATGTGTCAGATTCCTGGCTAACAAAAAGGCAATAAAATAACCAAAACTGTCTTTTGAACTCTAGGATTTTAGAAACGGTAATCCTCCTGCTGTGCATCTCCGCATTTACCAGCGGCTTTGGAAAACCGCTCTCCTCTCCAACATTCTTTCTGAAATGGTTCCTCTTCCGTGAAGCACTTATGTGGTGAGACACTGCAACTTGTAAACTCACAGGTCTAAACATGTACACAGTGCTAATGACCTCCAGAACAATCTTAATTGTGATCATTAGCAGTTCGGGGCTGCCGTTTCTCTTTCTAAATTTCTCTTAAGTCTACCTTCTGGAATCCACTCAACTTGGCTTGAGTCATCGACTCATCCTCTCCTTAATCATCAAACGCAACAACATCTCAGACAGCCACATAGAACCAAATCGTACAATGGCTGCCTGTCAAGGAAAGACGGACATCTGTGTCAGTCCAGCCGTATTATGAGATCATTCTGGGGAACACACAAGAATTGGTCAAAACTTTGAAAACGAGACACACACTGTATCTGGCGACAAGATTGTCTGGCTCTACTACTCGTGGCTGACGGAGTTTGTTTACACTGAAGGGCTTTAAAGCCACCTGTAGTAACCCAGCAGATGTGAAAGTTTAGTTTTCTATCCTCTCATATTACAGTTTTGTTCAGTGCTCCACATTTCTACACTTTTCACTCAGTCCCTTCGGGAACTCTAAACTAAGCTATCTGCTTCATATAAGGCATAGAAAGATGTTAGTTTGAAGGTGAGTTAAGTTTCATTGGCCACGCTGAAACCAAACCACACAGAAAACCATAATCGCAAGGTTGGGTAAGTCCAGGCTCTAAACCAAGCTGTTTCTTATTTAGGAATTTTACATTGGTGTCGTTAAGTGCAACTGTTTATTTTTTTTACTGTTTTTTGCAACTGGAAAAGGATGCACGTCATCATGTTTATGCCCTGCCTAATTTAAGCCTCCATCACCTCTAGCTCATCAATCTGTACATGACGTTAATTGCGCCTAGATGTTTTGAGCAAAGCTACATGAAGGACATCTAAGGTAGTTGTTTTTTTATTTTTTTTTGCATTTTCAGAATGCTGTACACTTTCCATTTTAGCACTCATTTTATCGTTACTCTTTACTTTTGTTTCGCTCAGTCTACATCACTTTTTCCATCGGTTTGATCCCTAAGTTGTCTTGGCTTACAGTAGGTCTTCTCCTCACCCTCTGACATTGTCTCGCTCTAATCCTGCGCTTTAAGCGCCTTAGGTGATGGTTTGTATATATGTGATTTTCCTACAGCTGGGAAATTACAAGACAAATACACAAAGCCTTTGCAAAGCTTCTGTTGTAAGTTCTTGTAACTGACAACAAAGACATAGAGAAATTAAATGCTTTTATGGTATTCGTCTACTCTCATTGATGCAAAAGGAGGCACCGTTAATGCATCACTAACAATTGGGAAGCAAAGCAATGTCGGGGGCATTTTCTATGTTGTCATAAGAACAGATCATGTCATTACTCCAAGAAATCTCCAAGATGTCTATAATGTAAAATAACAACATATAATGAGACAAAACGTGCATTAATTCACATTTTCTCTTGCGCTAAATTTGGATGGAAACCAATGTCAAAACAAGCGAAGTGTAACATCTCAGTTTACTTTCTTCTGACTGAACGATGTTGGTCTCGCTACAGTATATCCTTCCATTGACTCTCCCAGTTCAAGGTTTTAACAGGTGCTTTGTTGCAGCACACAACCTTGTGCACACACTCAAATCTAATTATCCGGACCAATTTTAACCATAAAGCTGTCGCAGGAGAAGGGAAACAGCCTTTTCCTCTCTGACCACTGCTCAGCGACAGCCCAAACAGAGTGCGAGTGCGAGTGCGAGTGCGAGTGTAAGTGCGAGTGTGAGTGTAAGTGCGAGTGTGAGTGTGAGTGTGTGACTATATTCGTGGGGTCCAAAAACCGGGCAATACTTGTGGGGTCTGCACAGCTTTGTGGGGCCCAAAATGCTGGACCCCACAAGGTTAAAGGTCTGTTTGAGGGTTAAGACTTGGTTTTAGGATTAGGGTTAGAATTAGGTTATGGTTAGTCATTTAGTGGTGATGGTTAAGGTTAGGGTAAGGGGCTAGGGAATGCATTATGTCAATGACGGGTCCCCACAAAGATAGTGAAACAAACGTGTGTGTGGGTCTGTGGGTGAGTATGTTGTGTAGGAGCACTCTGCAGCTTCCTGTTCTGTAGTGGTCAAATGCCACTGGCGTAGAGGTTAGCGGGCAGTCAGCAGTGGAAGCCACATCCTGTTCCCTGGAGGCTGTTTGCTTTGAGTTCTACTTCTACACTGCAGTCTTTGATGACAATTTACACTGTTGCTCATAATTTACAAGTTTGTTTTAACCTTTTATTTAACTAGATAAGGCTTCTTGTTTTGTATTATTATTGAACAATTTAGTGTTCATACCCGCAAACAAAGTCTTCATCGCAGTCACTCTGCAGCTCTTCTGGAGTAGTAACGAGGGTGGAGAACTTTCTCTGTCCTGTCCATCCTAACTGCTGGAGGTTTTGAGTTGGTGACCTTTTTAATGTAAGCATCTTCCCACATTCCTAAACTCATAACAGTACCCACAACCCCCCTCCCTCCTGACAGGCCTGAATCCTTACATATGAATTGCTCTTACATTTCTCAAAGCCACCTGTACTTTGCCAGTTGTCTGAATGTCTTCAAAGAGATCCCCACCCTGTGACATTTGTGTCTATGTACATGTCGGGTCATTGCCGCATAAAGCGAGGGGCGTGTGTTGTGTGTCCTTAGCTTCTCTCTTTCCTAGAATAAAGAGGAAAAAATGTACACTCTTTTATTCAGCGTACACACACACACACACACACACACACACAGCGCCGCTAAATAGATTCCTGGCAAACACAAGCTGTGTTGACAGGAGAGATGAGCTGCTGTTCCTGTCACAGCTTGCCGTAGGCACAGTCGGGCCCACGTTCAAAAAGAGCCGCCACTGTTGAAGCCACACAAAGCCAGCAGCCTTGTTGCTACTGCCTCTGCCAACACACACACACACACACACACACACACACACACACACACACACACACACACACACACACACACACACACACACTCACTCACTCACTCACTCACTCACTCACTCACTCACTCACTCACTCACTCACTCACTCACTCACTCACTCACACTCTCTCTCTCTCACACACACAGAGTCGTGCATTGCTGTATCAAAGGAGGGTGTTTGACTATTGGAACAGGTGATTCCCATTTAAATCTGCTGACCCAGGCGCATAGTCAGTAATGGGCCCACTTTACTCACTGGCCCGTCCAGCCAAGTTTGATTAAAATACGTTTTGTTATGAAAAATATTCAAATGTACAGTATATAAAACTAAAGTTAGTTGTGTGTGTTTAATGTGTATTCTCTTCTGATTAAAACAAAACTGTTTAAACCATAGAATATGGATCAAACAATTAGGAAGCCTTCGGAACATAGTTGGTTGCTATGGTAACAACAGGCAGACTCTCCGGGCCTTCAGCAGCTAACGTTAGCTAGCTGGCTTTTTAGACAATGTACCATGGACGTGTTAAGCAATGTACTGTTACAAGTTACCGCGACAACAGTGGCTTGTCTTTAAAGTGGTATGGACGGTTTTCTTGGATGGAATCCAGTGTAAATAAGGACGAGCTTTTCTGCAGCATGCGCAGACATTTCCCCAGCGGAGCTGACGGCCCATCAGCGAGAGAGGAGTGTGTTTGAGTTCTGGCCCTCACAGAGGTAACATTAAGTAAAACGTGTTTCATGCTTCTTGTGTTTGTTATTTAAGTAACATAGTAACCTTCCGATTTAGCAAGAAATCGTGAACACTGATGATGGCTTCTAGCTGTGTTTTGACCACATTAAATAAGAAGATAACTTATCTGTGAGTGACGTAGTTTTTAGTTTTATTTGATCCTGTCTAGAGGTGCAACGATGAATTGATTAGTTGTCAACTATTAAATTAATCGCCAACTATTTTGGTAATCGATTAATTGTTTGAGTCATTTTTTTATTAAATAAAAAAAGATTTCTCTGATTCCAGCTTGTTAAATGTGAATATTTTCTAGTTTCTTCTCTCCTTTGTGACAGTAAACTGAATATCTTTGAGTTTTGGATAAAACAAGACATGTGAGGACGTCATCTTAGGCTTTGGGAAACACTGATCCACATTTTTCACCACGTTTTGACATTTTTATAGATCAAACAACTAATCGATTAATCGAGAAAATAATCAACAGATTAATCGACTATGAAAATAATCGTTAGTTGCAGCCCTAATCCTGTCACTGCCGTGGACTCGACACACTGTCTAAGATTTGGCGCTTTGCTGACCACTTTTCATTATGTCTTTCATAATTTAAACAATGCTTGGCTGGACGTGTTCATTCTTTTATTTTCTTTTATTGCTGATAGCGCATTTGCTGCTCATGATCTGACCGTAGTCCTGAAGCAACAATGCTGTTATGAATGCACAAAGGATATGTTCCATGTGTGATTTCTGTCTGTGAACGCCTTCTCTGCTGTTTGGGTTCATGTTTAGTTGCCACTTTGTGCAATACCGAAGACCGAAGTGTATAAGCACGTATTCAAGCAGGCGCCATCTTGGGAAAACAGTCATGACCACGAACGCTGTGCAACCAGTAACCAGTAACATAGCTCAAGCACGGCGTTTGTCGTTCGACTGGTCGTGACTGTTTTCCCAAGATGGCGCCTGCTTGTATACGTGAACGCCACTGTCTTTCTAATCTATGTTTTTAATAAACTTTCTGTCCACTTACAAAGTTCTCAATGCTTCGGTTAACATGTAGGGACCCTCATTATGCTACCGTTGAAGTGTGGTGCTATTTTGAGCCTTGTTAGTGGTATAGAAATAGAGATTTCTTTACTTTACCCACGCCCCGACGAATAGCGTTATAAGCTAATCAGCGGTTTGCGCTGGCTTGTTTCAAGCTAGAGACACTTTCGATTAGCGTGAAAACAGATCCCAGAGAACAGTCGACTCGGTAATCATGTGTTATTAACCCCTTGGTTCATTTTGCGCCGGAATTTTCCTTTGTTCCCGGAGACAAATAAATGTAATACTAATATTTTGCTTAAATAAGAACCTTCGCATGAATGGGCCCCTAACCTTTTTTCACTACAACAATAAACCTTTTAATTTATTTAATTTAATTTATACTGTTTATTGATCCCCAGTGGGGAAATTACAATTTATTAATTTAAGAGAGGGACCGTAAAGCACCCGACACTCCAGGGCAGCTGCACCCCGCACCCACTGCTGGATTCTCCACCAGGAGTCATAATTACTGATGTCCTGCGAGCCCCTCACCCCGACTTTATCCATTAAAGGCCCAGAAGCCATTTCCCTAATCAGAGCTAGTCGGGGTCTGGCTTCTGGTTGGCCTCTTGTGTTTTATGTCAGTGTTACAGAGGATAATCTCACTTTGATGTTGGCTTGGTAAATTGCAGTTGGCTGTCCACCGTGGAGGTGGCATCATGTTGATGTCAGTTTTGTGTTCTGTGCACGTCTCTTGCCTTGCAAAGAAAAGAAACTGCCCAGTATTTGTGTTGAAAACTACTAATGCATAATTTTCTGTTTTTCCTCCCCTCCTCTCCCCCCTCCCATGTTCCTGTCTATTTCCTTGCCAATACCTCAGAGGGGTACAGAGGGATTTTGGAAGTCGGTGGCTTACAAGGTGCCTCGGGAGCCGACCGAGATAAGAATCCTCAATCCCTACTTCATCCAGGAGGCCGCCTTCCTGTTCATAGGCCTGCCCTTCAACAATGGCCTCATGGGCAAAGGGGTAAGACAGACATTGTGCTGAAATGATTATTATTAATAATAGGGCTGGGACGATATGCTTTTGTCCCGATTCCAATCTTTCACGATACACGGGTTTCAATTCGATTTGTATTGCAATTTTCACTTTTTGCGATTCTAGAAATGTTACAATTTTCTTTTCCTTCTTTAACAAAAGCAAAAGTTGAATAATACACTTCTAGAGACAATATATCATGAGACATTTATAAAAAGTAATTGTTTTCTAAGAAGGATGCACATCACAGGTCAGTCAGTCTGTCTGACATTTATTTCATTTGTAAAGAACAACATAACATGGATTTTCTGCTTTCGGCCTGTTTTGCTGGAAACAGATAGGATGTAGTCGCCGTCAGCGGTACCGTATGAACAGAACATATTAAGGTGAATAATTACCACCTTTTTTAAGATGTATATGATCTGCTGTTTGTACTTTAATCTTTGTTTCTGGAGGTTCTTCATCTCCCTCAAAAGAGGGAGAACGAAAGCAGATTTTAGAGGAAATGCCAAACAATTTCTGATTGTTGACATTGCCGAAATGTCGAAGAACTTGCTGCAACTCTGGCCCAGTCTGATTTCTACAGTACTCCATTGTTTTGTATTCGATGTTAGAAGTTGATGCATGGGCTTTGCTTTGTCTGGACTTGAGACTGCTGAATCAGGTCTTGACAAGAGAACATTTTGTTGGAGAAAGAACACATTTTAGTTGGTGACCAGCAACAACCAGACAGGAAAAAGTGTGTGGTAAAATATTGTTAGAGAATTGGAGAGACATGAGGAGGAGTGGATCACCGTAACTCTGCCCTCTGGGGCCACCAGAACACCCCTGCATGAACTCCACTCTGCAACATGTGTTCAACATGTGGGCATCGTGTGTGTGTGTAGTGCTGTCTCATACGTACAATACAGGCTGCAGGGTTGTATGATTTGGCACATTCTTTCCCTAGAACACTTTCTGACCATCATAGTTTATGTTTATATATGTGGAAATTAATGAAGAGGCCTATTTGTTATCCTAGTGTTTATGTTGAGTGTCTGTAAATTAATGTGTATTAGAACACGCAGTAGGGGGTTGGCCAGCTGCTGGTTCAGCTCCACCTACCCTGAGGGCTGGAAATCAGGGTAATGATTTAAATGGGGCCTCCCTCCGTTCTTTCTTCTGCACCCACTTTTTTTTACAACACACACACACAGCCCCTCTACCCCCCAAATCTCTGGCTGCCCAAGGCGGTTAGGAAGCACAGTTCAACCCTGTAGATCGGTGTGTCGTAGCAGGGGTCGCGTCTTAAAGGTAATAGTTAATCACCAAGTGCTCAAAGTCAGTTAGCAGCAGAATAGCAGAACAAAGACAAAGGTACAAAGGAGGGAGGAAAGCAGATGCATAAAAGGCATTGAACATCCGTCTCCAAACCAGGGTCAGAAACCATGACCAGTTTCAAAATTTAAATATTAATCTTAATCCCTGTGTTGATGGTCCTGATGTGAGTGTGATGTTCTAACAGTCTTCCCCTCTGTGTTTTTATTCCAGAACATTCCAACTTTGGGAACAGTTGCTATAACAATGGCACTGCATAACTGTGATGAGGTGGCGGTGGCTGGTTTTGGGTATGACATGAACATGCCTTACGCACCTCTGCACTATTGGGAGAGTGTCAAGATGTCCGCCATCAAAGAGGTGAGCTTTCTGAGCACAGCACTCATTTTTGGTGTGTTTTGGTCAAAAAGTTAAAAAATCTGTCAAAGTTGAAAAAAAAAAAAAAGAAATCTGGTGTGTCATTCTCTCCATGCTAATGACAACAATATTTTCTGGCTTCTCCCTGGCCACTGAAGAATAACTGAAGAAACAAATGACTGTAATCTTTGATGAAGAGGGACCACCACTCCTGTGGAGGAGAGGGAGGGGAGCCAAAATACATTCACTACAAAGCCTTCACTGTTTAGCCTCATGGTAATATTAGCATATGGATTGTGCATGACTTGGACTTCTCTCAGCTTTTGTGTTTGCATCCAAAGATGTGAGGGTTTTGAGCTTCATAGACATGGTGGCAAAATGTGTGGCATTGCACTAAGTGGATCTGTCTCTTGTGCTGATCAGATCGTGCTTGTTGAACGGATGCGGTTATTGAGATATGTAAGTTTAAAGGCCACATCAAATTAAAATTTTAGGCCCAAAAAAGTCTTAAATTCACTCAAGTATTTTTCACTCCGTTCCTCTTATGCTCTTTTTTTTTTTTATTATTATTATTATTCCGTGGTGTTGTAGTTCTTTCTTTCGCTAATCCAATTTGCTGTATTACGACTACAAATGAGACCAACATGCAACTTACACTGCAGCCAATCAGCTTTCGTGTTATTGGTCTCTTTCGGATTGTACCACAGACCGAAAACGGATTTTATCCTTCAGCTTTGGGGAAGTGCAAGTTTAGCGATACTTGGCTTTTAATTTTTTTTTTTATTTAAACAAAATGTACCTGGTACATTGTGTCATGTTTTTGTATCATGCCCATGTAATAGTATCCTCATATCAGAAGCCATTTTGGAAATGAATGAAACATCTGTTATTGTAAACATTTAAGCAAAAACCTCAGTGACTGGTTAATAATATTGTTCTTTTCTAATACCAGAATACAAATGATAAAAACTAAACTCAAATGTTAACTAAATTGAAATACCACAATGGCTAAAATGTAGTCAAATAATTTTATGGTGCAAAAATGTAGGTGGCTGAAGGTATAAAATACGTAAGTAAAATAAACTCCTGCTGTATTTATTTCTATCTGTGGTGGTTAGTGTGTTCTAATGAAGCACAGTGCTGTGCATATGTTACACAAAATGCACATTTTGAACTTCTCCTCCTTAGTATCCTCTTACCTTAGGAGTACTGAGGGCATGACACTATAAACAACACCACAACTAAAACGAGTAACTCTGAAACCAAATGAAAAGTCTTTCATCAGTCACTGTATCAACATGCTAACTGTTAGTGCGTCGTTTTGAACAATCATTTTGTAAACGCCCTCGTGACCGATCCTCCCTCCTCTCCATCCGTCAAGTCTTCCTCTCTGTGTTTACACTGAAAGCCAGTGGAATCAAAGATGTCACCCGTGTGCCGACGTGCGTAAACCATGAGCTCAGTATGATGATAACCTTTGTCTAAACTCCCGGTGAACCTTTGGCATTAATTATCATCATCTTCATCAACATTGTCATCATCAGCCACACATGGCTAATTAATGAGAATACTTTTGGCTTTTTTTTGGTTTGGAACACTTTTAACCATGGCCACTCCCTGGGGCTGTTTGATTTTCTGGAACCACGTTGATTTGTCCACGTATTATTCCACTGCTTTGGAGTCAGAGCCTCTTTCCTATCTGGATGGAGGCTTTAAAGCTCCACGGAACGTGAACTAATACGTGTGATGCTACAGAGGTCATCTGCTGCGGTGTAAGAGATGGTATCTCAGAACTAATCAAACTTACTGATGAATTGATTCAGTTACAGCCGCTATGATCAATAATCAATCGACACGGTTCTATCGGTGGCTAACTTTGACTCATCGCCAGTAGGGGTGCAACGGATCACAAAACTCAGAAGCTAACGGTAGGCTAATGTTACCTGCTGCCAAGTATAACTTTAGTGTTATCTAGCGACTGTTTCGGAACATCAGAGGAGCAGCGCAGGCATTTATGAGGCACCGAAATCTGCGTTGCTATTCCGTCCGGTAGATACCGGTCGTTAAGGCACCGGTGTCATATTAGCACCGGCTTTAGTTCCCTATTCTCGGGTAACTCAACTATTAGCAAAGAGTATATAGGTACCAAGAAGCGACACTCAATAGAACGTTGTGTTGCATTCAGTCCAAGATGGCGGAGCTGCACTCTTTAGAACTTAACACACCCATGACCGAGCTGCAGCTTGCAATGGAACGTTCTAAAGAGTGCAGCTCCGCCATGTTGGACTGAACACAACACAACGTTCTATTGAGTTTCGCCTCTTGGTACTTCTATACTCTCTGCTACTAGTCTGTATCCACGGACGTTCCACTGCCAGAATTGCTCCGGTGCCGCCGGAAATTCTGCCGGATGTCACTCTTTCCGGCCGAATGTCCATTACCTTCCTCTTTCTTTGTGATGTATCTAAACTCCGATGGATTTGTGAGGACTATGGTTAACTGCTCCTCAGATCTCTGCAGGGTAAATCCAGACAGCTAGCTAGACTATCTGTCCAATCTGAGTCTTCTGTTGCACGACTAAAACTACTTTTGAACGTACACATTCCACCAAAACAAGTTCCTCCTGAGACTATTTAGCAGCGGCACCGTCCGGCATTAAGCACCACCCAAGACGATTGTGATTGGTTTAAAGAAATGCCAATAAACCAGAGCACGTTTTACTCCCATCCCGGAATGCTGAGTGGACCAGCCAGACCCTCCTCCGCATCTCGGTGGAGGAAAGTCTGGCAATGCGAGACTACTCAACTACCAACTGCCGCTGAAATTGCGTTGTATCTTTTCACAGCAACCCTTCCTTTAAGTAACGGCTACAGTAAAAATGTATTTTACACTGTTATTATGGTTAAACTTTGCAACTAATCCGCGGTTCACATGCATTCGGAACCGTTAGCGTTGATCCGTACGGACCACAGATCAACTATGTTCCTTTACCCCACTAACCTCCAGACAGCAGCTTTGACATGACACAAAAAGAGCCACAGACGGTGAACCGCAAACCACATTAGCTCCTCCTCCTTGCCTCCCTCTCCTCTTGCATCCACGGAGAAAGATGCGAGCGAAGCCATTCGGTCCGTTGTGGCAACGCTGCTGAAAATCCAGAAGTTAAAGCCTGAGCAAGAACAACCTTTGCTGAGTTGTGTTGGTGGCCATGATGTTGTAGCCCTCCTCCCCCACCCCCCCACTCCCCACAGGGTTCGGGAAATGTTAGGTTTTCCAGCTCGCTCCGTTAGTGGTGAAGGAGTTGGCTAAGGCGAACGCTAGCGATGCTAAGCCGACGCCATAACCAAACGTTAGCGATTGGTTATGGCAGATCCAGAGTTGCTCTGGGCAGATCCAATAGTTTTAAACTTCCACAGAGTACCCGCCTTCAAGGAAGTTAACACTTGGAGAGTGGCCAGACTCTCTGTACAAATGAAATGTACCAGAGTCTGGTAGGACCAGGCTGAACATCACCCAGGTTAGATGCTAAATGGTGCTGGTCCTTATCCTTCCATGGTACTGCTAACAGCTTCCCTGCCCCGACCAGCTCAGCGCTCTATGGATGTCAGTTGGACTTTACATTACAACCTTGTTTCTTATGTTGTTTCCATAAAAACTGTAGCTCATTGTTCCTTTTGGTCCTGCTGTGACCCATCACGCAGTGGTAGGAGGATAGACCAGAGGCAGCTGCAGGGCCCAACCTCCTGTAGCGCTCCACTTTTTTTTTCTCCTTTCTATTATTCTCTCCTGTATGTTCCTTCCTCCACCCTTTGCCTCCTTCATTTGCTCTCTGGCTGTTCCTTAGTCTCTGCATCCCAAAGCACCACACAGGAACCACCGGCTCTGGTTACATGTCGGCCCACTGGACTGAATCCTCACAGCACAGCAGGGAGGAAAGCTGACCCAGTGTGGCTTTACTAATATAAATGCACACATAACCACCCACACGTATAGACACTGGGAATAGCAAAATCCTAAACTAACCTACAGGTTTAGTGCATATAGCAATGCTTTTGGAATATATGCTCTTGAATGCTAATCTAGAAGTATTCTCGCAATGATCATGGGTTATTTATTTTTTTGAATCACTCTGGATTTGTTTTTTTCTTCCGATTCTCCCACAGTCATGGACACACAACATAGCCAAGGAGAAGGAGTTCCTCCGCAAGCTGGTGAAGGCCAACATCATCACAGACCTGACCAACGGTATCTGAGTTTACACCCGCCCACAGTCTCCTTTTGCCTTTCCCAAAGGACTACAGAACAGGAAACTGAGAAATGGATCGTCTCTGGGAGAAAGAACCCTTAGAATCCGGGTGGCCTGCACACCGTCTGGGTTTTTCATATCAAAGGAGATCATTTAATAAAAAAAACAAAAAAACAATACAGATACAGGAGGGTTTCTGTGGAGAGATGCACACATGTGCCTTCTGAACCAAAGAGTCCTGCTGATTGAAGCAGGAAGTGGAGAGGGTGTACACGGGGAGGACTGGATCTGCCCGGTTCCTGTCTTTTTTTTTTTTTTTTTTACAAAGGGACAGTCGCAGGAAAAGCTGTGTCGGCCCCGCGCGTCAACGTTTACCACTCCAACCCCCGGAGATCCACCTGAATGAATTGTAAGGAGCCGAAGTGACATGTTGGCATACAGATGTCAGGATTGAGCTTGACTCAATGGCTAACTTGATGAAGGGACACAATTGACCGGAATGAAAAGGGGGACTGTAATGGGAGAGCGTGCGGGGACGGGTTAAGTATTAGCAGTGCCAAACGTACCTCGTACAGGGGAGAGGCCGCTTCCTCCTCCTTTTTGCTGCCTGAATGTATTCACTTCCCTCAGTGTAAATATCAAAGATTTTTACTGTGCTTTTAACAAGCTGCCGCAGCCCCCCCATCCACCCCTCCGCCCGCCATTTGTCCATTCATTCATTCATTCGTTTTTGTACTGCCTGTCCAGGGTACGAAAGTAACACTTGCCAAGCCAGTTGACGGCACATAAATCAGAGAGGGTCACCTGCCACACAGACTGGTTTCACTTTGACACACTCACAGCTGAGTGTTTAAGTAATATACAGACTTCAGTTGTTGCAGTTTTCTCTGTAAAGTCTTTGTAAGGGAGTTATATTGGAGATTCTTTAAAGCAGGTTGCGTGTGTGCGTGTGCGTGTGCGTGTGTGTGTGTGTGTGTGCGCGTGCGTTATTTATTTTTAGATAATCTCTGGCAGGTGAGCCCAAAAGTTAAATCCGGACACTGCATCTCTCTCTTTTGTAAATCCCTCCTCCTCTGGACTCCTCCGTGTCGCGGTACTGACTTCATCACTTCTTCAGCTGAAAAGCCTCCAGGCGTAAACGTAGACATACAGTAACGTGTCCCGCCATGGTCAAGGAGAGCAGATTCTGTTGCTGCTGATTTTCTTGTTCTTCAGTAGTAGTGAAATCTTGGATTGCAGAATATAATATATATATATATATATATATATATATATATATATATATATATATATATATATATATATATATATATAATGTTTCTTGGATAATCTTAATTATTTATTTTGTATTGTTACTAAGTCCCATTGTTTTGGTCACTCACAGGCAGGCCTGCTTTCTGTTTTTGTTCAGAGAAAATGCAGATGTTAGAATTTGTGTTTTTCTTTTCTTCTTTTTCTTTCTTTCTTTGATTTCATCTTCGGGTGTTTCCTCAGACTGCATCATCCTTAAGTCTGTGGCAGAAGCAGTGTTATGATTAAGCCAAATACAAACCGATTAATCAATGGATTCAGTAATTAATGTCAGACAGACAGCCCAGTATGTCTGTGCTTTATGCAGCTTGTGTCAACAATGGACACAATAGCAAATGTCTTTTGATTTGAGAGAATCAACGAGGTGACAGTTGCCTCACTCATGCTGATCAGCCCAGATGTAGGTTCTGCTGCCACACGCTTCAGTATTTCAACGATGCATGAACATAACGTGTTCAGTATTATACATTCAAACCTTTAGCTTCTCCTTCTGCTCCCCCCTTCCCCTCCAAAAGACAACATGAGAATGTCAAAATTGCATCCGTTTTCCTTTTTGTCATTTTATCAAATGAATGCGAAAATCTCTTTGTCTAGTGATGGTGCATTTAAATACTGCTTTACAAAGCAGGGTTGTGTTTTACAGAGGATTGTCTGTTTCTACTTCTTTGGAAGTGGATATTTACTAGGGGTGGTACGGTTCATGAAAAAACATCCGGACCGCTCGGTTCACATGTCTCGGTTCGGAGCGTGTGTGCGTCACACGGTTCGTCAGTACACTGCACTAACCACTTACTGCCGTAGTGCCCACTTTATACCTATGTTCAAACACTTACTGGAAATGACGAGGGGGATGAGCGTGACGAACGCAACACATGGCAGCTGATTGGACGAATGCGTCCCGTGGTTCTTGCTGCTCCCGAATTTCAAAACGGACTCTAATGGCGTCTCGTTCTGAATACGATCTTGTATTTTACGAAAATAGTTCACCGAAAAGTGTTTTTCTGAAAACATTTAAAGCGAGAAATAGGCCGTACAGTTGCTGAATCTGTCTGCTTTTTTGATCGACAAAGGTCAGTTTAAAAGATTTTCGTCTCTTTTTGAGAGGCGTCGAGCCGACCGCTCCTTAGTGGAGTGCGGAGTGCTGCTGTTGCAGGTCACGTCACATGCAGAAATGTCAGGTGGGAGAGATGAGGAAGGCTGCCCGGAGTTGGAGGATGCTCCAGCGTGGTATATAGTCTGGTGTGTGGGAACATTTTGGATTTCATGTTACCTATGACGACAGCGGAAATAAAACAATAGATAGACAGCTGCCGCTGTGTGCATGTATTGTGCAACATACATTCAATATGCTAATTTTAGCTATATATCATATGCTGAAGTATATTTCTGGAGTGTAAAAGAAAAGATAACAAGAACCATACAGAACCGAAAACCGTGATATGAACCGAACCGTGGATTTTGTGAACCGTACCACACCTAATATTTACTGTACATTGTACACGGATAAACTTCCGTTACTCTCAATCTGTAAGCTGCATCTGTTCTATTATGATTAGTTTTCACAAACGCTGCTTGGATCGTGCAAGTGTCCTATCTGGTCTCTCCAGAAAGGTCCACTGGGTTTGAAGAAATGGATCACTTTTTTTTTTTTTTTGTGGAAACTATAGGCCCCGTTTGGGACTTTTTAATGAGCAAAGGTACAGGGAACAGCGACCATTGCACTATCATGAGGCGCTCTCAGTGCCTTACACCTCATCACCAGAAAACTGTAGCGAAGGGGTTTGACGCAGCAAAGTAATGGCAGCTGATCCAGTATGTAAAATCAGCTCCAGGTCAGGACGGGTCACGTCTCATTTCTGTGATTTTGGGACCAGTCCATTTCATATCTGTGCTGTATATACATTATATACAGTCTAGGAAATCCTGAAAGCCCATACTGGTTGTTTGGTATGTTTTAGCCCATACATTATCAATTTTTTTTTTATCTCTTGTGAGACCCCATTTTTATGGAAGTGCAATGCCAAATCACTGGAGTACCGCTTTAATGCTTGAATGTCACATTTCTGAATGCAAAGAGAGTTTGAAAGTGGTCCCTTCTGACCGCCACGGGGCCATGGCACTATAATGTGACTAGACAAAAATATAACTGTGTGACTGTCATAGATTACGTATAGCAAACAAGTTAGATTTACAGCGTACTGAAATCATTTGAAGGCAGTTTGCTGCTTAAAAAGTAGAAAAAAGTCTCATTGTATGTTTTGGAAAATGCTTCTTAATAATGTAAAATATGTGTAGTTAGCAGGATGAAACGCACCAAATCACCAGTATGGTCGTTAAAGCGTTGAGACTAAGCAGACCCTCAGTTTGAATCAGAATTTTTTTACACATGCTGGAGGAGTCCAAATGGATTGGACCCAAATCACTTCTTCATAACCTGTTCATGTTAAAGCAGAATGTATATGCTTTTTTTTTTTAATTCATTGACATTTCACCATCATCAGAAGAAAGTCAAAGTGATCAGTGTGAGTTTGTTTTTTGATATACAGTTATAAGTGGCTTTCTGCAACTCAATAAATAAGTTTGTAATGGAAATTTGCCTGTGCATGTTTGCATCTTAGTCCGATTCTGTGAAGCACCTGGATATATTTGTCCCCCAATAGCTCAACTGTTGTATTTTGTATTTGCCTTTTCGTATATACATATTCCTGTACACTGTTCATTTTCAGTGTGTGTGTGTGTATATATACTGTATATAGTAAATATTTTGTAGGTATCTAGTCTCTGTTTTATCTCAACAGACATGCAGTACTTTTCATCCTTGCTTTTGTCAAAATGTGACAGCGGGTGGCCTGAACGTCTTCGAGGATGGCTTTTCAAAGCACAGTGTGGCCTTCGGTGCCACTTACAGTTAAAGGTGGCCTCATGTTATGCAGCATACATCAGGTATTATACTGTCTGTACTGTCTGTGTCCAGAGGTTACAAACTGCAGAAAGCTCACAGTAAAGATGATGGAGGGGATGGAACGGAGGAGAGTGGAGAAGGGGATTTCCTTTCTTACTCTGTACTCTGTATCTCCTACCTGCAGAGCCAGGGGAAATCATTTTTCAATCCTCCATCCACCAGACTTCCTCCCTAATGTACTCTCCTTTTTTTTTTTTCTTCTCTTGTGTGTTTATGTCTGTCCCACTCCGTGTCCTTCTCCGACTCTCACTTTTCTCCCAAACTCCCTTCGTCCACTCCTCCCTCATTCTTTCCGTTTTGCTGTGTCTTACTATCCCTGTGCTGTGTATTTCTTTCTCTTCACCTGCTCAACTCTGAGGCAGATCTTGTTTCATTGCTGTTGCCATGAGGGACCCATTTAAGACCTGTTACACACACACACACACACACACACACACACACACACACAGGCTATTCAGCTGCAGCCGTGAATCTCTCACTCAATTTTCACACACCACAGCATCGCCATAAACCAGAGGAGCGTTGCTGAGAAGCGGCGAGAGCAGGCCGTCCAGCTGTGGCTGCTGCAAGTCAGTATTGGTGTGAGGTGAAAGAGGAGGCGCTGAGGGGCCCTTAAAGCGCCGCTGGACCGTCCCATCCTGCTGTTAATGGGGTGACAGAAACTTTCGGCCTCCACAAGTCACCAAAACCACCTCGCTCTGACTACTCTGACTCGACAGATTTCCTGACCTCCACTGGGTGGGATTGAATGCTCCCTCCCTCGCAGCGGGAGGATATTTTCCACCTGGGATCTCCCCGAGGCAGCTGGCCCGGCTGTAGGCGGTTGTTGATGTTTGTCCGGCAGACCGGAGTATGAGCACGCCTGCACCTCTTCAGCCGATGGGCCTTTTATTCTCGGCGACAGGTTCCCCGCCCCACCTCCTCTCAGTAGGATTGGAACGGAGGGGCCATGACCTCTGGGGTCTGAAATTTAAACTCCTCGTAAAATGAGTTGGAATGGGGAGAGAAAACACCCATTCAGAGTGTCCCCCCCTCTGTTTACTTAATGTCAGGTCAGCTGAGATGAGGGAAAACAACATTCCCTTCTTTACACTGTGTCCCACATTGTGTCACTTCACCTTTGTCTGTGGATGTGACACACCTACAGGGCTTCCATGCACCTGTATCACTCAAGTGGTTCTTCTCGTCCTGTCAGCCTCTAAACACGTAGCGTTCAATGAGCGTTTCTAGTGAATATCCTAAATGTAGTTTCAGAAGGACACAAAACATTTTTGAAGATGAATTGTTAAGAGATAATGTTTTCTTTGTTTCTTTGTGTCCGTCCTGCTGCGATGGAAGTTAGAAAACACTTCTCAGTCAACTATGTGATCTTTAGTATGAAGTATGAGGAGGAAGTACAAATACATTTTTTTTACAACTTTGGCAGCCTGAGTGCATTTTGCTACACCTTGCTCTGAAGACAGCAATCAAATTAAAATAAATAACTGTCATCATAGCAGTCATGAATGGCTCTGGCAATATTGTGTTTAAGAATGTAATAATAATAATAATAATACCAGCTTTATTTTTAGCCAGCTGACAGCAATTTTATTGTCTGCAACTAACTTATTAGAATCATATATAATATATGTTTAATGAATTGTAACAGTCAATTGTCTAAGTCAAATATCTATAAAGTAGTCCAATACTCCTTGGGTCTAAGTCTAGGTTGACAAAATAGGTCCATTTAGTAGCTTTCAGTCATATGAAGTGATCTTCATCAGCTGTAGTTTGCCCAGTTGTCATGACATTGCAGATGTTCACATTTTCATTTTTTGTTTCTGAGAACTTTGAGGACTTCTCGTCCATGTTTGGGAGATTGAAATTTTAAGTCAAAAGTGCTTGAACTTTTGAAGTTAGTGTTCTGGAGCTTTATGAGCTTCTTCAGCTGATGGAGTTTGCCACTAAATGGACCTTGTAGTTAGATCATTTTTTTTCAATGGCTGCTTCCAAAGAAATATAATTTGAATATCTACATGTCCCTGAAAACTGGGCAAAATCATCTCCTGATGAAGATTATGTGGTATGACCGAAAGCTCCGGAACAGCTCCTAAATTGACCCTTTGATGAGATTATTTTGTCAACCAAAAAGAGTGAAAAGTCTTGTCAGCTGTAGGATGGCTTGTCTTGACATCTGATTCAGATATTAATGTCCCCCACTAGATGATTTGTACTAGTTTTGATGATGCATCTAATGCCACCATCAGGTCAAAATTTAATTTAATCTGAAACTGACAACTGTATTAGTGTCCATGAGTTTTGTCTTAGCTAGCCAACGTTAGCATGCTAATAAATTACACTAATATGGTGAACATAGTAAACACATTATTATTGCTAAACAGAAGCATTGTCATTGTGTGCACGTTAGCATTTAGCTCAAAGCACCACTGTGCCTATGTTCAGCCTCACTGAGCCACTGTGACTGTAGACTCTTAGGTTGCTCTCACACCTGCCTTGTTTGGTCCGTTTGGTTGGATAGTCCGGTTCGTTTGGGGCGGTGTGACAGCTCATCCAACCTCTGGTGCGAAACAAACAAACAAACTCTGGTCTGCTTAAAAACGGGGGTCTCTGTTCTCTTCCAAGTGAACTAGAGTTTGGTTTACTTCAGGTGAAAACGCGACCCGACCCAAATACAGGAACTGAACCGAAAACGGCGCATATACTAGCCCTTCAATTTCAACATTGAACACATTTTACGGACTTGTATATAATATGATTTAAAGTGCTCATATTATTCTCATTTTCAGATAATTGTACTTTGAGGTTGTACCAGAATAGGTTTACATGTTTTAATTTTTAAAAAACACCATATATTTGTTGTACTGCACATTGCAGCTCCTCTTTTCACCCTGTGTGTTGAGCTCTCTGTTTTAGCTACAGAGTGAGACCTCTCACTTCTGTTCCATCTTTGTTGGGAGTCGCACATGCTCAGTAGCTAGGTAAGGACTGCTAGCTAGAAGCTAGCGCTGTAGCGGTTAGCCACCGCCCTCGTTTAGAAGAAGTCTCCCGGCTAATCCTGCCTTGTACTGACCGAAGCTGGAGAAACAGCTAGCTGATGTGGTATTAGCTAAAGTGGTTAGCACACACCAAATGTTTCGGCCGATGACGTAGATAGCCCTGCCGATTTGGACCAGCTCACCCGGAGACTGAAGGCAGGACACATTCAGAAACCGTATCTCGCTCAAAACAGCATGGATGTTTTTTTTCAAAGTTTGTATGCGTGGAAGCACCAGAGACACAAAATAACACCCCAAATCCCAGAAAAAGTGTTTTGTTTTCTTTCCATAATATGGGCACTTTAAAGCTTCAGTGCGTAACGTTTTTATATTAATGAACATCCATTACATTCAAGCCATTGCCAAATGAGTTGCTACGAAGCTAATTAAGACTATCAGCTCCACACAACTTTCTCAGTATGGCTATGTTCAGAAGATTGTGTCGTCCGGCGACTTTCGCACACAGAAACTCAAGTGAAGATAATTACCTCCTCTGAAGAGTCCATCATGTTTTCATAAGCTGTTCTGAGCACACATCGCTGCTAGTCTGTGTGACATCATCTCTGTTTACCTTCTAAAATATTACAAACACTAAATCATAACCAGAAAACCCCAGAAGTATCGGCGAGTTTCAGATATTCTGTCCAATTTACAAAGGACCGTTTCGATCATGTGACGTGTGTTTGACAGTGCAGTATGAAAGCAAACAGAACCAAATGAAAAATGCAACAATGTTGTAACTTCACCCCCGAATTGCACCGAGTCCACCGAACTATAGGTGTGAAAGCGCCCTTAGTTTTGTTGCTTAAAGGAATAATACACAGAGCAGTATAGACTAATCCAAAAGTAATCCCTCTCAACCATGGCTGTGTTTACTTTTTAGCGCGGGACGTTTGTGGGCATCAAACAAAGGCCCTATATGGGTGTGTAACCCCCAGCCAATAACAGAGTGCAGGGTGTGCAGCCCATTCTGTTTTCCCACAGCTGCTTTGCCTTGCAGTGTCTAATATCGACAAACACGTTTACCTGACACACAGAAACAGACAGGATGAATCTCTGCATTCACTCATAATAATCCGTCAAAAGCGTCACCTTCCTGCGGAGTTGTGGGTGCGCTTATTTGTGCTTGAGAACATAACCACCATGCAACAAGATCAATTTATTCCTCTGATTTATTGCTTTGTACGACGCTCCCTCTCTTCATTCACTCTCTAGCTAGCTTGACCACCGCTGCCTTCTCTCTCTGGCTCTGAGCCGGAGAGGAAGGCCAACTTAGAACACGGTTTACACAAACGGTAAAGCGATGCAATACTACATATTCTACCTTTTAATAGATACTTAAATTATTTATTTTAGCTGTACTTCCTTAAGATAAGACTGAAGCCAGAGAGAAATACTGACGTTTCACCAGTGCACACTGTAGCTCCCGTGTTGTGTACACTGGTCCCCCTCCATCCATCCATCCACGTAATAACGCCTCTAATCAAGCCATATGCCGACACTTTGCTTTATGATTTGTTTGGATAAACAGTGATACAACAAATCTGGAGGACGCTTGCAGGAACGCAGCATTGAAATGCTCTGGTGAAATGTAAATTGCTGCAGATTAATCTGCGCTTCATGCGCTCGTTTGAGCTAATGTGGAAACGTTATTATGGTGTTCACTGTTTTGCAGACAGTGTGACTGTTTTTACAGATTTGGCCTGAGGGCTTTGGACAGTGTGCTGGATGAGGGGAGTTCCCACTTGAAAAGTGCAAACAAACATTTAAAGATGGAACAGGCCCAAGAAAAAAAGGCACCTTTTGAGATGGAGAATGCACCGAAGAGATGGAGAGGAAGGACCTGTGACCTGTGCCTCCAGAAGAAACCGGAGAAACCGTGGAGGGAATTCAAAATACACGTTAACTGTACATCACATCTGGAACAGTCACTCTCCTGTCTGTCTCTCCCTTCAGCATCACCAAAATCCAAAATCCAAACCACCCATCCTCTCCCCCATCCAGTCCTGCTGAACTTGGATGGACTCAGCAGCCCCAATGGCCCAAACCAGCATCCTGTATCCATGGAAACAAGGTTCATCCCTAAGAGCAATGAGTACTTTCAGGAGAATAGTCAACTTTCTACAGACACAAAAAAACGGCGTATCTTGTTGAAAACAAATGTTCTCATAAATTCAGTTTTACATTCTTACAAGGAAATAAAAATTCTGCTCGCCAAAGACTAAACGTGTGTGTGTGTGTGTGTGTGTGTGTGTGTGTGTGTGTGTGTGTGTGTGTGTGTGTGTGTGTGTGTGTGTGTGTGTGTGTGTGTGTGTGTGTGTGTGTGTGTGTGTGTGTGTGTGTGTGTGTGTGTGTGGGTGGGTGTGTGTGTGTGGGTGGGTGTGCGCTGATGATTTATGTGTGTTGTGCTTGCACAGGGTTTAACTGTGGATGTACAAACAGTGTCATGCTGCAAATCCCTCTCACAATGCCGAACAAGTTCATCATCATTGCTCACAGGATGATGGATGATGTAGACACACTTCTTACATGTGTGGCCCTGGTTGCAGTGCAGTGCCATCTGCTGAGTCACTGATTAATTTCTATTAAGGACAGTTTTCACTCAGGAGGGTATTGCCTGATCATTTAAAGAGGGGGACTGGTATTTTTTGGCAGCCAAGTCAGTTTGATGCGTGCGGTAATGTGTGTTTGAGGAGCAAAATAGGCTTGTTCTGGGTAATGCTAGGGAAAGAAAGTGTTACAAAGCCACCTGTCTTATCTTGGATCTCAACAAGTCACAAATATTACTTTTGTTTAATCCTAGCAGGTCTCTCTTCCCCCCTGATGTTATTGCGCCATTCCTTATTATATGACGTAGAGCTGCAAAGATGAATCGGTTAGTTGTCAACTATTTAATTAATCACCCACTATTTTGATAATCTATTAATTGGTTTGAGTCATTTCTTAAGAAAGAAAAGTAAAGTTTCTTTGGGAACAGTTAACTGAATATATTTGAGTTGAAAAAACAAAACAAGACATTTTCTGCAAAACAACGAATTGATTAATCCAGAAAAGAATCGACAATGAAGATAATTGTTAGTTGCTGCCCTAATCTGACAGTACATTCCTGCATGTCATGCACCTCAGCTGTGCATTGTCGCCTTGTTGGTCGCTCCTATAAATAGCACTCTGGCAGAGACCAAGGGATCCTCCCTGCATTTGTCTCTGCCTCGGTGCGGAGAGTGGGCCCGGAGAGGAAAGCTGAGGAGCTATTTACCCAGCCTTTGTGCTCGGCGGGCCTCAGTGTTTGCCCTGCAGGGAGTGCCTCAGCTGGAGGGCCTTTCCGTGTGTTGGTAGGTGGGTGGAGCAGGGTGGCAGGTCGGAACGGGACAAACCTGCAATGGTGGAGGGGTGGAGAGTGGCGGGGAGCTCTGCCGGTGGAAGGTGCGTGGTTTGTGTTGCAGTGAGCAGGGGTCTGGGCGAGTACTCACTTTGCCCATCCTTCAGGCCTGACAGCAGGTGACACAGTCTGGGAAGGAGGTCAGAGCAGGACTGACTGGGCAAATATATATGAAGCAGGGTGGCAAGCGCGCGCGTGTGTGTGTGTGTGTGTGTGTGTGTGTGTGTGTGTGTGTGTGTGTGTGTGTGTGTGTGTGTGTGTGTGTGTGTGTGTGTGTGTGTGTGTGTGTGTGTGTGTGTGTGTGTGTGTGTGTCTACAGGTGCGCGCCATCAATCATGCATGTGCACATGGAAGGAGGCCCAGGGGTCAGTCTGTTTGAAGTGACTGTTCATATTTCTTGTTGGAAAGTCAATCAATAAAGAGGCACAAAACAACCGCAAAGAGATACAAATTGAATACAAAGCGATGAGTCTTTTGTAGTCTTTTTATGCCTCTTTCAGTCTGGGTGCTTTGCTCCTTTATAGGAAGGGTGGGGGTCCTTTTACATGTCTGTACCCAGGGGCCCATTGTCTCTTATTCCGTCCATGCATATGTGTGTATCCACGCTTGCTTGCACAGTCTGTGTGTGCGCCTACAAGTTGAATATAGTGAAACCCTCCACACATTTTATGAGCCATGAGTGTAAACACTAGAGGACAGATGTCACTCGCTGGATTCTTCCACTGGAACTCTTTTCCAGAAACGCTCCATGACTTTCCTGTGTGACAATCACTTCCCTCCCTCCTTCCCTCCCTATGTCCCCCCCCCCTCCCAGCGCAGGAACAAAAAGACATCTGAGCTATGTGGATGGGGAAGAGAAATCACAGCACTTTGTACAACGCTCCGGTTTCACAAAGTCTCTGACAGGCGGAGCGGCGCGCTGTTTTTACGCATAGCCTCCAGTCCTGCGAGGCATTGTAGACATTGTTTAGTAGCTGTGTAGTAGACTCCTGAGAAGACACCGGAGCGCCACAGTCTCTGACAACTGGATACCTGAGTCCAAAGTAAGAGAGTTTAAGAAAAACAGCAGCGCTTGCTCGGAGACGCGGACTGTAGCTGCGTAAAGGCGTGACGCATGGACTGTTTAGGACCTGTTATGCTAAAGAAATATATATATTTGACCAACAGAGCTGCGTTTTCTTCAGGTTAAACTTCACAATTCCAATCCGCGCGTAAAAGAAGAAGGAAAGAAGACTTTGGTTCTTTTTTAGGAGACCCCGCAGAGTCTCTCGTCGGACGTTTTGATACTCTTATCGACGTTGACTTTACTTTAAAGTGACGCAGAAAAGGTTGTGAGGTAAATTTCCCTGCGCTGTTATTTACCCATTAACTATACAAGCTGTTTGAAGGCAAGACTGAACAGGTTACTGGAGGTAAGGAGAGGGGAGTCATGCCTGAAAAACTGGCTTCATTTCATTAAACGATGGTTGGATGTGAGTCACTAGGGAGACGGCACGAGTAGCAAAAAGAGGACAGACATTTTTTACACTTGTGACTGTTTGACTGTCTGTCCTGCTCTCTCTCTGTAACCGCGCAGCAGTGTTTATGTCACCGCAAGCAAACTTCTCCCTAATTAGATTTTATATAGGCTTCACTGTGCATTCCCCAGTCAGTTGTAAAGTTTATTTTCCCTGACCTTACGTC
Source organism: Zingel zingel (assembly GCA_023566125.1). Taxonomy (NCBI): domain Eukaryota; kingdom Metazoa; phylum Chordata; class Actinopteri; order Perciformes; family Percidae; genus Zingel; species Zingel zingel. Next base: position 35,884,244 of record CM042324.1, read on the forward strand.
TGCAAAATGTCAATCATAACAAGTCATTTGGTCTCGTATTCTTTCTTTAAATACACATTTCTTTAAAAACTGACCATACGCCTGAGACAACTTTACCTATTTCCAATACAGTTGGACATGTTTCTTTGAATATTTCTTAAAACAAGATAAGAGGTGACGGATGAAGAAAATGAGCCGTGATTAATTTCACACAGAGGTATTTTGATTTCATAAAACACTTGCTTCAGGAAGTTTTTGTTGAAATTGTGCTATAAAAAGTGAAAAACGATCTCATCCAGTGGTGATATTTCACTCAAACTTTTGAGAGCCATTATACAACTTGAGGTAATATGGATAATATGACTTGAGCTCGCAGTTTAAGAAGTCTGTATTCACCATCCACCCTCTCTGTTCTTGTCCAGGGTGCTGAGACTCTGCAAGTAGCCGTGACAGGACACTGGCCAGAGATAAAGGGATTTTGGCCCGCGTAAATAACTAAGAGGAGGAGGCGCCTCTCGCGTTGAAGCAGAACCGCTTTAGATGGATTCTTCATGTTTGCTTCAGCCTCAGTGGAGACAGCCTGCTCTGAACACTTACAAGCCGTGACAATAAGGTGTAAAACATGACACATCACGGTGTATGGATAGCCAAAAACATGAGCTGCGCCCTGCGTGGAAGAAGCGGCTCCGCTGTCCTCTCCGGTGCGCGCTTGGAGCAGAATGCGCACAGGACAGCTGGTAAGGCTCCATTTACATTCTGTAGAGTTGTCTATATAGGGATTTAAGACGATGCCATTTAGAAGAATATTGTAGGCTATCTTTTAGAAGAATATTGTAGGCTATCTTTTAGAATAATATTGTTGGCTATCTTTTAGAATAATATTGTTGGCTATCTTTTAGAATAATATTGTTGGCTATCTTTAAGAAGAATATTGTTGGCTATCTTTTAGAATAATATTGTTGGCTATCTTTTAGAATAATATTGTTGGCTATCTTTTAGAATAATATTGTTGGCTATCTTTGTGCGTAATGTTGCTATGAAAGCAGACTTTTGTCTTTGTTTGCTGTGACAACACTGAAGCTGCGGTTTGATGTTTGATTTATTTTCACATCTGTGGCTTTTTGCTGAGCTCTAAACCTCCCTGCACGCACCTGTTAGCTGTTTTTTTAACTCTGGGGCTCATCGTGAGCTGGATTCAGTGTTGGACATTTCATTTAGTGTATATTGGGAGCGTTTGTGAACTGCACTCTGAGAGGAGGAGGATTTGTTCTCTGTTTAATTAATGTGAAGTTTTATGATGTATGGACTGACGTGTTGACAAGGTGCCAAGAGTTGACTGAATTTTGAAAAAATATCAATCAAAATGACTGTGTGTGTGTGTGTGTGTGTGTGTGTGTGTGTGTGTGTGTGTGTGTGTGTGTGTGTGCGTGTTCTTATGGATGAGGAGGAACACACACACACACACACACAGCTGCATCCATTTCCCTCCTCTCCAGTACCTCTGAGGGGATCAGTCTTGTAAGCTTCAGGTGTTTCGACGTGCTGGAAGTCAAGCACATTTCTTTTCATTTTCAGATGAAACTGTGTTGATTGTTTCAGCTCCGTGACCATGAACACACTCTGAACTCTGGATTTTTATCTTCAGCGCACTCACAGCTCCATAAATTAGTACTTTCCTTCCCAAATTGTGCAATTCGTCAGGATTTGTCCTCTCAAAGATGTAAAAGAAAGTGCATGATGCATCAGTGAACTTTCATACTTACTCTCTGACTCAGTGTCCCACTGACTCACTGAGTCATGTACATACAGTGTCACTCATGCACGCAGACGAGGCTCAGTCGGAGGACGGCAGGCCTCTGATGTTCAGAGTTGATTCTTGCTTTTTTTCCTGTCTGTTCTTCACATCTCAAAGCTGGTGTACTCGGTGTGTGTGTGGGTGTGTGTGTGGGCTTGGGCATCACCTGAGACATGTCACACATCTCCAGCAGGCGTCCCCGACTACATGCCTGTAAAATGGGTGAAAGCTTGTCGTGAAACAACCTTGTTTTTCTTTACTCGTGTCATTCAAAATCGCCAGTTTGTTCCCAGGCTGAACATGAGAGCATTGCTGCTTCAGGCATCTCGCACTCCCCCGTCACACGGCCACAGCTTTCACTTCCTCCAGTCAAAGGTCGCGGGGTCAGCGGCCCTGCCGAGGGTCAGGTACAGCAGGCCGGCGTGTTCTCTTTACCAGCAGCGTCCTGATGTGTGGTCTGGTTTGTTTTAACTGGCATGTGGCTTTACGAGAGCTAGCGTGCCGTTTGTTGATGTTATGGCTTTAACTCTCTCCGGCTCTCGTGCTGCTCTGTGTTGCTATACTCAGACTTATAGAGAGCCAGTTGAACACTCGTAAAGTAAACAACAAAATAAGTTATCGTTATTGCCACTCATCGAAATGGAAGCATCCTTATAGATATGTTTAGAGCCATTGAGGGTGGAAATGGGCTGTTTGTCTTCCTCGCCCACTGGTCTTCATTACTCATGGAGCTTTCAGTTGCAGAGCCTAATACTTCAAATATTACTTTCATGTATTTCATTATAGACTCTGAGACAAATGGAGCATAAAAGCCCACATATATTTAGAAGATGCAACTCGGCAAGATAGCATCTTTCTTATTCAATTTGCCAAGTAAAACATATTATCTAGCTCATCCTACAACCAAGAAGAATGAATCGGGAACAAAAGCAGAAAGGAACAAATTCAGTTATTTGTGGAGCTCAATAAAATAATCAATAAATGATGAAGAACAATGCTTAGAACCAAGTAGTGATGTCTCTTTCTGCTGACCTTGTCTCCCTTTAAACAAATTCACTATAACGCTTTGATTTCTTGATTTGAGAAAGCATCATCCTGCACATTTTCAAGATGAGACATTTCTCAGTCTTGTGTTGCTGGCCAGGTCTTGTGTTTAGTCATTAAAATAGCAGTAAGAGTCAGTGTGCCTCAGTACAGCTTTAATATAGCTAAACACACACTTTATTACCAAAATAAAAAATAAAAGGAAAAATATGTTTAAGTGTAGAAAAAAAACCATCACCTTATGTTCACTTTCCACTTCACACTTTTTCTATTAAATCTTACATGGCAAAGGGATGTTTGAACAACTAAAGAAATATTCAGTATTTGCACGAAAACCTATGCTTTCCAACCCACCCCAAAAACATACATACATACAGTTAAAAACACAGTAATAAATGATTGTAAATTAGATAAATAATTACAATTAATAGGTTAGACGAAATGATTGAATGAATGAATGTTTTGATAATAACTACTGCGTTACTGAAAATGTAAAGTGTTTGTTCACCGGGCCAAGACCGAAGGCGCCGTACTTGTACTTGTTGTAATCGATTCTCCTGTTCGTTCTACTGTTGGTCACTCTTTATAAAAGGACGCACGAGTACAAAATGTGCGCGCACAGTGTACGTAAACTGTGGCTCAGTAGTAATGTGCTGTCAACTAATGAAACTATAATCTGCAAACACTTCACCATCATTTCAATGTTTATCAAGTTGCCTTTTTACGTCTCGTTTTTTTTCCTTCTGACTGCTGATGAATTCCTTTGACCACATTCCCTATAATGCTTACCTTCTAGATGTGATTATGCGCTGTGTTGTACATTTCCAGGATCAGTCAGACTCGTAGCACTTTATAGATTGTTACATAATGAACATCTGATTAGGTCTTGTAATATAACTTTAATTGTCCTGTAAAAAAAGTACCCACTAGAGAACAATAAAGACAGAAACTTCCAACATAGAAAGTTGGAAGGGACCTTAATGCAAGAGGCGAAAGGTACGGATTGCTGAGTAGGCACAAGATCATAACTCTGGACAATCAGCAAACAGAGTGACAGGCTTCAGTTGGACAGGTCAACCGATTCAAGCGTTTTTACTCCTTCCATGTATCAACCTTTAATGCGGTGAAGTATTCTCAAGTTAAATGAGAGTGCGATCCTTTCAGATGAGTGGAAACCTGTCATTAAAAGATGGACGTGTGTGTGTTGCACAGGGAGCCTGGTCCTCAGCTGTGTCTCTGCCTCACTGTGTAACGTTACTCTAGTTGTTTTGTCCCAGCACTAATGGAGAGAGTGCAGCCAGAGAGATTGATTATGCAACCTGGAGTGCCACAGGGCAGCTTCAATCTGGAAATGCTTATAGTACGCAGCCAACCACTGTGATTCCTTCGGGGCAAATTGAAGGAGGCATGATCTGACAAAAAGGAATTTCAATGTGTTAGATGTATTCCTTCAGACAAATGCTTCCCAAGCTACTTATGTTTTCTAGGCCCTTGCTTTTGTAGCGCTGGACAATCTGGTGTAAGTACGCCGAGGGAAATTATTTCTGTCTCTGATCTTGAATTGTTTTGTTGTTGTTGTTGAGCACTTTGGCTTCTTCAAGTTCAAATAGCTTAAATTATTTTCAAACAAAGCGGCAGTTAATACTTTTGGAGCCGCTGATGAAACGCAAAGCGGACTCCTGTCCTTATCGTGAAATCTCCCTCCTTAGAACAACTTTTTTTCTCAAAACGCAGAAGAATGTTAACTAGCCCAGCGCAGTGTTTGTGTCTGTGAGAGCGCTTTTTTTTTTGTTTTTTTGATACAATAAGCTGTATTCTTCTGAAATTAGCAGGTCAGATTCATTAATCATAGCGTCTGAGGGCTGCTTTGAACTATCAGGCCAGGTCATTAAACCAAGTCTGTCTGGGGCACGAGCGGGCGACACGGAAACACTTTGGAGAGCGCTGGTTCACCCACAAAACACACTAATAATGACGTGTGTGTGTGTGTGTGTGTGTGTGTGTGTGTGTGGGTCACAGATGGACACGTTTCTGAGTGCTACTCTCGAGCTCAGTGTGGGCTTCATTTGGAGAAATAACAACATGAGAAGGGAGCAGGAAAAGGTCGAGAGGGTGGAAGAGGGGATTTCAGTGGGTGATTGTGTATACGTGGTTTTGTATGAAAGGTGAGTAGTTCTGTGTGTGTGTGGGTGTGTGCAAAGCCACTCTGTAGTGACAATATCAGTTTTACAAATTGTGTTTGAGTGAAAATAGGCATGAAGAGAATCCGAAAGTGTTTTCGATCTATTCGACTCTCTTTCCGTTCTTTCCCTCTGTCCTTTTTGTGGCCTTTTAAGCGCCGCCGTCCTCACAAACAGCGGAAAGTGAAATCCTACCCTCTGATCACCGCTCCAACACAGCTAAAATGTGTTCCCATTTAAGGTGAGGCTCACCCAAGTGCTCTCTGTGTGGCTCCCTTTTAAAACCAACTTAATCATGCAGGAATTTGGGTTATTAGGGTCAGGGACTGTTGGGAACTGCCTTAGCGAGAAACAAAGTGAGGAAGAGAAGAGACGGTGAGGACGCAGATGTCGCATCAGGAGGCTGTCTGTATCTCAGTATTCGAGGTGGGTGGGGGCAGGGTAGCTGGTGATGCTGTCCCGTCTGATTTACCTGATTGGGCACTGCGCATTAGCCAAACTTTTCCAGTGACCCTGCACGCTTGATCTTGTAGAGGCCGGTGTACATCGCGGAAGTTACAGCTGACGTGGAAACTCTACAACAGGTTCATTACACTTCCTTACTGTTCTGGAAACGTCGCTCTCTCCTTGCTTTGTAGTTTCAAAAGCTGATGCAGGTTTTTGGGTTGTTGTTTAAGGATAATTGTGTTTTTTTATTTTATTTTTTACTTTTAGATTTTTTTGGGGGGGCTTTTCCGCCTTTAATCGATAGGACAGCTAGGTGAGAAAGGGGAGAGAGGCGGGGAAGACATGCAGGAAATTGTCACACGTCGGACTCGAACCCTGGACCTCTGCCTCTCAGTATATGTGCACCTGCTCTACCCAGTGAAACAACCCGGCCACACAGGATAATTGTGGTTTAATAAAACTTTGCCTTATATTTGTGGTTTGGGCCATTATTCCTGTTGATAATAATTGTATTAATCAATTTAATAGCTAAGAACTGGGAACATTCCTTTAAAGTGCTCATATTATGCTCATTTTCCAGTTCATAATTGTATTTAGAGGTTATATCAGAATAGGTTTACATGGTTTAATTTTCAGAAAACACTATATATTTGTTGTACTGCTCATTGCTGCAGCTCCTCTTTTCACCCTGTGTGTTGAGCTCTCTGTTTTAGCTACAGAGTGAGACATCTCACTTCTGTTCCATCTTTGTTGAGAGTCGCACATGCGCAGTAGCTAGGTAAGGACTGCTAGCCAGTCAGAAGCAGAGTATGAGGGCGTGCCCTGACAGTACCTAGGTAAGGACTACTAGCCAGTCAGAAACAGAGTATGAGGGCGTGCCCTGACAGTACCTAGGTAAGGACTACTAGCCAGTCAGGAGCAGAGTATGAGGGCGTGCCCTGACAGTACCTAGGTAAGGACTACTAGCCAGTCAGAAGCAGAGTATGAGGGCGAGCCCTGACAGTAGCTAGGTAAGGACTACTAGCCAGTCAGAAGCAGAGTATGAGGGCGTGCCCTGACAGTAGCTAGGTAAGGACTACTAGCCAGTCAGAAGCAGAGTATGAGGGCGTGCCATGCTAGCAGCTAGGCGAGCATTATAACGTGTGTTCCAAAGTGACCACGTTTGTCTCTGAAGTAAAGGCTGGACTACAATAGAGCTGTTTGGAGCAGTTTGTGAACTGTGTTTTCTGTTGGAGATGGTAAGTCCCTTTGGGGGGGACTTTTTCACTTTGTAAACCTATAACGTGCACAAAAAATATATAACACAATAAAGGAAAGAGAAAAAGTCAAAAAGCATAATATGAGCACTTTAAAGAAGTACAGGAACTGGACAACAACCAGGAGCAGTCAGACAGTGATACAGGTTTTAAAGCTGCATTCATTTGAAGTTTTTTGAATGCATGGAATACAGCAAACAGCACAACACAACAGTGACACAGTTGTTGCGGCAACGGTGTTAGGAAACAATTGCCTCCACATCCAGCAGAGGCGGAGCGACATTGGTATTTCATTTAGAGTCGTGATTGTGTCTCTCGCTTGTACTCTCCTTTTAGCCCTTGTTTTTTTGTCTCCTCAAACTCTTGAGGGAATAGCTGACTCTTTGTATGCCAAATACTCCACTATGTTCACCAGCTAGTTGCTACATGTGTCTGTCTAAAAACGAGGCTGATGGGAGCGTTGAGAGTCAAACAGAACAGTGAAGTTTGAGTCTTAAAACCACGACAAAAAGCTTAAAGATGCTAAAATGCTCCATGACGCTAAGGGAAACCACAGAGAATATTGATTAGAGCAGCTTAAAAACCAAATCCTAAAGTAAATCCTACCTACATGTACCATATTTGAAAGAGGAAATAAAGGTGAACAGTAAAATAACGTACAACACAAACTATCCATAGTTTACAGACTTACTATGGTTTTCTGCTCACATACTGTAGTTTTCCTGTGCAATCATGGATTATTAGGGTCATTTCAGGAGTGCACACTTTTGGTTTTACCTCCAGACAAAGTGGTTTAAAAAATCTGGTTAAAGTGTTGGTTTGCTAAAAACCCTCCTGATTATCTGACTGCTCGTGTTTCTTGCCCCATGGGACCAATTTTTTAGCCAATTGGATAGCTGCAATTCCTCTGGTGAGCATCTTATAACAACTATTAAAAACTAGAAGGGCACGTAGAGAGCGCAAACCCCCGCCAAGGCCAAATGCCGTATCTATTGTTGTTAACGAAAGTGAAAATTAATTTGTGTATTCGCCCTGGGATTCGAATCCGCTCCATTATGTAGTAGATTCTTCCTGGGCCCATGCCATTTCAATAAATTTCATGAAAATCGGGCCTGGAGTTTTTCTGTAATCCTGATGAATGACAGACAAACCAACAAATTGATGGTGTCACAAAACAAGCTAATGACATCATCTAAGTCTCTTGTAAATGGTTTCAGGTAACTCAGTGACTGTAAGCCAGTTAGAGTCATGCACTGTTACAAGAATGATTATCAGTTTTATTAAAATGGTGTTGACGGATTGATAACAACAGTCATGATGATTAGAGGGAAGCCAGAGCTCCTGGCAGGAGTTGACAGAGTATCTACCAACAACACCAGCTATTATTCTGACAAATTTACCAGAGATGTAGTGAATAGTAAGAACAGAGAAGAACAGCATGTACAAACACAAAGGGAAGAGTTTGAGTTGCGTATGTGATACCAGCTAACTGAGAAACATCAGTGGAGTGTCTGAGATATCTGAGCAGAAAAATCAAGATACTATCATTGCAGGACTCACAGCTCCATTTAATTGCCAAATACCTGAACATTCCTGTTATATATCAGTCAATTTGCTCTGCTGCAAGCCTCATTACAGCTCTCTGGGGTTTTTCTCTAGCAGCTTCACAGTGAGAATATGTTTCCAGGTGGCTTTGGCGGCTCAGACGATGACAGCGGCTCTTTCGCTGTCTCCGTCTGTCGTAATAATGCCATCAGAGTTGCAGCTTGAGGTTAACGTGCTGGTCACAGACGGCACTTTAATGCCCCGCGGAAACCTGCATTTTATTGAGCTTGTTGTGACCCGCTGATCCCAGGGCTTTGATGACCAGCAGTAACTCTCCATAGGCACCTTTTGGCAACTTGAACCTGCATGTGTGAGGGAGTTAATCCAGAACTGTTACACTTCAAACAAACTTTTCTCCACTAAAAGTGCTTTGTTTATCCCACTGAAGAACCATTAGACCGTTCCTCTGGAGCTCCTCTCTTTGGTGTGCAGGGTCAGTGGAGTAAATCACTGATCACTCAGGTTTATCATTAGGAAACCAATAAGTTTACCTCCAGTAGCTAATTTTAATGAAGTTCAGGTTGGACTGTTTAACCCTGCAGGCAATGCTTGAAAGAGGTATTGTTCTCCATAATCAGTGGCTAGTTATCCCTGCACAAGCAAGATAATCACTCTAATATTAAAGATGTATCTTAAAGCACATCATTGACATATGATCATGTTATAAAGTAAAATATTTACTCTCCTTTTTGCTCTGTTTTGGTCTTCATCATCTCATGAGGGAATTATCTCGGTCTTTAGCTGCTAAATGCTTAAACTTTGTCTGTTTGTTAAAAACAGCTGCAGCTGTACCATAGACTGTACATAAAGATGGACGACCCATCTCCACTCCTTCCCACTGTTCAAAAGTGAAGCCAAAATATCCTGCATACCGATGCTGCCTTGTAATTTTGGAGCCAGAATCTGTGCAGTATTGATCGGGTGGTGGAGCTGCGGTATCAGCTAGGTAAGTCCCGCTCATACACCCGCCTGACCAATCGCAAGTCAAACACTTTAACAAACATCAGCGTGATCAGAACGACAATCTAAAGGGGAAAATGTATTTGACGTTACTTTGATTTTTTAGTTTGGCCCATGTCCTAACCGCTAACATGGAAATGGCGGGATTTATGACCTATACTGCAGCCAGTCACCAGCCACCAGGGGCCGATCGAGATGTTTTTGGCTTCACCTACAGAGTCTATGCATCAACCATGGATGGATTGTAATTAAGACCTGGATACAATGTTCATGGCGGAGCCCCGTTCATTCCATCCATGAGAGTTGCTCAGTGACGCATACGGCAAAAATGTTGCAATACCACAAATGGCCACTGGAAAAAAATCAGCGGAACGGCTGAGCACTGTTCCTGGAGGGCTAGTCTATATCCACGACGTTCCACTTTCGGAATTGCTCCATTGCTGGCGGAAATTACGTTGGATTTCACTCATTTACGCCGGATATCCGTTACCTTGGGCTTCCTTTGTGTTGGCATTTTAAATTCCGGTGGATTTGTGAGAACTATGGTTAACTCCTCAGATCTCTGCAGGGTAAATCCAGACAGCTAGCTAGACTATCTGTCCAATCTGAGTTTTCTGTTGCACGACTAAAACTACTTTTGAACGTAAACACGTTCCACCAAAACAAGTTCCTTCCCGAGGCTATTTTGCAGAGGCACCGTGGCACCCTCTGGCGCTTAGCACCGCCCAAGACGATTGTGATTGGTTTAAAGAAATGCCAATAAACCAGAGCACGTTTTCCTCCCATCCCAGAATGCTGTGTGGACTAACCAGACCCTCCTCCGCAGCGCTGTGGAGGAAGGTCTGGCAATGCGAGACTACTGGAGGGCTGGCTTCAACCCCTGGGCTTTATGTATAGGCACAGTGGTGCTTTGTGGTAAATGCTAACTTTAGCAGGTGTCCTATCTACCATGTTAGCATGCTGACGTTTGCTAACTAAACACAAAGTACAGCTGAGGCTGATGGGAATGTAATTTTGCAGCCGTGTGTGTGTGATTATAAACCAAAATATTGGACAGATTGAAACATTGACCTGATGGTGGTTGTAGACAAAAAGTCAGGGGATCCTAAAGGTCAGTAGGATTTATCATCTGGGGACCATGGACATCTGTACAAAATGTTTCATATTTGGTGGATCAACCGACAGGTCGTCATTGATAATTGGAGGAGTCCTACCCATATTATCTGTTATTTACAGACAGTCAGCCTGCTCTGGACAGATTATTCCTCTCAGCCCACCAGAGTCGCCCTCCCTGCATGTTTCTGTCTCATGCTTTACTGTCTCTTACTGGTCTGAAAGGATCTCTGACACCTACAGGCTCTGATGTTGTCAGTCGGTTAATAAAACCTCCTGGTGGAAGAAACACAAAGAGGTGTAAGGTCACACAGATTCCCTCCTCTCTTCACCCCACCTCCTCCAGGCTGTGTAGTGTCCAAACCTCTGATTACCCCGGCCCTGTGTGTGTGTATGTGTGTGTGTGTGTGTGTGTGTGTGTGTGTGTGTGTGTGTGTGTGTGTGTGTGTGTGTGTGTGTGTGTGTGTGTGTGTGTGTGTGTGTGTTGAAACTGTGTGAGGAACTGACAAGGATGGGGTGTATGTATTTTGTGTGTTTTTGTGAGAAAAGATTACGAGAAAAAGGAGCAGCAGACCGGAGAAACACCACATGTGTGCACATATGTGTGTGTTCGGCTGGGGGCCAACCCACCTATCTGAACCTAGGCATGGGACCTGCTATCTGTTTCTCATTTCGCCGACACTCTGTGGTTTTCCAGCAGTGACAGGCCTCAGAGTGGAAACTGGCACTAACGAGCAATTACATCCTGCCTGCCTGCCAGGGATTATGGGATTACAGACTGACCGGGCTTCAGTATGCGCTCTCTTTCTGCACTCTCATTTTGTCATTCCCTGGTTTCCCTTTGTTCACCTTATCTCTGCTTTAAGACCTTTCCCATTCAGCAGTTAAATTATGTTTTTCTCTATTTTTTAATTCTCCTTGCTCTATCGTGTGATTTTTTTTTTTTTTTTTTTTATCTCATTCTTTCTATCGCTCCTCCTCTGGTATTCTCTCCTCTGACTTTGTGGCTGCCTCGCATAGTTAAAGCATGCCGTTGTTAACCGCTGAAGAGTGAAATTGTTTTGGTGGGAAAGGGGACGAGAGCACATTTAATAAGAGAAAAAGACATTTAATGTGTACGAAGCTATAAATGAAGCTTGATAGAAATGAGAAACAGGAGGAAGCAATGAGAGTAAAGAGAAAGTGCAAGAAAACATGACTCCCTTACATCATATTAACGTCTAAAAAAGGTTGTCCCAGAGGACTTTTCATACACTCTTCCCTCAGAAAAGGATAAAAAAAATCATTCGACAAGATTTTGAGGACTTGCCATTACACCCTGAGGCCTGTTGTGTGACATATTTCTGAAAGATTTTAAATTTCAATAAAGTTAAAGAGCTGTAGATTGCTACAAGCAAGATTAAAGTTACAAAACAAGTTTTTCACACTGCTTTGGATGTATATATGCAGAGCTTTGGGGCACATGTAAGTACAGCAGGCATCATCACGTTTTGTGTCTGCAGGTTTCTCTGTGTCTGGTAGTGATCAGTCGGCTCTCCTGGTGTTCTGCATCTCTCTCCTGCGTCTCCTCTTACACTGCAGGTGTCTTTTATTGAGCCAGCGGTGATTTACTGTACTCTTGTTTTTTCCCTCGCTCCTGCAATCAGGCACCGCCGTAGTGACAGGTTAAAGCTGGAGGTCAGATCATTTCACGTATACGTGCACGCGCGCAGAGCAGAGAACAGTGTGTCTCTAATAGGAGGTCATTATCGGAGAAGTTTGGCTTTTTAGAGGGAGGCGAAACACCGGAGAGCTCGGAGCTTTCTTTCTTTTTTTACAAGGTGAGAGGTTTTTGGAAGCTCTGTGGGCAAAGCTCAGGTCTGAGGATGTAATAGTATACAGTAGGCACCAAGAGCACTAATCACAAACACGTTTTGGCATGTCGCCCTGCTTTTTTTCTCAGCAAAGATGTGTGTCTGTTGAGAAAAAAAGCAGTATTAATAAAAGTCTGAATTACATCTTTGAAAGTAATATACATGTAATTGTTGCATTATTTATACAGCCTTATAATGGCAAAGAGCAGTCACAGTGAAGTTGAGAAAAAGGGTTTGAAAGTTTGAATGCTCTTAGCCAAATGTGTAACGGATATATACTGTAAGTTGAAAGACCTTAATTTGCTGCCTTTAGGTTTGATTATCAATCATTGTGACAGACTTTACATACATCTTTTAGATATATGTTTAGACAATAAAGGGCACAAGGAAAATGTTCAGCTTTGTTGTCCATTTGAATTTATGAGCTAGTTTAATAAATTCATTTTAAGTGAAATACATTTTAATAATAATGGGAACATCATTTGAGTCAGAGGCTGCCGAGACAGCAGTTACTGCTACTCTGCTAAGCTAGGCTAGTTAGCTTCCAGCAGGACTAGTCTATTTAGTGTTACTTCTTTCCTCCGTTAGGATTAGTTTATAAAAGGTGGTGTAAAAACAGAATGAAGATGTTGGCGCATCAAAGCATATTGAGCTACATACTGTGGGTAAAGCTTTAGCTAAGGCTAACTCACCAGCTAGCCTTATGTAGCCGCAGTGCAGTCACTGCAGTTTGTTTTTTACCTCTGTTTTCTATTTCTTGCTAATTTTACATACTTTCCGCCAGAAATAATCACACATTTCTACAACATATACTGTAAACTCTGTATGGTAAAATAGATGTAAAAGAATTTAGATTCTGTTAACACAATTCAATGTACTTTTTTTAAACGTTATTCTACTGTGCTAACTGTATTTTAACACCATTGTGGACCGTCATGGTAGAGCAAACACTGACTTACGTAACTATAAAGACACCAACACTTCGGAGAAAACTTACTTTAATGTGCACGGATGGATGGATATGGAGCCACAGGGCCATTACTACAAAGGTGAGGCCGTATTAGAAATAAAATGGAATTATGCAAATACTGAATAAATGGAAGAAAGAAAGTCACCGCATCACATTAAAAGATAACATTGTGGAGTCCACTACAATGAATGAAGGCAAGACAGAGACTACCATGGCATTATAACCATGTGGTTACCTGTCCACTGTCTCTCTCTCTCTCTGTTCCAACGCCGTCATGCTCTCTCTCCGTCCCTCCCTCTCTATCCTCCTCTCGCCCTGTCTGTGCTGTCAACCAAAAGATAAATATAACAAACAAACAAACAATGAGTCTTTATTATCTAATAAGAGGTATACATTGATCCATTTATGACATTACTCTAATTAAATATCGGGTTACTGTGGGCAATGAACACATCATTTTGCCCCTACTCTCTCACCTGAAACAGGCTGTTTTTTGTGGAGAAACAAAATCGGATATCCATCAATGGAAAAGCAGATATTTCCAATATGCAGTATCAAAAACTTTAGAAAATGACAGATGTGTGCGATTTTGACTAATGGCTGACAAGCACTATTTTCTGAAAATGGCTCAGAATTTTTGTCTGAATGATCCAGGCGTCTAGATTATGGGTTCAGTTTCCTGATGCTGTGAGAACTCCTTAGCTCACACTAGATTATTTTACACAGTATTGCCAAGTTCAAATATTAAAATGTCTGCTGTGGACACATTGAAAACGGTTACTATGAGGTCATATAATCACACATGAATGTAATTGGGCTCAGTATTTTGTCACATCCAATTTCTACAATGCCAAGACTTATATAGAAAGGCTGCCACAATATGCAGAAAGAGGGAAGGGAAATAAAGTGATAATAATATTAGCATATTTTCACTTTTTCAATCATTATTTTCACTTCATGCAGAACTCTGAACCTACCTTACCTAGGCTATGGCTAGCTGACATGTGTCAGACCTATACAGCTCATTCAGAGATCTTGATGTAAGAGTTTAATGGACCTGTTTGAAAATAGCCATGCCAATTTAGGTTTTATTAAACAGCGTTGCTGACTTTGAAGGCATGTTACGACCACTTCACAACATGCTGGCTTAATGTGGTTGACACCTACTTTTTCGAATGGATGTGTAGTTTTAGCTGATATAAACACAGACTTTTTTTTTTTTTTTAACAATAATATTTAGGGGTACCAGGATTAACCTAAAAAAAGGGCTAAAATCGCTCCTGACTCAATAAAGTTGAATCTAATCTAATCTAAAATTTACAAAATATGTTTTTACTGCATTGATATCAGGTGATGGATGTAAGATGAAGGAACAAATGCTGGCAAGGATGAATAAAAACTCTTTTAATATCCCTGCTTTATTGCATACTGCTGCTGCCCAGTGTTCATGATATTCAGTGAACTATCCCTAACCCTGTTCTTTTACCTCGTAAATGTCCCCCAAACCAAGTCCGTCCTCTCCAAGCACTTAAACAGTATTATGTACTATGTAAAATCAATTCAGAGAAGCAGAATAAGCTCTGGTTAAACTAGCTGGCTCTAGCTTTATGGGTTGGATTTGCTTCAGGTGGGCTTTCCCACTTAATTAACCAGAATAACAACTGGAGCGCAGAGGACCAACAATGCAAATAGAAGGTGACAAGAACTCCGCTCTGCCTGCTGCAGACATCCACCCCGATGGACAAACCAAAGGCTTTAATCAGCCAAACAAGGAAGAAACACATGCTCGGCTTTCTAAACACACGCTGTTGGATCTGAAACTGTGCACACGCCATCAGTAGGCTTGTGTCAGTCTGGAGCTCTTCAGAACCAGTGTCCCGCTCCCTCTCTCCACCCCTCGACTCCCCCACCCGCCTCATCCCCGAAAAAGGCTGCAGGCGTCAGGCTGGAAACAGCTCTAGAGTGCCGGAATGAAATCAACCAGCAGACAGGCTCGCGTTGACTCCCAGCTTGCTGATCTAAAAGGGGTTAAACACTCCCAGCTGTGGCGTTAGGGACTCCGAATGGCACCTCTCTTGAGACCCGGCCAGGATCTGTATTCCTCTGTCCCGCCTCGCACTGCTGAAAGATTTTAAATCAGCTCAGAGACGGAGGGAGATGGAGGGCTGAGGAGTCAGCACAGTTTGGTTTTAGGTTGCAGCGGTAGCGTGCACTCTGTCTGTGTGGCTGATTTATGCTCACTTTGTCTCCCCTCAGCGTCTGTAACTTTGCTTTCCCTTCCACTGGATGGCTTCAGCTGGAACAAGCAGGATTGCATAAATGCATCAACAGGTCTTATCCTGACCTGTGATCTGTAACCTTTTGTCAGTCTTCCATCTCATTGCACAGACAGAACTGCTTGGATTGTTTTTGACTGTTATATAAACATGGTACACACACATATCGGCGAGATCTACAAAGTATGCTTGAATACGTTACTGCGGGCGCGCAGTGTTGTTGTAGTTCAGCGCCGAGGTTATACAAAGCATCTTAGAGATGACAGATGTGGTTTCAAAGATGCTGGATATATCTGAGGGCCAGAGCTTTGTTTCAAAAAATTCGACATTAGGTCCGACATTAGTGCTGAACTGATGAGTTAATTAGCAAGCAAGCACACTAACTTTATTTGTACAGCATTTTATCAAAAACAGAAGTACTTTACAGGTGAAAGAAAAGTGAAACTGAGTAAAAGAGGCAGACAGAACAGAGCGTACAAACAACAAAATAGGGTAATGGGAAATTTTAAAAGAGGCCAAAGGAAAGTGGGATTTACAATGCTTTTTAAAGACGTGCACTAATTTGACTTCTTTGAGACTCTGTGGGAGGCCTGGAACCGCGAGAAGTCCTGCCAGTGGTCAAAAGGCCCCCCCACAACTCTTTAAATGAACTGAATCAATCAATCAATCAATCAATCAATCAATCAATCAATCAGTTCAAATTAAATGCATCAACATGTTCTGAACTAATGGTTGGATTCTATTGGGCTCTGGGGAAATTGTGATGGCCATTTCTCACTGTTTTCTGACATTTTATAGACAAGCTAGGGGTCCCGATCCCCACAAGAAGGGGGCACAAGATAAACAAAGACCTATATCTGCTACACACATGTTTTTCAAACTTGTCTTTAAGGTTTGATTTTTCCTTGTAAATTGGAGAAAAACACTACTTGGTTGAACTGGTCACAACCAGTAAACATATCACCAATATGTATGCAATTGGTGATGAGGAGAAGTAAACATCCCTTCATTTTAAGGGGTCACCAGCCAAAAAGGTTGGGAATTAGGGCTGGGTATCGCCAATAATTTCCTGAATCACTTCTATTCCGAATCACAAGGTCCTGAGTTGATTACATTTCAGATTCGATTCCATGTCAATTAGGTTATAGAATTTTCAGTTACAACACCAGTTTTGCTTGGATATAAAATAAATTCTCAGAGAACTTCTGCTGTAAATTGTACAAGATAGAAGCAACCCTCAAATATTTTTTTTTACAATGCACCAGATCAATGTTTACCAAATGTTTGTGTAAAGCACTTCTACTTCTACTGTACATCCATGGCGATTAGGCATATATTAAACGATCGATATCTGGATTTTATTTAATCAATATTAGATCACTCAAAGATCGATTTTAATTGGAAACTCGATTATTTTAACCCAGCCCTATGGGGAACCACTGGACCTAATGATTCGCCGATAAACAATGAAGAGATGGCAGTGTCTATTGGTTGGTCCACCACTTTGGTGCAGACTCTCAACAACCATTGGATGGATTACCATGTAATTGTTACAGATGTTTATTGTGTCCTAATGACTTTGGTGATCCCTTGACTTTTCCTGTAACAATAATTTTCTGTAGAACTGATGCAAGATAGATGAGAAACGAATGAGTAAAATTACTTCGGTTACACTTTACTTGAAGGTATCTACATAAGTCATGAACGTGTCATAAACATTATAAACAAGTCATAAACGTTTATGACATAACACTTCTTTTAGTGTCGGTTTTTGTCATGACAAGTTATGGTTAAGGTTAGGGTTCATGTGTCATGACAGTGTCATGTCACTCTTATGTAGATACCTTCAAGTAAAGTGTTACCGTTACGTCTTCCGTTTTCGAAGTACATGATGCTCTGACCTCCGCTGATCTTTTACTTTTTTTCGGGGGCCACAAAAGAACCTAATGACCTCATGTTACGGGATGTGTGGCGCTCCGCAGCCAGCACAGTCCTCCACACTGCACGTACTATATATAAACATCTGCATCCATGACACTTCTTATCACCTGTCCTGCATCTCTGTGGTTTTTTTGTCTGGGACCTCCGCAAAGTGCTCTGGCTATGCCTGGTTCTCCCTGCTTGTACCTCTACCACAGGAATAACCCTGAAGAATGCCTTTGACAAGTGTATCGCAGATGCTGCCTGTTGTTGGCGGACTGGGGTTGTTTGCATGGATGTATGAACCGACAAGCCGACACTGGCCACGCTAGCTGGCAGCAAACACTGGTCTTTTACTGAAGCAGCAACAAACACGCCGTTCTCGTGCATTGAGGACGTGATTTATGTGACATGTCGGCTTGCTCAGGGGCCCACAGGACTGTTGCTGTTTTGTATTTACAGTATCTGGACAATTGTGAATGTATAGACATCATATTGCCCGCATGTTGTGTCTTTAGTTTATGTTAACCTTGCCAAAGGGAGTTCTGGGAGGAGGAAAGGCTTGACAGTCAAGCCTTGTTCTTTTTCTTACATTCCTCTCTCTCTCTCCCTCTCTCTCTCTCTCTCTCTCTCTCTCTCTCTCTCTCTCTCTCCCCAGGTGGGACCAGATGGAGGGTTCGGAGGAAGGATAGACAGGGGATTACCTCTGTAATGTCAGCAAAGGCCAAGGTTTGTCACAAACAGTACCTTGTTGTCAAAAGAGCACCCTGAAAATGTCCATTCCTTCTTCTGCTTTTTCTTCCTTATCTTCTGTCACTTCTTCTACTCTCCATCTCTTCCTCCATCTTCGTCTTTGCTGTTCTTGCCTTATAATGAAATGACCATATCTGCAAAAAGCCTAGCCTTATCATCTTTCATTTCCACTGATACAGGCCACTACAACCCAGAGGCTGAGTTATGAGTCTATGTATAAATTCTTAATGAAAGGCTCAGAACAGATTTTTTTCCATAAAGCCATGTCAGGGCAGAAGCTTTCATTGCTACATTCTAAGCCAGTGGACAAAGTTTGATCCAGAGCGGAAAGAAGAATGCAGAGTTATTATGACCTAATGAGTTTATTAGACTTTGGTGAAATAGGCTTAACACAAAGTGCCGTAGCTCATCTCAAAAGCTTTTGAAGAGCTGTGTGTTTTATGTGCTCTTATAAGTATCATCTCAATTTCTTTATCTGTTTTCATATCTGTAAAGCACTCTGTCAACTTAGTTTTGTTATTAAGTGCATGGTCGTCATGGACGCAAAAGAACAAACATCCAATTCCTCTGGTGGTGAACCTTTTTCTTTGTAAGAAAAACAAGAGAGCTCAAATCCAACAAAAGAACTGTACGCACATCTCTTTCTAGAAATAACTGAGAACAATGTGTCATCAAATATCTACTTAAAGGAATAATTTTGATATTTTGGCAAATACGCTTATTCGCTTTCTTGCTGAGCTAAGAGAGATATCACTGTCATGTCAGTGGGCAGGTGTTTAGCTTAGCATTAAGACTGAAAACAGAGGGAATCAGCTAGCCTGGCCCTGTCCACAGGTCCATAAAAATACAACTGCCAGCAGCCCAGCACCTCTAAAGCTCACTAGTTATATATTGTTTGATAAATATGACGATTTAAGCAACCGAACTGTACGCCACTCTGTAATTTTTACCTTTTTTCAGAAGTATGATTTAGTACAATGCATTATTACAAATCCACTTAAAGCAGCACACATCAATATATCTGTATTAACAATGGATCAAATGAGTGTGTGTAACATGAAAGGGCTGTAGCGTTACATAGCTTTTTAGCATCTTTCAGCTAATCTTTTTTTTTTTTTTTACAGCCTGAAAATGTACTGTTTTGGTTCAAAACCCACTGTACGCTACCTGCTTAGCACCAAACAACAGACAGTTATCGGCTAGCTGGTAAGCAAGGTGGAACATTTATCAGCTAAAGAGTCAGATATTTCCCTCAGCAGCTGGTGGAGACCAAAATAGAACTAAAAGGAAAAAGTGAATATTGAACCTAAATTTCAGGTGATCAGAAACGTGTCTAATGCTGATGTAGCTCTGTGTCTGCTGGACAGGTAAATAGTCAGTTGTTTGCCAACAGTTCCACCATGTCAACTTCATAAGGTGATACATGATGCATCAATGTTGTGTTTACAGCTTGTTGCCCTGCCAATTAATGCAGGTAAAATAATTATTAATTTGATAAAATACAACAATAACAAAAAGTACCAGGTAGTGAAAAAGCTACTCAATTACAGAAGTGAGAGTACTTGTAATTGGTTACTTTCAATGGCTTGGTGGCAATCCTTGGCTTTATTTATTCATTATGCTAACTTTTAGCATGCAAGGAAGTCAGTTAAACAGATCCATCAGATGTCCCTTTATCAGCTAACATGTGACTTCTGTCTGCTGTAGGTGCTGCTGTGGGTGCTCCTCTCTCTGCTGCCCCTCGTGGAAGGAGCCCATATGAAAGCTGGGGCTGCTGGTGTGGGCTCAGACTCGGGCCATGCCGCCGGCCTGCTGGCAGGCCAGGAGGAACGAGAGCTTCCTGTGACGCTGCCAGAGGTGTTGGAGGACGAGGAGCAGGAAGACGACAGTGACCCTTACTCTACTTGGCACGCTCTATATGGTACTGAAGCTCTCATGAAAGTGTAATTTACAGCACATCTGCTTTACCAGACAGTATTAGAGTGGAAAGAGAGGGCATGAGCTTTTGGATCTGTTTTGTATCTGAGCCAGCAAAATATATTTACATAAGATTTAAAGCGTGAAGTAATTTTAAGTTAAAAGGTAGAAGTAAAATTGTAGATTTTGCAGGATAGTTTGCACGCTATTACTCATAATTTCCTGAATAAGTATGTATTTTCATTGTAACTCTACCATTCCTCTTTCCTCTCCATTTTAGACCCCTTTGTAACAGATGAGGTGGATGACCATCCCAGTAGTCGCTGGGTGGGGCGCTCTCCACGCTCCTCTGACCCCTCAGAACCTCTACCCACCGGATCACCAAAGAAAAAGAAGAAGAGGAAGAAGAAAGAAAAGGAGGAAGGGGAAGAGACGGGAAAAGCAGATAGAAAGGGTAAAGGTAAGAGCAGGCAGCCCAAGCAGAGCAACAGGGACTGCCGTGTGGAGAAGAGAGAGATGAGGGTTCGGGACCTGGGTCTGGGCTTTGACTCGGATGAGATTGTCCTCTTCAAGTTTTGCGTGGGCTCCTGCCAGTCTTCAAGAACAAACTACGACCTGGCACTGAAGGCTCTGCTGGACAACGGCTCGCTGCCCCGGCGCACTGCCCGCAAGGTTAGCAACCACCCCTGCTGCCGGCCCGACCGGTACGAGCCGGTTTCCTTCATGGACGCCCAGACCACGTGGAGGACCATCCAGTCATTATCAGCTGCCAGCTGCATGTGTATGGGCTGAAGACACCAACCAGGGAGAAGGTGGCGAGGATGGGTGTTACCCATCCTGAACAGAGAAGAGTCAAGGGACTCAGGGTGAGGAAGGCCTGGGTACAGGGAAGAGCCAGAGGGGGGCGCTGTAACACACAGAGCAAAGAAGTGACAGAGGTCACTTGTTGGTTTCCTGTGGTGGATTTCCTGTCGAGGAGGAAGACTGCAGCTGGATGATTCAGGTGAAAAGGTCAAAATCAGAGACTGAGGGGAAACGCAGATGCTAGATCGGACCCGCTGGACGCGTCAACGTCACCACACGAGCATACTGTGCAAGTGTCAACACTTGGGCTTCCCGTCTGTCATTGCAGCCGGACACTGACTGTAACGGAGTATAGCGGCACTTTCTACCAGTATAAATCACCAATAAAGGCTTCTAAACCAAAAACTACACAGCTGGTAGTTCCAGAAGCAATGTGATTCCAAATTGAGGAGAAATTAACAACATCTGCACCAAGATAACAGGTTTTCCTGATGTTAGCCTATTGCTGTAGCCTGGAAATCCAGACCCAAATCCGAAAGATTAAGGGTCTGGTAATAAGTAATGAAAATGGTCCAACTCGAGGGGTGGCACCAAGCATGCATTTGAAAATCTCATTGCATGCAATTGGATAACACTACGAACAATCACAACAATACACGGGTTGACGTATCCCCATATGCTTAGCTACCAGCAGAGCTAACTGCTAGATTAAACTCTTGCCTTATTCTGTTGTCAAAACAGCAAAAACGTCCTTCTTGCAAAGAAACGATTTGAGCGCCGTCTTCTGTTCATCTTTTAGATAAAAAGCCAAGTCTAACTCGTTCATTGTAGCGGCCAAAGCCGTTTCAAACAACTGGTGTTCATCCGTAGCCATCTTGCAATGTTTACTAATAACTTTAACGTCGCAGCGCTGTCGTCATCTGTTTAGCTCGCCTCTGACCCGCCTATATCAGATACACCGATGTGATTGGTGCAGCTCGGCTACAAGGGCATAGTTAATGAGCATCATTACTGAATGCCAGTGTGACTCGCTGAGCAAATTCAATTTGTGCTCTCGCAAGAACTCTGGATTTCCAGGTTACTGTTCCTGCATCTAGCAGTTACGGAGTATAGCAGCAAAATCACAAATAAAGGTTTCTAAACTAAAAACTACCACTCGAACAACGCATTCTAATGAACAGGTTTGTACAATACAGTACAAAAATGTAGGCACACCAATTCGTATGATTAGGGACCACCGGCTACAGAGCTCCGTGGTATCATCGGCAGTTAGTAGTTGAGTTTAGCCGCCAATACGTAACTGGTAGCCGGGTACAGGCTCCGCCAGATGACAGTCCTCTCAGGGGTCATGGCAGTTGAGTTTAGCCGATAAAAAGTGACAGTTAAGTTTAGGCAACAAAATGACTAGTTAAGTTTAGGTAAAAGATCATGGCTTGTATTAAAACACTCCCGAGGAACAAAAACAAAACAAGTTATTTTGTTTTGCCTTGAAAGCACTGTGTTTTATGACCCAGCCGTCCACAGCATTCTTAAACAGCGGCAGTCACTGTGGTGAATTCAGCAGTAAATACGTACGAATTACAATGCATTGCTTTTCTTAGCTAAATGTACTAATGGTTCATGAGAACATCCTGACTTGAACATGTTCCAACCGGAATGTGATCCAAAATTGGGGAGAAATTACTAACAACATCGGCAAACAAGATTGTTGAAGCCTAAGGGCTCTATCTTGCACCCGGCGCAGCACGGCGCAAAGCCCGACCTAAGTGTCTTTGCTAGTTTAAGACCGACGCAGTTGTCAGTTTCCCGTCCAGCGCCCATGTCGTTTAAATAGCAAATGCACCTGCGCCCATCTTTGCGCCCATGGGCGTGCTGGTCTTACAGGGAGGTGTGTTCAGGTGCATTCTTGGCGTATTGCTATCTTGAGGCAGCAGGAGGTGATTGCACCATTGACCAACAAAAACCTGGTCTAAAGTCAATATTCATTGTTATTTTAACAGCGATTTAGTAAAATGTGCCTAGGCTTATGCACAGCGCTTGTTACACACACTATGCAGCAGCATACAAACATGCAAAAGATTACAAATAAAAATATTACGGTGCAAATCCGCCATCATACTAGCAAAGCGCCAAGGTACAAACGCGCCTGGCTTTTAAAGGGAATGGGAGATGACACTGATTGGTTTATTGCATGTTACGCCCAAAACACACCTCTGATTAATGAAGACACTAAGTACAACCCTTTTGAACCATGCGCACTAGCAAAAGTGGATTTGCACACGCCCTAAATGCACCTGCGCCATGTGCTTAACGCTGTGCTCTTAGATTGTTAAAATAGGGCCCTGTATGTTTCCTGTGTTGACGTCAATACATGTAGTGGGTCCGATCTAGCATCCACCGAGGGGAAAGTCACCAGTGAATCACAGTCTGGATTTCTTGTTGCGTCTTCAAAGAGCGAATTGTATTCAACTGCATAACTGGTAATTACTGCAGGATACTCCAGACCAGTTATTATTACACATAAAAGAGACTCCATATGTGAACATGTTTTGATTTTATATGGGCGAGCCCTGAAGACTGAAGCTCAAGAGATAGAAAGAAAAGACACAGTGAAAGGACTGACACTGTGTTTATATTCGGACTAAAGACTGATATGATGTTCACCATCACTCCCAGTGAAGCTAGCTCTTCACAAAAGCTATATCACTTTTTTTTTCTCACATAAAAACAGAGACATTACATTGTGTCATTTCTATGTTCAGGTGAACTCAGCCAAATGGATGCCATGCATCTTCATGTATTACTGTATAAAAGTAACGTATATTTATTTCTGATAAATTATTTATTTATTATAGCTTCATATGAGAGCTGTTTTTATTAACTATGTTGTAGATAAATATCTATTTATTGCCAGATTTCACGTTGACAGTTACTTCGGCTCGCATACAGTACATACATTTGTTTTGTTTTATTTTTACTAAACCTACATGTTTTGCTCATTTTTACATTAATCATTAACCTGGTCTTGACAGCTGATTCTGGGAAGAATTGGATTGGATGCAAAAGACATTTCTCAAACTAATTGAGTGATTTAATAATATATATATATATATATATATATATATATATATATATATATATATATATATATATATATATTCTGAAGTTCACGTCACATACTTGAGTCTGACAGCTGGGTAATGATATCAGCTTGTCCACAGTAAGTCTCAATGTCCAGAATGTATGCAGCAAACAAGTGAAGCCTTTATACTACAGGACCTCAACATTTCTCACTTCAATTCAAGTCAGTTTATTTAAGAAGGGCACAGTACAAATAACTAAAACCAATGATTATACATGGGTTAAAAATGACAGAATTAGGCAAAAGGCTATTTTTCATCTGTAGTCCCCTGGCCTCCATCTTAAAGTGGTGATTTCCGCTCAGTTACACACTCCCAGTAGTATGTCACATTATTATTATTATTATAATTATAAAGTTTTCTTTATTTTTGTATGACATTATCCTTTAAGGGAATAAAGTTTTTTAATATACATCTTGTTATCACTGTTTACTTCACTGATTGCGCAGCCTGAAAATGACTTGGGAGGGGGGTTCTCTCCATAATGATTTTTGCTGTGAGCAGGATCAACACCACTACCTTTTTTTCTAGTTCAATATAAGCAGGACTTTTTATGTTGTAGAGCCACCTGCTGGTCTAAAATAAATGGCAAAATGTGAACCTGTTGTCTGCAGTTTGAACTGAAAGAAGCGTCACTCTCCTGCCACCTGTCTGCTCAACTAAAAAATGTTCCTTTAAAGCTCCTTTCTTGTTCTTCAAACCAGCAGAGCAGGGAGAACGCAGCAGTGTGCCGTCTCTTCGGTGTTTATTTTTTCTCTCTGCAAAGACCCACCAACACATCCAGCAGACACCACCGGTCATACAGCTTAAAACAGTAGCCTATTTTATTTTTTTAAAGGTGATATGTTCACGTTGGCAGTTATCAAAACATGATATGCAAATGTGCAATATAAAACAAGACTTATGAGGTTCAAAATGTCTACATTCAGTTTCCGCTGCATCATGCAACACAGACGGAGTACATTAGCAGCATGTAGATTTAAAAATAAAAGAAGTGAGGAAGTTTTACAACACATAATCAATAAACATGTATTGCAAATGGCACATATGGATTTATACAGTGTATCAAACTCTTAGAGTTTACACCTTTTATTTGTACCCATGGGGTATGATTATGTTTTCTTTAAATGTCCATGTTTGGAAATGGTCACAATTGTCTTTGCACATTCAGCAGAATTCATATTAGCAAATCAGATTCCTTACAATTGGAGCTATTGGTCAAATGTAACTTGCTAGGGGACACTGGAACAAAACATGGTCAGCAGTCTTTCTACCAGCACCCATAGTGACACCAAAAGTATATACGTACTATGTACAGCTTAAAGCTAGCCTGTGGTAGGTTGGGGTGTTTTTCAGGACTCCACCTGAACGGAGACATATTGTGGTTGATATAAAGAAGGTGTTGGAAATGCACATCAAATGTTGTACTTGTCTTAGATCCTCAAAGTGGATCACTTAACCTAAAAAAAAGAGCCTAAAATAAATGTAAATTTAGAGACCTTTGTGCAGCAGGTGAACATATACAGTATGTAAAGCAGATGTTTGACCCAGTGCTGATGTTGAGATGATTACAGTCATAGCTGCTACGTGCTGTTTGAAGTGTGTCATTCATTTCAACTGGTATGTATGGAAGCAAATTTAGTATTTGAGTTTTAACAGCCACTAAATACTTAATATTGAAATATTTAACTTTAAAAACCATGTATCTGAATTTATTTCTTCTGTATTCAGAATTCCCAAAAAAAATTAATAAAATAGATTCAGGTTACTCTAATTCGATTGGTCAAATTCGGATCCAAAATTCAAGTTGAAATAATTCCAACCCTGTTCATAAACAACAACATCAACGAATCACGAGCTACCAGTCATCTTTGAGTTTTAATTTTTGAGCATCTTTCTTGCATCACATGACTGACACACCGTGCTCTGATAGGCCAGAATTCGATTGCATTCAGGCTCCATGGCCTATCCTGTTTTGGGTAGCCCAGATGTTGCTATGTGAATTATTTCAACTTCAATTTTTGGATCTGAATTTGACCAATCAAATTTGAGAAACATGAATATATTTTCTTTCTTTTTTGGAAATTCTGAAACTTGATTTTTTGTTTTTCTTATTTGCTTCCATAGTTATGGATCTTTGGTGCTTCAGAACCATGAAAAGTGATCTCATAGGGTGGAGTTTATCACTGGCAGCCTTGCTTTTTCTCAGTGGAACTCGGCTACCAGTGTGCTGTGCAGATGAAGCAGTTGGCCGACTTTGAAACATTTCTAAACTGATGCTGGCATTTGACAAATGTTCATCAAAGGCATTTCGCTGACTGACACGAACTTGGTGTGCTGAAGGTGCAGGTGACAATGTCCACTTTTCTAAAGTGCACAGTGAGGAGCTGCGTCGCGCGGCGTCCTGGAGCCGCCCCCTCCTGTCTGCAGCCGGCTGCTAGTTCTTCTTCACAGCCGTGAGTTGCAGGCGACTCGACGCTGAACGGGTGGAAGTTGACCTGGGCGGTGTCGTACTCCCACCCCTGCCTCATTTCGAATTCTGTAAACGATGTATTATTGTTGGACACCTGGTGTTCCACGTCGTTCCTGTAGCTGGCTGTGCGTAATGACGCGTAACTGGTGGCGTTGCTGATTAGAGACGGAGGCGAGTGTTGACCTCCTACCCAGCCAATGTTGTCACTGCGACTGTCCTTAACTCGGAACACGGTCCTCTTCAGCTTCTCGCAGCCCTTCAGCAGCAGGTTCTTCCGGCACAGAATATACACCCAGGGGTCTAAGATGGGGTTGAATGAGGCGAAGCGGATCGCCAACATGTCGCTCCGGTAGTCAGGCCTCCCCCCAGCAGAGACATACGCAGGGTCGTATATCTGGTTCACGAATATTCGCACCTTTCAGATAGAAACACGGTCAGAAAATGTCTAAGATAAGTGTTTTAATAAAAAATTCAATAGAGAGCAATAACTAGAATAGAATAGAATACACTTTCCCCGAGGGGACATGGGTCTTGGGCATAGTGCTACAATCTGTTGCTTCACAACACAAACATGTAACAGAAAAAAACATTCTAAAAACAATCTAAGATCAACATAAAATCAACATAAGAACTAAATGTACTTGGCACGCACCATGCGCAAATGTTCAAAAACCAGGGGTCTTCATCTTTTTTAGGCCAAGGTCCTCCCAGCTGAAAAACAGCTGGAGCAGGGACCACTTATATATATATATATATATATATATATATATATATATATATATATATAGTATAAAAGGTAGTTGCATATTAAACTGGGCCTACAATAACCTGTAGGGTGGCCTAGAGCCTTTTTTTATAGTGCATACAATACTAAGATATTCAAATAATAATTGTTGACCTATTCGTATATTTATACATCATGTTAAAATGTGGCACAGTGAATCATTAAGCTTAACTATATATGTGGATGGCTACCTTACCTATGTAAGTGTTCAGACATATTTTTTATTTATTTTCCTTCTATTTTTTAAACTTTCGAACAATCATTTGGCAACTCTGGGGACACCCTAGGGGTCCCGTGTCCCTTGTTGAAGATCTCTGGAATATACAGCATGAATGGAAAAAACAAATGAAGCTGTCGTCCTTACCACTAAAGGGATGGAGCAGACCAGGAAAACGATGGTCATGAAGATCAGAAGCCAAAACATTTGCATCTCCGCCGCGGAGGTGACCAGCGGCAGCCTGGGGAAGCGGCGACGCGATCCTCCCTGCTCACACAACTCCGTCCTGACTATCCCGGTCCTCTGGTTCATCCCTACCAGCGACCTGCACACCGCCAAATTACACAGAACGGTCACTGCGATCAGCAGCAGCATCACGCCGCCGTACAGGAAGGAGTAGCAGGCTCCCAGTGGATCCATCGCCCTCCAGTCCAGAAAGCACCAAGTCCCGGGAAAGTGCCTGACGTGCTGCCCGAAGCCAAAACTGGGCATAATGCACAGTACAATGTTAGCCAGGTAGGTGACCAGGAGCGCAAAGCGCGCCATTGTCCGGTCTATGTGCTGGGAGTAGAAATAAGCGTGGTTTATGGCCAAGTATCGTTCCACAGCCATGGCGCACAGGATGGACATGCCGGCCGAGCCGAAGAAGAGCATGGAGAAGGAGAAGAAGTGGCAGAGCAGCACGCCTCCTGGCCAGCGGTTAGCCACATATGTGGCGATCACCACCGGGCTGGTGAAGCATGTTCCCAACAGATCCGTGATGGCCATCCCGCACACCAGGGTGTAGAAAGTGGTTTCCTTCTGCTCCTTTTTGGAGATGCACAGCACAACTATGGCGATGAGGTTCCCCAGGACTCCCACGGCGAACATGGTGGCTGAAATGACCAGAGACTTGGACTCCAGCCGGAGCGCAGGGAACGCACTTTGGTTGTGGCTGAGAGAGAGAGGCGGCAGCGGCTCAGAAACATTCGTGTCCAGTTCTCCAAACGCAAGAGTGCTGTTGATCATTATTATAACCAACGATGCAAAAGAGTTGAAGTGCAAGAACTTTCTGCGTTGTTCAGAAAACTTGCTCTGGAAATATAGAGTGCTGGTGTTACATCCTATAAGCTGTTACGGACAGAGCATACAGTGCATCACATTGAAGTGCTTCTTGTGTTTAGTTTCCAGCAGTGTGTCTGTTTCCTGATGCGCCTATATGAAGGTGTGCCTGCCCGGTCGTATTTACACAGCTCGGCGCTACGGGTATTTAAGCAGTGTGCTGATGTCAGGGGAGTGACGTGCGGGCCGTGAGCGCAGGGAGCCAAGTTTCCCAGGAACACGTTTCTACAGCAGAAGAATCAATATTCAGTAGGTCTACTTGTAATGCTTGTCATTTATCAGCCTCAGAGGTAAAATGCAAGCAGCTCAGTAAACCCAAGAGCCAACATCTGATATCATGTAGCACGAAAAACTTAAATACCTGCTTTTGTAAAAAAAAAAAAAAAAGGCACTATATTTTCTTCAAAGATTTGCTTTATCTTTGCTCCACATTTAACTTCCATAATACAAACTACAAGATCTTTTCTGGATTGCTAGGCTAAATATGCAATATGCTCATTATTGTGAGAATGCAGGATTATAACTATGCCTGTGGCTCAATAGGCTGGACGAGTTTTTTTTTTTAGAAAACTAAAACTAGTCTGTGCAATATGGTCCAGAAATACAAGTTAAGGCATCACGATGTCGTAAGTCCCAGAATTCAGCACCAAGGTCAGCGCCGGGAATAGAGACGGGTCTCACGCTGCTGTTTGAAGACACACACTCGACACGTAACCCTTTATTGATCGCAGTATGTCTGATTAAGTTGCAATCGATGGCACAACACAGACTATTGTTTCAAAGACGCATGACGTTGTCAATTTCATTCACCAAGTACTTCATCCAAACCAGTAAGAATCCATAAATGGATCCATAAAAGAATCAAAATGTTTCCAATGCACCAACAAATACATAATCCCATTTGTATCTGATGTCAAAACAAAACAGAGCACACATGATGCAACTACGAGCCCACACAATGCAGTGATCTCTTTTTTTTTCTGCTGCTAAATTCTATATATTCTACCTTCACCTCACTGTGAACCTAACTTATAACAATCAGTGCTCTGTTACAAGTCTACTTATGCCCTGTCTTTTGTTGTCTGTTGTCTGTCCTGTCCCTTGTCTGTCTTAAATGCTCTACTTTAAGCGTTCTGGAGTTTTGGCGTTCATTTAATAAATCATACATTATAAATAGCCGTATGGCTCATAGACTATATTATAATTTCTTGAGTAATCATAAATTATAATTGAGTAATTCTCAGTTGAAATGGCACTGCACAATAGGGCTCCTACGGTGCATTTTCTTTTTAAAACGGGTCCTCTCTGACAGGTGGCTTGATATCATCACTTTGTCCTCTCTTATGTTTACAGGAGTCACTGAACTGAAACACGTTGGCAAGTTGCAGTTCTGCTGTGTTTTTGGTTAAGATATGTTTCTGCAGCTGTAAGTGGTGAACAGTGGTAATGTCCACATCTTACTTAAGTGTAAGTATATCAGTATTACTAGCAGGGTGTTTTTAAATGATCAAAAGTACTCAGTGTAGACAATTGGCGTTTGCAATAGGCCTATATACATTTTTCAGGCTGAGATATTAAAAGTGAGTTGAATCCATACTCACTTTAAATATCTCAGCCTGGTAAAATGCCCTCACCACCCAAGCCACTACAGTCACACAAGAGCCCACCACCCCCTCCACCAATCCTTTTCTGTTACTGCCATCAGGTCGACCCAGAATCCCATTGGCACGAGAAAAAAAACATACAAAAATCCAAATTCACCAATTCAATTCAAGTAATTTATAGTGTAACTGTGTGAATGGGATCAGGGTGCACTGTAAACCCTGATTCTGTTTCTAATTAAACGTACGAATGATCATTACTTATACTTTTATGTTTTGTAAAAAGCTGCTATCATTACTAAACAACATTAGTTGTTTGGCCTATAGAGGGTTTTCACGACGCGTCATCAGACCAGAAGTTGCCATGTTGGAGGTACTCCGCATCACAACAAAGCACAGGCACTGAAGTAGATCCCGAACGGCGTCAAGGAAAATGGTTAATTATTGCCGTGTTTTAGGTTGTACCAATAGGTCAGACCGAGAAAAACATCTGGAATATTATCGACTTCCAAAGTTATTAAAAACCAGGCAGAGGAATGCCAGAAGTTATCAGAGGAAAGGAGGCGCTTGTGGTTGGCAAAGCTCAACCAGGATCTACGAGGGGAAATCTGTCTTGTTCGGTCTTTGAAATGAAAATAAACGATTGAGAGTCACTTGGCTACACCTTGAGTATCGCAATGATATCATACAGTTGAGGTTAGGTTGATTAAAGACGTTATTGCATTACTTACTTTGGCCTTCACAACACAATGGTCGTTAATGACTTGGTACTGCGTCTCCCTCACCCATCCACACACCATCTGCTTATAGGCCTCCAAACTTTTGCAGGATTTAAGGTCTTCCGCTGTGTTTGGGCTCGGCGAGAAAACCAGGTAGTTGACTATATCGGTATATGCAACTGAAGGAAGAATCACCGGGTCGCCATGGATCCAAGAAGAGGAGCCAACTTGTAGGGATCTGCACCGCCAGTACTGTCATTTCTCCAAATATCGCGCCTTTTTTGTGGTCCAAGTGTGTCCAAAGGGCTCTACACCTGGCGGGACGAGCAGCACAGGCATCGGCAGCAGACGGTACCCTGACCAGGAAGCAACCTTACTCCAAGTGGAATGGTTAGTATGTAAAATAACTATTGTAGCCTAGTTATCTTTGTGCGAATTTTTAATACCCAAAAGCTTGCAGATAATTTGTTGACGCAGCTTTTTTCCTGTCTAATGTTACTGTTTGAACCTGTGCATGGTGTTAATACATGCTTATTGCTAACACTAGCTACTCAAAAAAAGTGTCAGCTGAATGTTAAAGTTAGCTTAGTGTTAACAGTCTGAGGACGGCTCACATACCGGCGAGTAAGCTCGACTATATCATTTATATAACCGTCATTTTACGCAATAGAAAAGCGATTCAACTGCTCTCGGGGCAAAGGTGTGTAGCAGGCGCTGTGGAGGTGTTTACGTTGTGGACACCGCGAGGTGCTTGCAGCGCATTGATCCACTCGACCCGTCCTTGGCCGCTCTCTTTTTCCCTCGCTCACTCTCACACACACGCTTGTTTACATGCCGGTGTTGCACCGAAAGCTGTGACCCATCAGAAACTGTGACCGCAGGGGGCGCTGTTGCACATCGTGTGCTCGTGCGTGCCAGACAATGGAGAGCGAAGAAGAGCGCCTACGCAAACGGCGTAAACATTAATACATCCACGGATGCAAGCTGTATGATTATTCGCGATTTGTTATAGCTTCCTAAGGACAAAGAGTAAACCGCTGGTGACCATATTCCACCTCAGGCATAGTAACATATGTTTATCTGAAAGTAAATCAAATATATTAAGATACATTTTCTCTGAAATGTTTCTAAACATGTATTTCTTTGGGACTGCATGCACAAGTTACATTTGTAATAACCTACCTAAAATAATAATATTGTACTGTTAAGAAAAGAAAACTAACAATTTAATGGATCAGCACATTGGGTAAATTGTCAGAATGTGTGACCTCACTGTAACTGCTTAATGAAGGAGTTAAACTTCAAAATATTGTTTGGGGTAGTTATTTCATCTCTTCACACTAATGTGGACACATGTTTTCTTATATATAGTCATCACAGAGCCAGTACCTCAGAGGTCACCATATCTGACAAGTAGCAGCCGTCAGAATGTGTGACCTCACTGTAACTTACAGTAATTAACCTTTAAACACTGTTCGTTGCTAACCCCTTAATTTACAGTTTTAACTGCTCGTACTTTAACATAAATACCATTAAAAATGATAAAAAGTATAACGTTTATTGTAAAAAAAAACTTTTTAGAACATCAACATCTACAAAATGTGTGTGTGTGTGTGTGTGTGTGTGTGTGTGTGTGTGTGTGTGTGTGTGTGTGTGTGTGTGTGTACGTGTGTGGTGTGTGTGTCTGTTTGTGTGTGTGTCGGTGGGTGGGTGTGTGTGTGTGTTTCTGTGTGTGCGTGCATAATGTTCTTGTGAAGGGAGGGGCATGTAGCACGAGAAAGAGGTAGATATTGAAACATTGTTTGATGTGGAACAGGGCTCCAGACTAACTGTTTTCACTAGGAGCACAGTGGCCCCCAACTGAAAATTTTAGGGGCGCAACCAGAAAATTTAGGGGCACACACCGTAAATCAACATGCTAACCAAATATTCACATTTCTACTAATTTCCACTGTATTACTAATAAATACTTTGATAATAGATGCAGAAATTACAATGTGCTGTTTAAAATTCAGTGTCACTTTTGAAGATGCAACATAGAAGGTTAACTGACAGCACCATCGTTGTCATGAAAAACTATATATATATATATATATATATATATATATATATATATATATATATATATATATATATATATATATGCTCTAGTCTACAATTACAATGAATTCAACTTAAAATTAAAGATGCATTGTTTAGGCTACTACTGAACCAATATTGGTACAGATACCTGAAATTCGGTTCTGTTACCCAACGGTACCTTTTTTTGGTGCTTTCCCTCTATAATTACAAAACAATTATTTCAGTTGTAAAAATTATTGTCAAACCTATTTATCCTATGTACTTAGAACATTATGTTATTTTATTAATTAAACACAATCCTCCTCCTCCCAAACCCATCCCTACAAACTATTACATTGAATAATTATTCATTTCTT
Organism: Zingel zingel; assembly: GCA_023566125.1. Lineage (NCBI taxonomy): Eukaryota > Metazoa > Chordata > Actinopteri > Perciformes > Percidae > Zingel > Zingel zingel. The sequence goes on from CM042324.1 coordinate 35,917,589, forward strand.
ACTCACTGTAACTTTTATTTGTATATTCTTTTTTAGCCTGTTTTATTTTCATGACCGTTTTTAATTGCTCTTTAATGTTTCATGTTGAACACTTTGAGTTGCCTTGTTGCTGAAAGCTGCTGTAGAAATAAAGTTGCTGAAAGCTGCTGTAGAAATAAAGTTGCCTTGTTGCTGAAAGCTGCTGTAGAAATAAAGTTGCCTTGCCTTACAACCTCAGCCTGTCAGTCAGTCCCCAGGGCACAGAAACCACTGTTGTGCCTGCTTAGGAAGTGTAACGTCAACAGCACCGCGACCGCTTTCGGCTCTCCGTTAATATCATATCGCAGCAAACGCTGTCTGCGTGAAGTTTTGAAAAACTGTAGCCACACTTGAAACCACTTTATCGGCATCTCCGTAACTCACTGTGACTTCAACAGAACTGCAGAGCCGACGTAGTTTTCACCGTCCGCAGCTATGCGTGTGTGTGCGAGGTTGTGTGTGTGTGTGTGTGTGTGTGTGTCAGAGCTCCGCTCTCTGTCAGTTCTCAGAGAGGACAGATAAGCTTGATCTTACGCGCTCTCAGGTACCGAAATTTCGACGTTTAACGTGTAAAAAAGGGGGCAAATTTACTGGTCGCACATGTGCGACTGGATGTAAAATTCAGTCGCACACTCTCAAATTTTGGTCGCAAAATGCGACCATTTGGTCGCAGTCTGGAGCCCTGTGGAATGTTCTTCTCGTGGGGGGAGTGGCACATAAGCGCGGGAAAGAAGTTGGTTTCCATGATTTACACTAAACTGCTTTGGGAAAGGTGTGTTCCATGTGAGGGAAGGACATGTGAAGAGGAGTAGTAGAAAGATCAAGAGTGATTTGTTTGGCAGGTGTGGTTCACATTGGGGGAGAAGTACATTGGTTCAAAAAACACTGGGCTCCCATAATTTACTCTAAGCTCTCTTGTGGAAAGTATGCTTAATGTGTATAATGGGCACACAAGCACAGGAAAGTTGTAGGAGTGTGTGTATGGAGATGTCTTTTATCTCCTGGATGAAAATTATACTCTTTTCCATTCATTTCCTATGGCGGTCATTTTTGACCGTAAACAAAAGAAGTGTGACTAAGTTGAATAAATCACTAAAAATTCAAAGAAAGTAGTCACAATGAATTGTATGTGTTCAAATGCCTTTTGTGAAGGATATCATAAGGTATTGAGGCAATCTGATAAAAATGCCATATTTATGGTAAAGGGAATGTGTAAATGTGTCATTTTTGACCGGAACAGTGTTAGAAGGATAATGAGTCAAACTTCAAAATATTGTTTGGGGTTGACCAACTGCCACTTTGCTTGTTTGAAAGCCATGATGTCTCTCTCTCTCTCTCGTGGGCGGGCCAAATTCTCTGGGCGGGCAAAGCAGAGAAAGGGGAGGTAACCTTGCTCCTTATGACATCAAAAGGAGGAGATTCCAGATCGGCCCATTTGAGCTTTCATTTACGAAGCAATTAGCCTCATGGTCCCATCCCTTCACTATGGATGCACAGATATTCAAAGAGTTGCTGGATTATCTTGTTAAAGGACAATATCCGGAAAATTCTGACAAACACCAGCGCTTTACCATTCGAAGAAGGGCTGCAAGCTACTGCATCGAAGCTAAGTATTTTACAAAATGCGTTATTATTATAAAATGTTTTCTTTTTGAAGTACAGTATCCCCACTCACTAATTGATATTATCCCTTCTAGATGACCACTTGCATTACATAAGACACAAAGGTTCTGACAAAGAAGTCAAAGCCAAAGTTGTGTGTGGTGCAGCCAACGCAGACACCATATTTAGAGAATTTCACGCCAGTGAAATAGGTGTACACTGCGGACAAATTAAAACAAGGGATGCCATTTCTCTTAGGTATTATTGGCCTTCCATGACATCTGACATCGAGAAATGGGTACGTTGGTTTTTGCATATTTCTATCTGCAACTTTACTTTTAAAAGCGTCAACTATTGCACACCAGAAATTGAGAAAGGGAACATCATCAATTTCGAATGTGAAAAGTTTCTTATTAGATGTTAGCTAACTTTATTTAGACTACCTAATTAGGTCATTCAGTCATTAACAGTTGCAGCACAGGCATCTCTTATCATCCTGTTTACAGTTCACCATACATAAAGGCCTTTGTCTATCCATAGGTATCAGAATGCACTGTTTGCCAGCAGAACAGAGCTGAAATAAAGGTTGCCACTGATTACAAGCCTATTAAGGTAAATGTATTTTTTTATCACTTATTATAGTTTTATTGTATCACTTAAGTAACATTTACGACATTTCCAATGGAAATTAAATAAAGGCTATTTGTAGGCCTCTCATAACAGTGATTGTGACTTTTTTCTTCTTCTTTTTCTTTATTTTTTAATAGGTCAAAAGTCCATTTGAACTCATTGGTATGGACTTGGTTGGCAAGCTTGTTGAAACAGAACAGGGGAACCAGTACATCTGTGTAATTATAGATTACTGCACAAGATGAGCACAGGCGTATGCCATTAAAAATAAATGCACCGATAGTACAGGGAAAACTTGTTGATAGTACAGGGAAAACTTTCAACAAGGTCAACATTGATCACCTTAAAATATATCAAAAGGAGAACCCAAGGATCCCAGAGAAATTGAGAGGATGCCACCCAGTCACTAACATCAACTCATCCTCACCTGCTTCCCCAACAACACTCATCACCACAACACCCACCACCTCAGCAACAGATTCAACCGCAACACCAGCTTCAAGCGCCACGCCACCTCCTGCCACCTCTTCTGGACTTGCTGCCACGTCATCCAATCCTGAAAAATGTAAGAGCAAAAGGCACACAACGATATTGTATTTTATTTGTCTATTTAAAAAGTAATCCAAAATATAAATTACAATCATTACAACACTTTTTCTTACTTAGACATTGTAATGAACCACACTTCAGATTTAATACAGTAAGTGTTTTTGAAAATTCAAATAGCACGATTTTAATTTGTCATTACTGTACATTTATACTTATACTCTTTATATTTTACATATTAAATTGTTATGTCTTATTTTACATCTTAATCCTCTCCACAAAATGCACTGTATTGGATAGTGGAATTACCATATTAATATGATATTTTTTCCTTGTTGTAGATGTGACTGAGGCTTGGGAAGGCAAAGATGTCCGTGTACTGCTGTCAAGAATTGGGCAGTACAAATTGTTCTATTGGGACATTAGGAGGACAAGTCCCAATCAGGAACTTGAGAGTGAGGTACGCATGAACACTTCTGGTTAACTTGTAAGCATCCAAAATCTAGACCAACAGGCTAACAGTTCACTTGCTTAACCTTAGGTGATGAATGCATACCTCTACCAACTTGTCACCAAACACAATAAGAAAGGAGGGAAGCGGGCAATGTTCATTGACTCATACCCAATGACAAACATTTGGAACCGTAAACAACACGATTGAAGGTAGGAGAGTTTTTTTTTTTACTGTTTTTTTTTTTACTGACCATTAAACCAAGTTGATTGTGGTTTGCTTATCTAATGTAAACTATTTAACTATTTTTTTTATTTTAAGTTTAATCCAAGATCATCATTATGGGTAATTCTTGGAGCAGTTCATGAGCCAGGCCATTGGATATTTGCAGTGAGGCACATTTTTTATTTTCTCATGTTTGTTTTATATTTTTCAAGGCACACTCCTGGTTTAACATATGCAATAAATGCACTATGATTTCCTATAACATTTATAGGCCATTTTCCCATTGGAACGGCGGAGCCTTGTGCTTGACTCACTTGGCAACGCAGCATCCAAAGTAAAACAGTGTTTGGAGTCCACAAGGTAACTCTTGTGTTACATGATGTCCGGTTTGTCTCATTATGAACTCCAAGGTAAAGCTTCTGTACGTGCATAAAATAAATACTACTTTCTGTCTTCTGAGGTCATTTCTTGAGACTGAAGGGGTTCAATGTGTCTAGGTGGACAGCAAATACAGTAAAACACAGCCTTCAGAAAGATGCCAGGTCTTGTGGAATATTTGTCTTGAAAGTAAGTGTACTTCCACTCTGAAAGATTGCATTGCATTTTACTTCAAACATGGATGATTTTAAACAGGGTTTATTCCAACTATGGATTTACATTAATGCCAACTTTGATAAAGTTGTACTTTTTTACCACTGTTTGAAATATTCTTAGTATGGTGAAAAGATCCTGGCAGAGAAGGCTCCAGTCTTTGTCAATTCAGCCAAGGCGGTGGAGGCCTACAGAAAGGAGGGGGCTGTCACATTGCTGAATGAGACTGGTATGTTTACACTTTTAAAGCTTTCTCTTAACATAATGAGGATTTTCAAGAATGTGTGTATTATTACAAATCAAAGGGAATTTAAATTTTGTTAGTATATTGCACTCATGGTATTTTGTCAAGGATAGCTGTAAATTACATATACTGTATGTTGTGCAGTGAAAGGCCTTGTTGTCCCTTCTTGATGCATAATTATATCTTCTATTCCTTTAAAAGCAATGGCTATGGTGTCTTACACCCCTTGGATTTCATTATGTAATAAATTGATAAAATGTTTTTTTATTTTTAACTGCTTCACTGGGCTGTAATAACAGCCCAATCTACCAGATTTGAGAGACATGGCAGGAGTGTACTTAGTTAACATGTCTGTAACATGTATTGATTTATAAACAGGCAGTACATTTGATAACATTTTTACAGAATGTGTGAATTTATAAAGTTTATTAGTAGTATATAGCTGACAGGTTTGCGCGTGCACGTATAGGGTACAGGTTTGCGCGTGCACGTGAGGTCACGTGATGTCGTCACGTGCACACGCGTGCACGTGTCCCCCGAAGCGTTGTGATTGGTCGGGCGCTCGAGCGGCGCGCGCAGCAAGGGAAAAAATAAAAATATAAAAAAATAAAAAAAATAAAAAAATAAAAAAATAAAAAAATATTTTTTTTTTAAAACGCCTAAAAATAAATGAAACTGATATCGTCCGGTTTGTAGTGCCCCCCGAGGGTGAAGGGAAGTCCGTGAGAACCGTAGCCATAACTGCACAGAGTGTCCTGTCGTTGTATGGTGGAGTTTGTATTGTGTATTCCTTAAAGCGTTAGGGTTAGGCTATGTCTCAACATGTCTGAAAAAGTCATGCCGTCTCTCTAGCGGTCGAACCTGGGATCGCCTCTAGCGTTCGTAATGCCGGGAGTACATCTCGCGGGCCGGCTGTCTGCGTGTGTGTGAGGACCTCTGGTGACCGAGGGAGCTGTGGCGTCTAGCAGACGGATCGACCGTGCTCACTCTGTCGTACTGTTTGGGTAGTTTGCTCACTTGTTAACAAACCATTTTTAACTAGTCTGTTAGCTATCTCGCTAGCTTGTTACCACGTTTTTTTTCTCAACCTTCCACATTTTGCTCTTTTTTTAACAAACCATTTTAGCTAGGCTGTTAGCTGGCTTGTCTGTTAGCTAGCTAACTTGTTACTACGTTTTTTCTTGACCTTCCACACCCATACCAGCTGGTGTTCTTTTTTTTGATTTTTTAATTATTCTTGTGAAAGCAAAGATGATTCGTTTTTCAGCAAAGCACATTACAGCGTTTTAATAGCACCCCTTTTTGCATGCTAGCTTGTTCACTTTTTTCAACAAACCATTTAAGCTGTGTTGATAGCTCCCTTGCTATCACGTTTTTCCTCTAACAAAGCCCTCCCGGAATGTACTTTTAATTCTATTTTTGTGAAAGCAAAGAGGAATCGTTTTTTCAGCAACATCTACAATTGGTAAGTACATTTTAAAGCAGATCTTGTGTTTAAGCATGTTGTAAGATATTTAATTTATTCAGCCATTCGTAAATTAAAAAACGTTGACCTCGTGGTCGTCTGTTACGGAGGGGGGGGGTTTGCTATTGTTGGTTTGTAAAAGCGTCATCCTGGGTGTGTCTTGTAGGTTTAAAACGGCGTGTTTCAAGGTGGGGTGCTCACTTTCGTACCTACTGTTTTAGCTCGTCTGCTAGCTAACTTTTACCTCGTTTTTCCCAGCCTTCCTCAACAAAAGACCTCTGAAGTGTTTTTCTTTTTTAATTCTTTTTGTTGAAAGAAAAGAGACTTCATTGTTTTTTGCAGCTATGCCTACAACTGGTGAGTAAATATAAAAAGCGTATCTCGTGTTTAAGCACGCTGTAAGATATTTAATTCATTCAGACATTCGTGTATTAAAACGTTTAAGCGGCATATACTTTATGTAGTTTGCATCATTAGGTGATTCTACCAAAGAGCCAGGACAATGTTGCTACGGTAGCTGTTGATTATCATCCTGAAAGCAATAAGAAAGCTGTAAACAGGTATTTAGTGGTGTATTTATCCCTTTTACTATGTGATTTTTATTACTATTTAATTTATCACTGTGTTCTTAGGCTACTAATATATATATATATATATATATATATATATATATATATATATATATATATATATATATATATATATATATATATATATATTCTCTGTCTGTGTCTAGACACCCCACCCCGGAACAAAGGATCCAGAGTGGAGATAGCTACTCAATAGGACATTCTGTTGAAATCAACAGTGTTAGAGGGCCATGTGCTTCGCTAGGCGTATCTGTGAAAGCAGTTAGGTCTAAGAAGGATCTCTGGTTTAAACATAAGAAGAGTTCTATTGAGGTGGGTTGAAAAAGAAAAACAGTAAAATAGTGTATTGTTTTTTTAAAAAAAAAAGTCTGTTCTAATAATGTAATGTTGTGTTTCAGACTAAGAAAATCCCTGAAGGGTTACCACCGAAAAGATCCCGCTCATCCTTTGTTCAAGGCTCTCCTTCTCTGAGCACTGATGCTGAGGTAAGAAAAACCATTTGTATCTAACAGACTATATTTATATAGTGTTATAAAATATTTTTATAGAATGTATATATTGTTATAAAAAATAAAAAAAGGATTTTTCCTTTGTGTCATCAGCTAAAGGTTGTAGCAGGCTTGTCTTTGCGTATGGCATCTGATGAGGATTTCACACAGTCACCCCCATGGAGCACAAACGGCTGTCTCCATAAGTCTAAGAAGAGATCTAAGAAGAGATATATTGAGGTGGGTTGAAAAAGAAAAACAGTAAAATAGTGTATTGTTTTTTTTTAAAAAAAAAGTCTGTTCTAATAACGTAATGTTGTGTTTCAGGCTAAGAAAATCCCTGAAGGGTTACCACCGAAAAGATCCCGCTCATCCTTTGTTCAAGGCTCTCCTTCTCTGAGCACTGATGCAGAGGTAAGAAAAACCATTTGTATCTAACAGACTATATTTATATAGTGTTATAAAATATTGTTATAGAATGTATATATTGTTAAAATGGATTTTCCTTTGTGACAGCAACTAAAGGCTGTTTCAGACTTGGTGTCTCTACATTTGACACCGAAGGAGAATTTCACACATAGTACCCAGGCGCCAATACGACCACTGGGTGTCTCTATTGAGAGGGGACAAAGGGCCACACCTTTACCAAAAACAACAGTTGAGGTGTGTGTGTGTGTGTGTGTGTGTGTGTGTGTGTGTGTGTGTGTGTGTGTGTGTGTGTGTGTGTGTGTGTGTGTGTGTGTGTGTGTGTGTGTGTGTGTGTGTGTGTGTGTGTGTGTGTGTGTTGTGTGTGTGTGTCTTTATTTAACTAAAATATGTTATCATCCCTAGACGATCATATCCGTAGAAGACTTAGAAGGGCGTGAAGACACACACCTATCGGAGCCGTCTCATACAACACACCAGACGAATGGGGGAGCTTCGCCGCCGGTCCCTGAATATGATGTAGGTGTTTTACAGAGTTCTGCTGTACTCCTTGACACCGTTTGTAGAGAGGAATGTGACTATAATGACGAAGACGACTGTATACCAGACACTCCTGTCATACATAGACAAAGACCAACATACAAGCCCCCGTTAACTGTGTCAGATAATTGGTGTAGCATTAGTAATACCCCTGTAACTATTCCTATAAATATACTCGAGGGTGTCGATCCATTCCTGGGTAATCAACCAGAGCGTAGTTATATTACTAACAATCTTTTCGAGCCCTGCTCAACCCAAGGGTTTTCCGACCGTACCACCTTGTTTCAAGGTGAAGAGCTTTTTGAATATTGTGCGAACACGTCATTCCGGCAAACTGTGTCTACAAACCGCTCATGTGCAGATTCTTATGCCAGTCCACAACCGTCCACGAGTACGTTCCGCGCACAGGCGCCTCCCTCAGACAATCCTCAGGAGCGTGGGCAGTCATCAAAACGTCACAGCCCCCGTGACCGCTCCAGTCCACAACCGTCCACGAGTACGTTCCGCGCACAGGCGCCGCCCTCAGACAATCCTCAGGAGCGTGGGCAGTCATCAAAACGTCCCAGCCCCCGTGACCGCTCCAGTCCACAACCGTCCACGAGTACGTTCCGCGCACAGACGCTGCCCTCAGAAAATCCTCACGGGGGTGTGCAGCATGGGGAGGGTCGTGTTTCTAAGGCGACGTCTCACATAGCATCCCGACAGTTTCCCCTTTTTAATGCTACTGAATTTCGTCAAGATGTCGACCTACGAAATATTGATTTGACAGATATTGGCAGTGTGCCTGAAAGGGTTTATAACACTCTAACATGTTTAATAGAGAGGGCTTTGGACAATGCTACACAGGACAGTGTTTTAAATGTTGAGTTAAGGGGCCCTGCCGTGAATGTCCCTATTCAAACAATGTTGAACTCGGACGACGGCTACAACACAGATACATTTCTGGAGCAAGTCTCACAAGCTATGCAAAGTAACGATAATTCTCTGACCGATGACGCTTTGGAATTAATTGTGACTATAGCTCGTAATATGTCAGGCGGTAATCCCGGGGGCCGTCGAAAACTAGGAAGCATCGGTTACGATCAAATATTGTCAGTAAAAGGTAATGCTTTATACAATCCCAAGAATAACGATGGTAATGACAATCTCTGCTTTGCTCTCTGTCTGGCACATTATGTAAACAGTAGATTGTCCCCGTGTGAAAAGATAAATTATGCAAAGCAGCTACATAGGGATTTGGATTTTGACGATACGCATATGGTTTCATTCTCTGATGTTGACAGATTTCAGAAACATCTGAAAATGAAAATTGTAATATTCCATCATGTTGGCAGTTGTAAAAAACCACAGATCTTCAAAACACACGACGAGCCACATGTGAAAACAGCATGGTTGTATTTGCATAACGAGCATTACTATCTCATTGTAAATAAGACGTCTTTCTTCGGTGCACCGTACGTTTGCGACGGTTGTTACAAGACCTACAGCACTGCCCTGGAGCATCGGTGTGGTTTTCTTTGTAATGTATGTTACACTGCTTGTACCCCTAATAAAACTATTAAATGTGCAGACTGTAGACGCATATGCAAATCGCAACAGTGTTTTGAAAACCATAAAAAACCCGATGCGAAACACCGTCTCATACCCTGTGAGCGGATCAAATATTGTGAGTCCTGTCACACGACGTACCGGACGGCTAAAAAACCACACGTCTGTAGAGTCCCAAAATGCCTACATTGTAGAGAGCCTGTAGTCGGCACAACGCACGAATGCTTTATACAGCCCCTCAAACGCGAAGAAAGTAGTGATAAGTATCTCTTTTACGATTTTGAGACACGTTGTACTGAGGGTCGCCATGAAGCTAATTTTGTGTGCATTATGGATATGAATGGCACCAAAAACTGTTACGAAACCTCCAACTGTGTCGCTTCATTCATTCAGAACTACAGACGGGAGAAATACAAAGGCTATACTTTTATAGCACACAATGCCTCCGGTTTTGACAGTTACATAGTTTTAGAGTATATGGTGAGCCAGAAACTTTGTCCAACTATTACTATGCGGGGTTCTAGGGTGCTTCTGATGTACGATTCTACTTACAAACAACGCTGGATAGACTCATTCAGTTTCATAACAATGCCTCTGTCTAAAACCCCGTCTGCCATGGGATTCTCAGATCTTCTGAAGGGGTTCTTCCCCCACGCCTTCAACACACGTGAGAATGAGAATTATATCGGACCCCATCCGCCTCCTGCTCTATATGGTTATGATGCCATGACTGACGAGTGTAAGAAAACGTTCACCGAGTGGTACGCCACGGTGTGTGACACACCCTTTGACTTTCGAAAAGAGCTGCGCACCTATTGTGTTAACGATGTGACAGTTTTGCGCAAAGCATGCCAGATATACAGAGAAGCCTTCCATGAGTGCACCGGTCTAGATCCGTTTGCATATACGACAATGGCCTCCTCCTGTATGGGAGTGTTTAAAACTCTGTTCCTACCCAAAGACACAGTTGCTCTGACGTACGAGGGTGCTTACATTAGGCAAAACAAGACGTATTCTGACATTTCAATACAGTGGTTAGAGTATGTTGCAAACAGCGAGGGTATTGACATACAGCACACTCTGAACAGAGGTGAAAAGTCATTTGGCCCGTTCTTTGTAGATGGCTATTGTGAAGCCACAAACACATGTTATGAATTTAACGGATGCTTCTTTCATGGCTGTGATAAGTGCTACGCACAAGCGGAAATCAACCCTCTCACCAAAAACAAAACACAGGGTGAGCTGCGCATAGAGTTCCATAACAGAGTGACGGCTCTAAAAAATGTGTACGGCCTAACTGTTGTGGTGAAGTGGGAGTGTGATTGGCGACAGGATGTGTGCAATAACCCGGCCGTTAAGGAGTTCATGTTAACGTATGAAAAGCCAGCGCGTCTCAATCCTCGAGAAGCCCTCTTTGGAGGCCGAACGAATGCTATGAAGCTGTACCACAAGGTAGAAAATGGTGAGAAAATTCGCTACTACGATTTCACAAGTTTGTACCCAACTGTTCAGGCCAAAAGAGATTATCCAATAGGCCATCCTCAGATAATACACAAGGATTTTGATGACATAAACACATACTTTGGTATTGTGAAATGCACAGTGGTGCCCCCCAGAGGACTGTACCACCCTGTACTGCCGTATCACTGTAACGGGAAACTGATGTTCCCTCTATGTGCTGTGTGTGCCGTTCAGATGAATCAGACAACCCAGTGTGCGCATAGCGACCAAGAGCGACAGCTGTCTGGGGTGTGGGTGTCGTTTGAATTACAAAAAGCCATAGCGAAAGGGTATAAGATAGTTGCAATCGACGAGGTTTGGCATTTCCCAGAAAAAACGGACCAGCTTTTTAAAGCCTATGTTAAGACATTTCTTAAACGCAAGCAAGAGGCTTCAGGATATCCCGGGCATATCAAAACGGAAGACGAAAAAAAAAAATACATAGATGGCTACTATGTACGCGAAGGCATACGTCTGGATCCCGCCAAGATATGTGTTAACAAAGCAGTCAGAAATACCAATAAATCAATTTTGAACAACTTGTGGGGACGCTTTGCTATGCGTAACAATATGACGACTGCTGAACTCATAACAGATCCGTCCCGGTTCACACAGCTCATGTTCAGCGATACTTTTGATGTTCGACAGTTCTCATTTATCTCGCCAGAGGTAGCTATTGTCCAGTGGCGATACACAGATGGTCAAGTATCCAGAGTAAACGATGTGAATGTTTTTATAGGAGCTATGACCACCGCCTATGCACGCATGGAACTGTATGATTTGCTGTATACGCTTCAGGAACGTGTTTTGTACTGTGACACAGACAGCATTGTCTTCACAACCCGAGGCGATGAGTGGATCCCCCCGCTCGGCCCTTACCTTGGTGAATTAACTGATGCACTCAACAGTGCGCAAGTCTGCGGGGCCCCTACAGAGGACTATATAACAGAGTTTGTTTCGGGGGGTCCTAAATGCTATGCTTATAGGACGGCACAAGGCCACACACAGGTTAAATGCAAGGGTGTGACCCTTAATGCCGAAAATGCCAAAGTGGTGACACATGAATCTTTAATTGGTCTTGTTCAAGCATTTGTGACCAATCAGCAGCCTCCTAACCGTCTGACCACAAATGCATTCACAATAAAACGCGACAAAAAACAGGTTGTTTACAACAAGCGACGCGTGTTCCGCGACTATACAACGGTTCCTTATGGCTACTAGTAATAACATCAGGCATGTTGCAGAATTTGATGGCAGGCTACAACACCCTTTCAGCGTCATTATTAGTGGGCCCTCTAATTGCGGGAAAACATGTTTTGTCAAAGACATTATTGAAAACATGTCCTCTGTTATTTCACAAAAAATAGATAACATTGTATACATCTATTCATGCTGGCAGTCAATATACGATCAATTGCTTAAAACGGTGAATATAAATTTTGTGGAAGGACTCCCTGAATCGTTCTGTGACGATGCGCTTCTTCCACCTGCTAAGAATAATCTGTTAGTGATTGATGATTTAATGGATCGAGCCAGTGATAATTTGGAAGTTCAAAACATTTTTACACAGTATGTCCATCACAGAAATATTAGTTGTATATATCTAGTGCAGAATCTGTTCATTCAAGGTAAAGCGAGTCGTACAATCAGTTTGAACACAAATTATATAATTCTTTTCAAAAATGCTAGAGATCAGCATCAGATAAGCTTACTGGCACGACAAATGTTCCCCGGAAATACTAAATATTTTTTAGAGGCTTTCGACGATGCCACAAGTTCCCCATACGGATATCTGTTGATAGATTATAAAGCCACAACCCCCGATATTTTAAGACTCAGATCCGCGCTGCTATCGCCTCAGCAGGTTGTATACATTCCGAGGAAAAAAAAAGTGTAATAATGTCAAACCGAATGGAACGGAATTTTACAATGTTAGACATGCTACATAAGGCATCACCCAGAGCAAGAGGTGTTATTGTGAGCAATGCCAGTCCAGACTTTATTAATGCGCTTTGTGAAATAGCTTTGAATGTGTTAAGAGGTAACATACCACTGTCTAATATTCAGTACACGCTGTTAAAGAAGAAGAAGAAAGTGATTAGACTAATAGCTGATAAAAAAATCAAACATTTAAAAAAAAAAAAGACAATCAACCAAACAGGTGGGTTTCTATTGCCTCTACTTGGCGCCGCAATCCCGTTCATAGCAAGTCTTATCAACAGGAATTGAAATGGAACACACTCAGAAAATGTTTCTGGTTCCTCAAAATCAGTTAGCGACATTACAGTCGCCTCAAACAACTGACTCCTCAAATGTATCTCTGCGACAGTCTGTACAAAGTGAATTGGATCGAGCCATGAGTGAAATATTGAAACAACCTGACATCAATGTATATGAAAAAGCTAAAAAATATTCAAGTATTCTGCAGCGATACCTAGCCTTGGCGAGACAGGGGGAGCGTGAGAAAAGTGTGATTACATTATCACTGCCTGACGAATCCTCAAAGGATGACGCCTCAATGTCTGAGTCACAAGACGCTATCGCACAAGACGATATGATAAGAGCAGAAGTATTGGCACATATGCCCTCCAGGAATAAACGCAACGCTGAATACATAATCACTTCGTTATCCCGTAATAATAAGATTGCGTGGTCAAACAACGGAGAAATCGTTGTTGAAGATAAGCCTGTGCCAGGTAGTCATCTGTATGATCTACTGAAAAGTGTAACAACGCATAATAATGTTTCAGATCGTTCAAGACCAAAAGGGTGGAACATATTTTTAAAAACGTTAGCCAGCTTAAATGTGCCACTATCCGTGATCCCAAACACGATGGTACGCCGCTCTATTGAGGCATTTAAAACAGGGGAACGGGATGAAACTAATACACAATCGTCAATGTCTGATTTACGTACCCCGCGCATGCGTAGAGAAATAAGAATGGCCCCTTCCTTTATACATAGCACATCGTCTGATTTACGAGCAACTAGTACTCCTAGACCCATTAGTATTACACCCGCCATTACTAAGACTCGTTGGGCCAGTTTTTAATCTATTTTTATATTTTCTATTATTATTACAATAATTTTATATTTTCCTTTTTAACCTATTTTTATTATTTTTCTATTGAGGGGTATTTTCTTTATTCAAGAATGTGACAAAAACAAGAAAAGACAGTGTTGAATGTAACTTGTAACAGTAATGACTGTGATTTACAATAATTGTGTATTTTCCTTTTTTAATCTGTTTTTATTATTATTTTTCGATTGAGGGGGTATTTTCTTTATTCAATGATGCGACTAACAAGAAAAGACAGTGTTGAATGTAACCAGTAACACTAAATGAATGTGTTTACATTTAATTTTATATTTTCCTTTTTAACCTATTTTTATATTTTCTATTGAGGGGTATTTTTCTTTATTCAAGAATGTGACAAAACCAAGAAAAGACAGTGTTGGATGTAACCAGTAACAGTAATGACTGTGATTTACAATAATTTTATATTTTCCTTTTTAACCTATTTTTATTATTTTTCTATTGAGGGGTATTTTCTTTATTCAAGAATGTGAAAAGACAGTGTTGAATGTAACCTGTAACATTAAATGAATGTGTTTTTTTTATATTAATTTTATCTGATGAATGCATTTTTTCTGTATAGCTCTACAAAGTAATAAAAGGAATAAAACAGTAAGACATTGTAAGATCAATATATTCCACATTCTTTATTGAAAAACATTACACAATACTTTTTTTATCTGTAGGTAGCGCATGAACATTGTACACATTTAAAATTCTGATCGTAACACGTATGGATGTATTCTGCTAACAAAATGGGTGACCATCGTGTCGTTGCATACAAGATTAGGACCATACATGTTCAAAACTTTTGAATAAGGAATTTTTTTCTGGATATGACATAAAAAGAAAACGCAGTGTTGACCACATGTTGTAGAATAATTATTTTGCACTTGTATAGCTGAATGGTACATCTCCACGCAGTTTTTTAAGAGGAAATGGTTGATTTCTTGAGGAAAAAAGCTAGGGGGGTGTCCGAAACTATCAAAAAACAAACCATGCTTGTTCTCTGTAATGTAAATACCGAGCCAATGTTGACCCGGTTTATCGCTAGGGTCAGTATTTACAACTAGCATAGCAGGTAATTTACAAACGACGGTTTTTGGCAGTTGATCACACGCCCTTACTCCTAAGAAATTTGTGTCTCTAGTCGTTCTTTTTCTAAGAACACTAGTGAGTTCTATTGTATTCATCTTTAGTAGTGGTCCAATAGGACTTGCCTTTGGTTAGATATTTCAATTACAGAATCAAAAACGGAATAGCAGATAAGGGTCACCGTACGTGGTAGTGGGTTTCTGAAGCGTGCTTCCAAGCGAACGTTGCCGTTCTTAATCAGCGAGACGTTTCCTGACCCACCACCATCCGGTTCCAAATTGAAACAAAAGAGTGTATATCCAGCCCCGAAATCGGAGCGTGTTATGGACAGTGATCGATCTTTTAAATGACGACCTGTTGATTCCACCAGCTGATAATATTCTCGTACATATTGTCCTCTTTGAAAAAGGGGTTGAAAAGGCCTTGCAGGGTGAGGCTGTCCGTCGGCGTATAGGCCTATAAACTCAGTGTCATAGTGCCCGAAATTAAAAGGGTTACGAGCATATGAGCCTGTGTATGCTTCGTTATCAACAAAAGCCAAGACTACGAATTTTGGTATCTGCCCAATAAATAAATTCTCTTGGCTACAGACCCTCGTACCTGCCGGAATGGAAAATGTTTTTATGGCTACCCTGTCAATAGAATATTTGGCATTAGTATGCTGTAGAGCTCTACTATGAGCTAGTCTCACAGTAGGAGACACTGATATCTTCTTTACAAACAGACTAGCAGACATTATTTTCACTGTGAATTGAACATTTCCTGGGGTCATTAGTACAAAGTCATCTTTTGACTAGATGAATTTTAGCGAGATGTCCAAACCATTTATCAAAAGTTTTTCTTGAAAAAACAAGTCAGCATGTATTGGTGATATTAATTCCACAATACGGCTTTCACCAGTGTATGCACCCCGTTGCTCTAACCCCAAATTATCTCCTGTAATAGATGTCTCCTCCATTTTTCCACCGGTGTCTTTACAGAACAGGCCAGTGCTGAACTGTGTATCCAGTGTTTCTTTTCCATAGTTTAGCAAACATTCAATAATCCCTCTGTACGGATACGTATTTGAAGATTGGCTAATCAACCTATCCCCTAACATTATATCTACTTGGGAAAAAAGACTGCACCCAGGATAGTTTATAAAACCCACATCAGCGGCATTAGCCAGCAATGTGCCGTCAGGATTTGTAATCCTCACACGTGTGTACAGATACGAATCGTTCAGATCTAGATAGTCTTCTCCACTAGCAGATATGAAAAACTCTATAGGCCCGCTGTCTGTTAGAGAGGACATGGGCGGTACTTCTAGAAATGTTGATTTTTCGATAGATGTCTGGGTGTACGGGACTGTAAATAGGTCCAGTTCTGTCTTCACACACTCTTCCGACTGATTATGAATGAATGACATGATTAATTTCTTAAAGTTAATCTAAAATATGTCTTTTGTCAGGAACAATGATCGTCGGTTCGGAGCTCTGCGCCTACGGACAGATGTCTTCTTTTTGAGGACCCTTCGTTTTTTGCGTGTGTTTTTATGTTTTTTTTTCACACCCTGGTTACGCCCACATCCTGAAGGGCTTCTTTTTAATGCTTTGCGCCTGTACACCATGAGACCTTTTCCCTGCTGCCTGGATGCTACGGCATTCCTGACATTAGACACAACATCTCCTATAATACCTGTGGCGGCTGTTTTCAGGTGAGGTTTGGCTAGATTAAAACCCTTTTTTAAAAGAGGGACAGCCATTCGAAATAGGGTTCGGAACACGCCCCCTAAACCAGACCCGTATTGCGTGGGGGTTCCTATGAAACCGGGCAGGTCTCCACCGGCTTGGTTCATATAGTAGGACATATACCTTCCATCATCAGCTGTGTACGCTTTCCGCATCATTTTTTAATGTTGTTTCACAGGTCTAAAATGTAGTTTGACAATTACTTTTCCGTATGAGAAAGGTATGTGCTGGTTCTGGTCGTCTCGTAGATCTATTTGAATGTCTGTAATAGCGGAGCGTGACAACGATGTGTAGTGAGGGTTGTCGTAACTCAGAGTGGGCATACGTTTGACCTCATCGGAGATATTTATACACCGCAGCAGGGGTACATGACTATCGCCGACTAGCTGGTAGTCCACAATGTCACTATAAATAAATATATTATAACGGCCGCCGTGAATGTCGGCAGGGTGCGGAGCTATACATTTTAAATGGGGTCCAACGTGGATTTCGAACACAGTGTCTGGAATGAACCCTAGAATTTCGGCCAGACGTCCCTTAAACACAATATGCCATCCATCTCCTCCCGTGAAAAATATCTTATTAGTGATATGGTTGTGACTCATCGTTATGTGTGAAAGGATTGGGTTAGACGCACATTTCATATTATATTCTTTAACAAGGCTGTCGATCGTGTTATAAGAGCCAACTGTTAGCCTTAGCTTATTGAGCAGTTTCGTTTTTGTGTCGAAGAATTCAATCTTGGCATCGCTCTCACTGAAACTATTCCAGACCCGGGGATATTGTATTTCGATAAGGCCGACTTCATACGCCTGATGTAATATGAGCGATTTTGCTAGTTTTGTTCTGAACTGCCAAATCTTATTATTTGGATACACTATGGGCGATGCATTACTAGGCAGCGTAACAAAAAAACCGTTCTTATTCATAGCTCCGTCACCTTTCGCTAACAAATCACAATGACTAGTTTTAAGAGCATGCCCGGCTCTATTATCTTACATCAATTATGTCTTTTTCAGAGATCCATGAATTGAATTTCTCGGGCCATCCTAACCATTTCACAAGTACTAGATTTTTACGACCTGTTTTCTTTCTATCCAGCACTTTCTCAATTTTAAACACTTTGTTTTTGTCTATAATTACAGCCTGTAACTCTGCTTCGTAAAAAGTCCCTGTCAAGGTCTCTCCGCTATTGTCTTTTAGTATATAAACGGGAGGAGTCCTGCCTATACGTTTTGATATTGTAAAAAACTCATCTGTAAAGGATTGTTCGTAACCTTTGCGAAACACACCTCTGTGCTTTGATATCCTAACGGTGTCGCCCGTCTGAAATTTAAACAGTACCATTCCCTGCGGTTTCAGTTTGTACAGAGTGTTAAAGACTGTTTTCTCATTGTCTTTACACACAGCGGTTGGAGCCATTTTTATTGAACTATGGTATGCAGAGTTGTAAGCAGTGACCATATCTTGTAGCACGTCAATATAGCGACGTGAGTTAACAGCCGTTAAGTATCTCCACATTCTGGTTTTGAAAGTCCGGTTGAAACGCTCAACAACACTTGCTTTTGTTTCGTTCGTTGTGGAAAAATGGTGAATTTTATATAGAGTCATCAATTTTTGAAAAACCTTATTATAAAACTCTTTTCCGGCATCTGTTTGAAGTTTCAGAGGTACGCGTCCTTGTTCCAATATTTGTTTAAAGGCACTTGTGACAACGGGACCCGTTTTGTTTTTAAGACATATTACCCATGCATATTTAGAAAACACATCAATGCATGTCAATAAATATTGCACATTATCGTTTTCCGTAGAATATTCCGTCATATCGACCAAATCAGCCTGAAATTGTTTATCGATACCGTTAACAATCACCCTGTTTCTGGGGAAATGTTTCAAGACAGGTGCATGTAGAGTGTAGGCGTCCTGCCGCAAGAGAAACTTTTTAACAGCGGGGATCGATGGAGACAACCCAGTACATTCTTTGACGGAATCACGAAGTTTGTGTACACCTCCTAGAGCCCCTGGGTGGGCAGGATCGTAGTATATTTTTTGCATAACCTTCTCCATGATTCGTTAAAACACAAGTGATCACGATAGTGTTATGTCATCCTTTTTTTTATTTCACAAAACAACCAAACGCATTCATACATACGAAAGTCATGAAGACAGCGAAACCGCTTCTATCATAGATAGCATCTTGACTAATACGGATACATTGCTTTTACTGATTATGAATATATGTAGTTTTTGCAAATCCTGTAAGACGTCGGTATAGTGTTTTTCTTTCACATACAAACTCACTGTATCTACAAGCATTGTATACATAGTAAGCAGGTGATAAACTTTTAACATCTTAAAATCGTGTGTAATGTTAGCTATGACATCACAAAATGTTTCCACTATACTCTCTCGTGTCATTAACATTGATAACAACATCTGTAACAGATCCTCCCAAGGAGTGGCGCTATGTTGTCTTCTTACAAGCACCATCAATTTTTCTAACCTACGCACATCTGTACGATCTACAGCATCACTCTTACATTGGTATTTTGTAACATCATTCACGTTATTAGCAATGGCTTGATCTAAAATATCAGATATACGTGATATGTGATATCGCTCACTGATATGATTATACATCACGCATAAACAATTCCCCATATTTTCACCCTGTTAGTTCTTTCTACCATATAAATCCCTCCAATAGTCACTAATCGCTCTAATTTCGGCTATTTTAACCACATCATCACCTATCATAGAGTCATACATAGCACTGATTTTAGTCGTGACATCTTCAACCGTTTTCAACTCGTGCAAAACTGTTTCTGATACTCCGAGGATTCTACCCTCACAGGCCTTGAGATGTTTAAAGGACAGAAAACGCTGCACAACTCCGATGAATTTATCAGTCAATAGTCTTTTCATAATCTGTTCAAAGTGGACAGCGTAGAAGTGTTCTGGTAGCCCTTCTATACAGTCATGCTGTTTCTGGCTCGGATGATTGATCTGACAGCCATAACACCGCTCCTCCAAATACTGGTAAAGAACAATGTTAAGAAGATGTAGAGACGCTGTTTTAACGCTATCTATAAACAACGATGACACCACGCCGTCCGGCTGATCATGCGTCACAGTGTCCGAACAAGCCCCGACATCATCCTGTTGTAATACAGCATACGTTGAGGGGGTAGATGGATATGCATGTGTTTGACGCGGCGGGGAGCATATCAATAGAGAGGGAGGCAGAGGAGGGGTCATAGGCGGCGGTGCCAGGAAGTGTTCCGGGCTTAGAGTGGGGGTTGTTGATGATGATGATGATGAAAGGGATTGAGGAGAGCCGAAGACCGTCAGGGGGTCAAATAACACAGGGGTGTTAGGTGTCTTTCTGCCGGACGAATGACACATCTCTAGATCCTCTGGGAAGAAAAAAAGCACACATTACAATCACAGTAGCAAACACAATAATATAAAAGCATTTTAACTATTTTTGCCAAATAATTAGCACCTACAAATTAGACCCACCATTTTGTTAGTCTTTGTGTCTGACGATTTTAGGTCTATAGAGGGTCTTGGGGAGGGGCTGAGACTGTTGATCATCGTCCTCAAATATCAATCTTTTTCTTATGTTCTCATAAGAATTCCTTATTTTGTCTCTTCTGATGACATAGTCAATGGTATCAAACTGTGTCTTCAATATCTCCCAGTCACACCATTGTATAAAGAACCCGTTTTTAAACCATTTCTCATATTCTTCGTTAGATACAGGGTAGGGCTTTAACTTCCATTCTTCACGTCCTCTGGCTGCAACTAACTTCTCCCTTTCGGAGCATACGCGAAGGAAGATAAAATCCTCTGCGGTTCTGGTGAAGCGGTCTGCTTCAACACGATAGATACCGGCCCCATTGCAGGTGTCCCATTGAGACACATACACTAGCTCAGGAAAGCCAGGATTGTCAAGATCGGGGCAGACAACCCTACGAAAAAGACTCCAGTCTTTCACCGCCATTGTGCAGGCTGTTTTAGCATTGCTAGATAAATCGGCCACAACACTAGTATACACAGCTAATGTCACATATCCGGAACTGTAGCTAATTGAATAACAGTAACCATTGTCCCCCGCATATTCCATATCAGCTGTACACGACTCTGACATGCTTGACGTAAAAATATCGGGTCGGAATCTCTTTTTTCTGGGGGCCTGGCTCAGACCGAATGTTGCTCCAGTATTAGTCTCACCTCCTCCCCATAACTCTTTACGGGGTGCACGGATCATCTTCAACGTACTGGGTCTCAATTCAAATGCACTGGGAGCGTGTGTATCAACCGTACCTTCTTCTTCAACCGTTGATCCAACTTGATATTCAAATCGATGTGTAGACATGGCTGTAAGATGTTTTTTTTTTCCTCTTGCTTTCTCCCAGGAGTTAAAAAGAAATATACACCGCTGGTCTGCTTGAGATGATCGAAGGCACAAAACGAACTGGCTAGCTAGCTAACTAAAAACAGTAGGTAAAAAGAGGCGAGACAGGTCGAGACATAGCCCTTTATACTCCTCCATAACCCTCCCCTATAACAGCATCACCGTCATAGGGGGCACATGACTTTTTCAGACATGTTGAGACATAGCCTAACCCTAACGCTTTTAGGAATACACAATACAAACTCCACCATACAACGACAGGACACTCTGTCCTACAAGACACACCCAGGATGACGCTTTTACAAACCAACAATAGCAAACCCCCCTTCGTAACAGACGACCACGAGGTCAACGTTTTTTTAATTTACGAATGGCTGAATAAATTAAATATCTTACAACATGCTTAAACACAAGATCTGCTTTAAAATGTACTTACCAATTGTAGATGTTGCTGAAAAAACGATTCCTCTTTGCTTTCACAAAAATAGAATTAAAAGTACATTCCGGGAGGGCTTTGTTAGAGGAAAAACGTGATAGCAAGGTAGCTATCAACACAGCTTAAATGGTTTGTTGAAAAAAGTGAACAAGCTAGCATGCAAAAAGGGGTGCTATTAAAACGATGTAATGTGCTTTGCTGAAAAACGAATCATCTTTGCTTTCACAAGAATAATTAAAAAATCAAAAAAAAGAACACCAGCTGGTATGGGTGTGGAAGGTCAAGAAAAAACGTAGTAACAAGTTAGCTAGCTAACAGACAAGCCAGCTAACAGCCTAGCTAAAATGGTTTGTTAAAAAAAGAGCAAAATGTGGAAGGTTGAGAAAAAAAACGTGGTAACAAGCTAGCGAGATAGCTAACAGACTAGTTAAAAATGGTTTGTTAACAAGTGAGCAAACTACCCAAACAGTACGACAGAGTGAGCACGGTCGATCCGTCTGCTAGACGCCACAGCTCCCTCGGTCACCAGAGGTCCTCACACACACGCAGACAGCCGGCCCGCGAGATGTACTCCCGGCATTACGAACGCTAGAGGCGATCCCAGGTTCGACCGCTAGAGAGACGGCATGACTTTTTCAGACATGTTGAGACATAGCCTAACCCTAACGCTTTAAGGAATACACAATACAAACTCCACCATACAACGACAGGACACTCTGTGCAGTTATGGCTACGGTTCTCACGGACTTCCCTTCACCCTCGGGGGGCACTACAAACCGGACGATATCAGTTTCATTTATTTTTAGGCGTTTTAAAAAAAAAATATTTTTTTATTTTTTTATTTTTTTATTTTTTTATTTTTTCCCTTGCTGCGCGCGCCGCTCGAGCGCCCGACCAATCACAACGCTTCGGGGGACACGTGCACGCGTGTGCACGTGACGACATCACGTGACCTCACGTGCACGCGCAAACCTGTACCCTATACGTGCACGCGCAAACCTGTCAGCTATATACTACTTTTATTCTATTTATTACAACATACTGTAGAAGCTTACATTATGTCTTGGTACCCCACCATATCTTAACCAGATGATCTCAGTGAGCTCTGCTTCTATTGCAGATTGAAAGAAGTGATAGAGGAGAGAGAGGGAGGCTTACCAAGCACCAACACTGACTGGGTAAGATGTTAGGATAAGGGTTTTAGGTTTTGAGCTCAGGCAGAGCATGAGTTCAAGGCTCGGATATTAGACAGAGGTTAGACCGTAAACAATGGCAACTGAGAGCAGTCTAAATTTCTGTGAACTATGTTTTTTGAGTCTTAATTTTAAACAGCTGCTGTACAAAGGTTTCACACAGATCCTTAAACCGTGTTAAAAGGCATTGTATTAAAGCACAAGTATGGTCAATGTTGATTTTAAACTTAAATCAGTCTTTATATATTTGTACTGGACCTTCCTAATGTTGCTACCCATACATTTAGTAGTTTCCGTCTTGCAACTTAGCATACTTTATTGAATCAAAGATTTCAATCTGAAATCTGACTTGCTAAGAAACCCATGTATTCTTACAGTGACAAATATATATTTATCTATTCTTACAGTGACAAATATATGTTTCTATCTCTCTAACCTTTGTCCCATTCAATATGACCTTGTTTCAGATCCAGTGTGACGGTTGTGAGCGTTGGTACCACAACAGCTGCGTTGGATTCCAAGATGGTGTTGGTGCAATGTACAGCAGTCTGGCATGCATCCCTGAACAATAATGTAAATGTATCTGTAAACAGTGTTTCCAAACAAAAAATGTTATTGTAAATAGTTACATTTTTAAAAGTGTAGTATTTTTTATTTTTGTGAATAATTAGTTTTACAATTGTGCTTAATTTGGGTTTATTGTAAATATTTAAAGCTCCAGAAAACAATATTTTGAAGTTTGACTCCTTTATTAAGCAGTTACAGTGAGGTCACACATTCTGACGGCTGCTACTTGTCAGATATGGTGACCTCTGAGGTACTGGCTCTGTGATGACTATATATAAGAAAACATGTGTCCACATTAGTGTGAAGAGATGAAATAACTACCCCAAACAATATTTTGAAGTTTAACTCCTTCATTAAGCAGTTACAGTGAGGTCACACATTCTGACAATTTACCCAATGTGCTGATCCATTAAATTGTTAGTTTTCTTTTCTTAACAGTACAATATTATTATTTTAGGTAGGTTATTACAAATGTAACTTGTGCATGCAGTCCCAAAGAAATACATGTTTAGAAACATTTCAGAGAAAATGTATCTTAATATATTTGATTTACTTTCAGATAAACATATGTTACTATGCCTGA
The DNA here is from genome assembly GCA_023566125.1 of Zingel zingel. Taxonomy (NCBI): domain Eukaryota; kingdom Metazoa; phylum Chordata; class Actinopteri; order Perciformes; family Percidae; genus Zingel; species Zingel zingel. Next base: position 35,941,553 of record CM042324.1, read on the forward strand.
GGTGGAATATGGTCACCAGCGGTTTACTCTTTGTCCTTAGGAAGCTATAACAAATCGCGAATAATCATACAGCTTGCATCCGTGGATGTAATGTATTAATGTTTACGCCGTTTGCGTAGGCGCTCTTCTTCGCTCTCCATTGTCTGGCACGCACGAGCACACGATGTGCAACAGCGCCCCCTGCGGTCACAGTTTCTGATGGGTCACAGCTTTCGGTGCAACACCGATTTTCTCTGCAACACAGGCGTCGTTTCGGTTCTATTACCTCATTGTATTTAACAGTGACATTGTGGAGCTGAGTCGCTGAGCTAAAAGTTTTTTAGTTTTATATTTTTACTAGGGCTGTCAAAATAACGCGTTAATTTCGATTAATTAATCTGAGAAAAAATAACGTGTTAAAAAAAATAACGCAGATTAATCGACCACCATCGAGTGTAAAATGAAGGAGGGAGACGAGAATGTGCTGCCTGGATCATTAATTGGAACATTTACTTGTAAAAATATTCTTCCTGCCAACCCTGGCTACCGAAATCTGGAGCCACTGATATGTCTGCTCTTCTCTCTGATGCTCTGAAACAGACGGTACAGGCTACACACACACCGCTGCACGGGACGCTAGTTAACACTATACTCAACAGCAGCTAACGTTAGCCTACCGCTAGCTAGTTAACACTATACTCAACAGCAGCTCACGTTAGCCTACCGCTAGCTAGTTAACACTATACTCAACAGCAGCTAACGTTAGCCTACCTCTAGCTAGTTAACACTATACTCAACAGCAGCTAACGTTAGCCTACCGCTAGCTAGTTAACACTATACTCAACAGCAGCTCACGTTAGCCTACCTCTAGCTAGTTAACACTATACTCAACAGCAGCTAACGTTAGCCTACCTCTAGCTAGTTAACACTATACTCAACAGCAGCTAACGTTAGCCTACTGCTAGCTAGCTAGTTAACACTATACTCAACAGCAGCTAACGTTAGCCTACCTCTAGCTAGTAAACACTATACTCAACAGCAGCTAACGTTAGCCTACCTCTAGCTAGTTAACACTATACTCTACAGCAGCTAACGTTAGCCTACTGCTAGCTAGCTAGTTAACACTATACTCAACAGCAGCTAACGTTAGCCTACCGCTAGCTAGCTAGTTAACACTATACTCGACAGCAGCTAACGTTAGCCTACCGCTAGCTAGTAGCTGGATTAAAAACGGTTAAAATGCTGACAGCTAACACTAAACGGTGTAAAGTTTGACTGTGTTTCACTGTAGAGGATTCAACACCGGGGTGTAACAATCTGCAGCTGCCGTCGGAGAAACAACACAGACGGTGCGTTCAATGAAACGGGTAAACTACAGCCTCGTGCATTTGAAGTTATTATAAATGTCCTTTTCCCATCTGGTGGTTGTTTTTGTCGTTCAACAGCAATTTACTAGTGAAATAAGTTATTGTTATTGTTATACATTATTATTAAATCATTTAATTTTGACCATATGGCCTTAGCAATAAACAAGCCATTCTTTAATGTCGCCAACTGTTTAGTACCCTTCTTTTTTTACTTTCTTAAAAAGTATCGGTTCAGGCACCGTTAATTATGTATGCAATTAATTTCGATTAATTTCTCACAGAGTATGTAATTAATTAGATTACATTTTTTAATCGATTGACAGCCCTAATTTTTACAGATCCTTGTGGTGTGAGGATGCTGTGGAAGTGTAAGTATTGTGAGTTTATGTGTGAGAAAGGGGTAACTTTTTAAAACATTATCGGTTAAAACACGGAAACTATTGTAGAACTGTCCCATTTCCCTGCTTACACCAACAATGTGTGTGCACATTCAACTCCATTAATGCACTTAAGGTCCACTTAGCAAAGGTACACCAGAAAACCCAGGGTGCACAACTGAGTGAAACTGCCCAAGTAACCTTTCACTGTCAGTCGTGTGATTTTTCTGCACAGAAGCAGTCTTTCTCACCTGCGCAGTACACATTTACTCTTATCCTCTTTAAGGAAAACATTGGTATTTTTTAATTTGGGGCATGATGTTTTTTAATTTAAACATTTCAAATCATATAAAAAGGACATCCATGGATGTTTTTCAGCACTATTTTGCAGATGGCTTAGCTGCCTTGTATAGTTCATTTGATCTAAGTTCTTTTTTTTTTTGTTCTCTGTATTTGTCAGGTGTTCATGGAATTCAGCAGAATTGTGAGCAAGAACTTCAAGCAGGAATTCTATGAGAGCATCGACGGGAACAGTCCTCGTCTCCTCAAGTTATTTCGATCCAAGAGAGGGAATGTTGGACAGTTGTTGACACAGCTTTCACAACAGACCAATGTAGGTCCATACACATTATGTACTGGCATTGTTTTTCACAGGTTTTGTAAAAACATCATATAATGCTACTCTATTAGTTGTATAATTCAATCCAAAACATTGCTTGGTTTATTTAAGCTTTCTTATAGATGATTATTTGTTTTTAATTTTAGCTATCTAGCTAACTTGTGGTACTGTGTTTAATTCGCAAAAGACTACAGAGCCAACTGCGATCTGGACACAGGTGCTCAGAGGGCTTCCTATCATCCTTGGGGACAACCCCTCAAACTTCTTCAAAGCAGGCTTTGTAAGTAAGCTCTTGCTTTCTTATAATTTTCACCATTATTTATTTTTCACCATGACACTCTTATATTGATTAAAGTTGTTTTTCCAATGAGAAATCTAATGTAATGATTGGGCTCTTCTGTTATTCTTTATTTAGGAATTCGATGATGATGATTATTTTCGTGACCTTGACGTTGGGATACTTCTCATTGAGCGTGAAGGTGTTGGGCTCACATCTTCCCGGCATCTCAGTCCAGCCTCGTTGAAAATCATCATTGAGGGTTAAGTCGTGATGGACAACATTCAAGATCTGCCAAAAGCAATGTGCATTCTGTTTGGACTCATGTATGCACTCCATCTTAACAACCCCAAGACTATGAAGCTCACATTTCAGGTCATCCAACAGGTATTACTCTTGTTAGGCCACACTGATCTAAAGCCGAAGCTACAGACTTTTAAAAATCAGCTCGCAATGTAAAGAGATGTCAAGTATACTGTAAGAAGCTGTTGACTATAATTTTTTTTTTTTTACCACACCAGTAAAAGACTTTCTTACCTCTTGGGTAAACCTTTTTATTTTCTGTAAAACAAGCAGACGAACAGACACACGTAAAACGCAGACACACACACACACACACACACACACACACACACACACACACACAACACAGACACGAACAACACCTACGCATACAACAAACACGGACAACACCCACACATACACAACACCCACACATAATTGTTTCAGTGATTTGAAATTACCTTTTTCAGATTAATCATTTTAGGTTGGACTTGTTGATGTTGATCTGTTTTGCCATTTTTCTTAAAAATAAAATGCATTGGAGCATTTAGAGGTGTTTCTTTTTTTCCATCCAATTTAATTGAAACAATGTTTTATACCATATTTTAAAAAAAATCAAAAGCTAATTAAATTAGAGGAAAATACAGTAATTGTAATAAATGATGAGTAGCAATAACGAGTCATAATAGCTAGTTTTATCTAATGATTTTGAGTACACACTATTAATAAATATAAATACTAAACTTAAGGTTCCATGGTAATACAGCTCAACATGTTTAGTTTCAGCTTGGGTAAAAACTAAAGTGGGATAGGGCAACGGGTTTCCACGCAATTTGCGAGTAAAGTCAACTAATTTGTGTTAAGAGTGTGTTCCTGCAAAAGAGAGGCTTCCTCTCAGGGAAGCTTAAATAAATAGGGAGGCAGTATTATTATTATTATTATTTTTTTTTTTTTTAGTAACACATTTATACCTGGAAGCTGCCCAGTACAACCACAGTCTGATCTGCTGGCCACTGAGCAGCTCCACTGGAGTGGTTTAGGTTTAGGGCCTTGCTCAAGGGCACCTCAGTGGTGGTAATGAGGGAGGGACAAGCACTGCTCTTTCACTTTCCCCACCCAGATTTATCCTGTCTGGGGATTGAACTGACAACCTCTCGGTCACAAGCTCACTTAAAGGCCCTAAAACACATGGTATTAAAGATTTAGTGCGTAACTTTTTGATATTAATAAACGTCCGTTACATTTAAGCCATTGCCAAATGAGTTTCTACAAAGCTAATTAAGACTATCAGCTCCACATAACTCCGTCTGTATTTCTCAGTATGACTATATTCAGAAGATCGTGGCGTCCGGTGACTTTCCCACACAGAAACTTAAGTGAAGATAATGACCTCTTCTGAAGAGTCAATCATGTTTTATTAATCCTCCATGTCCTCCTTGGCTACAGGCAACTGTGGTGGAGGAGGGGTGGGGGGCGGTGCACGATCACGGAAGGTTTGTATCATGTGGACGCGCCAACAGTGTTGTCATTAGACTTAGAATTCCTCATGGGGGAGACAGAAACTACACACTATAGCTTTAAATGATATGATACAGTGTAAACCATTTAATAAATATTCTATAATCAGTAATATAATAGTGGTATAGTGTCTTCATGCCTACAGGCGAAATTTTCTATTTATTTACAACAGCTTAAACATTTACATTTTTATCCTTTTGGCATCTGATGTGAGCAGCCACATGGGGATCACACACACACACACACACACACACACACACACACACACACACACACAGGAGCAGCAGCAGATAATCTTATCGTTGGAAATGAAAGAATTCATCATATCCAATGAGAAAAAGGTCTATCTGATGGTAAACGGTTGTGGATGTTGTGGCTTTCTGTCTCTGTATAAATGGATTCTTCTCCTACTCTCATAGACTGATGCCTCCTGGGTGTATACGTGTGTGTGTGTGTGTGTGTGTGTGTGTGTGTGTGTGTGTGTGTGTGTGTGTGTGTGTGTGTGTGCGTGTGCGTGTGCGTGCGTGTACGTGCGTGTGCGTGTGCGTGTGCGTGTGTGTGTGTGCTGTAATAACCTAAAGCCCACACATAAAAATACAAACCTTCACTCTCATATACAACCTGAGGGACTCATGGCCGCCCACACTGAGCAAACACGGAGTGGGTTATAAGGTTTTCTGTGTGCGTGCGTGCGTGTGTGCGTGTCATTGGTGCATATGATCCTGTATATGATTCCCCATTCAAACAACAGAACTTTAATCTCTTTTCAGAGCCCTTAATCAAGTGTCCTTGGAGGCTTTGTGCAGTCTGGGAGGATGTTGAGACGTTGCTGCACACACATTCATTAGTCTGGCTGTAAAGAGAGCAGGCTGATATATGTGGAAACCACAAAGGCTGGTTTAATTATTATTATTGGTTTGAGTGGGCATCTCAGTTCTCACTGAGCAATAACACTCAGGTGCTTTGGAAGATGTTCATCATGCTTATTACGTAAAAAATACTATAAATTGATCTTGGGTCTCGAGGGAAATCTATGTGGATGTTAGGTATTGATCATCATGTGACACGTTTGCGGTCAAAAAGTCGCAGAGCGTTATCATGGGCGGACTGCTGACATGTAATCAAAACTATTTCTTTTTTTCAAGCTAATTTGATATCATGTAATCTGTTTGTGTTAGAGCCGTGACCTTTTCAGATAAAAATGGAAAAGAACAAATTAACAGGCACTGTGTCTGTGTGGCCTTCCACACATAGTTAGCTTCTTCTTTTAGCTTAACCCTTCTTAAGGCTGGTTTAAAGGAATAGTTTGACATTTTGGGAAATACGCTTATTTGCTTGCTGAGAGTTGGATCATGAGATCGACACCACTCTCATATCCAGGAGACGGTTAGCTTAGCTTGGCGTAAAGACTGGAAACGGGGCGGAACAGCTAGCCTGGCTCTATCTAAAAGTGAACAAAATCCGCCTCATTTTCGTTTGTTCAATCCCTCCAAAATCCAAGGTGAAAAACGACAGGATGGCACTAGAGCTCATTACCTAACACATTATGTAAGAGTCAATTTGTGCTCAGGGCATAAATAGGAACCGATCTTTGGTTAGTCAGGTGTTCTACCTGGAAGCACAGACAGTTTTTAACCACATCACAACACCACACCACTACAGACAACTTACACGCCACAGTCACCCTTTGTTTGGAGAATCTACTGGTTTTAACAGCAAATATGACTTGGACTTTAATTGATCAAACAAGGTAAAAAGTGTGTCAACTATTCAACCCGTGGTATGTCACCTCAGGGACTCAAAGCTTGCACTTAGCCTCTACATGTTATATCTTGCTCATGTGAGTAGGTGATTTTCTTGGACCGAGCCAGTAGCCTGGTTGACACCAGACCCTTCTCAGTTGTAACTGAGAGTGTCTTGGCAAGGTTCATTTGCAGCTCATTTCCAAAGGGGCGTCACCAACGGACGCCGCTCAAATGCCTCTGGGCGCAATTGGATAGTCCTTCAACCAATCAGACCAACGATCCGGGTGACGTAGCAGCGACAGCGGCATCAACGGGTTGCTGCGCTTCAGTAGCCGTCATGTTGAATGTAAACAAAAAGTTGCTTTCCGTCGCTGCACTGTCGTCATCGTGTAAAGCCGCCTCAACGGTTGTGATTGGTGTGATTTGGAAAAATTGGAAATGGGCTTGAATGGACTCTTGGCCAGACTGTCTTGCAGAACAAATCTCAAATTTGCCGGAAGTTCGTCAGGGTTTTTCCCGGGCTACCGAGCCAGGCTAGCTGTTTCCCCCTGTTTCCAGTCTTTATTGCTAAGCTAAGCTAACTGTCTTCTGGCTGTAGGTTCAAATTTACCATACAGACATAAGAGCAGTATCATTCTTCTCATCTAACACTCGGCAATAATTTTTCCAAATGTCAAACCATTCCATTAATTCAATTACGTCACATTTGTGATTTTTCTCTCACATCCATTACTAACCAACTGCTGTGTTGCAGTCCCATCAGTTTTATGCCAAGGCCTTTTGGCTCAATGCCAGTCATCCTCACAGCCTGTACAGGTGAGACCATATGCTCACAGATGTTGAAATCTGAAGCTATTTACAGTATATTGTCACCATTCTTTAGAAGACAAATCATACAAGTGCTAAAAGAATATTCTAATCACTCTCTTCTTTTTTGTCTCTTTTTCTAAACAGAATTAGACAAATCCACTCAGTATATGCCCACACTTGTTTTGCAAGACAGACCTGTAGTTGAAAATTACCTTGAAAGTTGAAAGTCATGATGTCAGTGTTCCCTTTAAAAAAAAAAAGCTTGAATAAGTCTAGGGGCGACTTTGCAAAAATGTGTGTCTTTTCCTCTGACATGTGAGAGCCCTCGGAGGATTAATGGTTCATAAGGAAGCCAATATATTTCTGTTATTTGCCTCCAGTTCACAAGCATAATGACTGTAGGAATAACAAGAAGGGCTTCAGTTCTGCAGCAGCCCAAAAGAGAAAAAGAGTGCACAAGGAGAGCAAAATAGATAATAAAATCTAATAAAAAATCAGATTAAATGAGGTACAGCCTCTTTTTTTCTATCTCTCCCCTATCATTTCGTCAACAACCCACACTCCTGCTCCCTAGGGCTTCACACATGGCTGGAGTGTGTGGACAAGTTTCCTCTGCTGTAATTTAATGATGACGCTTTACTGTCTTTATGCCATCACACTGCTCAGCGCTGGCGGTGGCATCGCACAGCTGTGATGTGATCATCCAGCTTTATCTGATATTTCTTCTTCCACCACGGCTGCCTCTCCACGCAGTGGTCCAATCACACTGCTGCTTCTGCCGCAGCCCGCCAAGCTCCTTACGCTGGGGAGCTAAGGCTCATTTACTCTCTGTACTCTACTAATCTTATTATTTCTTCTGCTCTCTGGATCTCTGTCTTTGAACATCCCTTTTTACTTTCTTTTTACTTTTCTGTTAATGCCTCCACATCTGTAGCGAGTTACGTTTTTTATTATTATTGTGTTATCAGCTTGTTTATAATTGATATAATTGATTTTTTCCTGCACTACGTTATGGAGTGATGTTGATTTGACAATCATCGTGTACAGTATGTAGGCCTACAATGTGGTCTATTGTACTTAGAATGCTGTGATTAACCCCAGGGGCGACACACATCTGTTCCTCCCACATGTGCACCAAAACACAGTTGTTTTGTCATGTAGTTTGAATACTAACAGTGTAGGTCCACTGTATGTAGATATGTGCATCCCACACATCTCCATCACACATCTTTCAGTTTGCCTCGAGTTAGGGAGCCTGGAGCTCACAGTGTGTGTGGTGAACTCATTGGTCGTCTCTTCGCTGTTTGAGTTGTGTCATAGTGTATAAATGTGGTTTGATGTTGCTCATACATTATTCTGGTCTTGTACTTTACATGGAGTGACAAAAACACATCAAAGGTAAACCCAAAAGCTGTGTGCGGAGGTGGACTGGCAGTTTAGTAGTTTATTTTTCAGAGAAATTAACATAAAAGTAAGATTTCCATATAATCCACTTCCATAAAAATTCAAATGATTTTTTTTGTGACTGAGTGCTTGTACTCTTCTATTTGTGACAAGAGAAATGTCATCATTATCTTCCTCATTTAGAGGAGACACCCCCCAATCCCTCTCTTTCTCCCACTCAGTGGAGACCATAACTGGCTCAGCATGCTCAGACACAGTGCAGCCATCAGCGCTAATGGTCCTCCATAATGTATTTTCAAATCATGTATCAGGTGGCTGCAGAATATTAAACACTTTTATCATGTGAGCCACTACTATTACAATCACACAACTACAACATAAAACTGCACACGCATTCGCTGTTGACATGTCTGTGTTTTTGAATAACAGATGTTTATGACTGATCGTGCCAATGCAAGTCTAATTAGTGTCTTTATTTATGGGTTGGGAGTGCAATGAAATTGTGAGGCGTCATCAGGGGTGTGTGATTAGTTTACACCCTGAAACACAGAGGAGAAATAGAGTAAAAGAGTAAAATCAGCTGCTGCGTGTTTGGTTGACTCTTGACTAGTATATATCGACGACACTTCCGGGATTGCTCCGGTGCCACCAGAAATTCCGCCAGATGTCCCTCATTTCGGCTGGATGTCCGTCACCTTCCACTTTCTTTGTGTTGGCTGGTGGATTTGTGAGGACTATGGTTAACTGCTCCTCAGATCTCTGCAGGGTAAATCCAGACAGCTAGCTAGACTATCTGTCCAATCTGAGTTTTCTGTTGCACGACTAAAACTACTTTTGAACGAACGCGTGTTCCACCAAAACAAGTTCCTTCCAGAGGCTATTTTGCAGCGGTACCGTTGCTCCATCCGGCGCTTAGCGTCGCCCAAGACGATTGTGATTGGTTTAAAGAAATGCCAGTGAACCGGAGCAGGTTTTTCTCCCATCCTGGAATGCTGTGTGGACTATAGCCAGACCCTCCTCTGCAGCGCTGTGTAGGAAGGTCTGGCAATGCGAGACCCCGTAAACGTACACAAATTCTGCTCTGCCACCCAGAGTTCATAGTGCTGAACTTCTGGCGGCAAACGCCGCGAGGCAGAAACCGCTTTTAAAATCGTTCTGGTTTTTGGGGAAACGCTCTTGCAGGTAGATGGTCACCGCACGGTTGTGTAAAAACCAGACATTGTGTGTCTGCTGGGGTAAGCCACTTGTCAACCACACCTGATTTTGTTCCAAGGTCTGTTATTTTGTTTTTTAACATTCGTATTCTCTTCTCTTTTTATTATTGCGCTGCATGCTTAGGAATTATTTCAATAACTTCATTCGTCATTCGTCATTTAAATCTTACATTCTTTGTTGATGACTTTGTAATATCTGTTTAGGTATGCTACCACAGATAATTAACAGAAAATACTCAAACTCTGGTGCTTTTAAAGCAACACTTGAATGAATGTGCACTGTCCCTGGTAAATAAAATAAATAACTAATTACTTTTGCAGTTGAGGGATGTAATTTTTCAGTTTTCTTTTCCAGCAATATATGAGTAATTGATTACATTTTTTCAAGTTACAACCCAACACTGCTCCACAGCTGATGACTGGATTCACACAAAAAACATTTCAGTGCAAAGAATCAAATATAAATTAAGCTATTGCAAATGAAAATCACAGAAGAAAGGAACAAATTAGTTCATTAGAAAGTGTTCTCATCCACATATTGAAAAGTTCAAGGCAGGTAACGATGTGAACAACAGTCAGGCAACAACACCGTTTTCCCTCTTTTTTTTTTAAACTCACAATACAAAAGTCTGAAATGTGTGACTGTGTCTTGGGTATGATAATGAGTTGTTCTGGGAAACTTAAGTTAGTTGACTGCAGCTTTTCTTCTTCATACACACATAGAGGACCGCCCACTGCTCACTCGGGTATTATTAAAGTGACAATCATTGGTATCATTAGCAGTCATCGCATCGTCTTTCCTTCGGTGGAATCCCCAAACAACATTAACTACTACCTCCACAGTCTAGTCTGCAATTCTCAAGCATTTAATGTTAATCCCATGCGACGTCGTAAAGGATCCGTTTCACACTAGTGAGCCACTGAGAGGAAGAAATCACATTATCCACAGAATTGTGACAAGTTCGATGAAACTAGAAGGTTTAATAAAACTAAAGCACGCCACACAAGTAACGAGTGTTAGATTTCATATCTCTGTAATATGGCAAATGGAAAAAAGTCACATCATCTTTCACTGTGTGTAATGAAAACAAGATGATATTTGATATTTGTAAGGGCATAACGACACTATGGCAGTAATTGATAAAATATCTGTACAAACCAAAGACAAAACACACACACACACACACGCGCTAGGGGTGTTGAAATTAATTATTGCATCGATGCATCATGATGCAGACGTGGGCGATTCTGCGTCGATGCAGTGACGGACCATAATCGATTATTGCCTACAGGTGTTGCTGGTTGATTTTCCGCTCGGTGCTTTTTTAGTTTTTGCCCTTTGTCTGTTGTGTTCAGACTCCTCTTCATTCAGGAAGTGTCTTTTTTAAGAGCAGCAGACACTGCTTGAATTTGTTGATGAAAACCATGTGTTGTGTAGCGATGTGTTATACAGTAATATTGAGGATGCAATTGTGATTGCATCAGGTTTTCTTCCAGAATGGTCCTGTATTTGGCTCCATCCATCTTCCCATCAATTTGAACCATCTTCCCTGTCCCTGCTGAAGAAAAGCAGGCCCAAACCATGATGCTGCCACCACCATGTTTGACAGTGGGGATGGTGTGTTCAGGGTGATGAGCTGTGTTGCTTTTACGCCAAACATAACGTTTTGCATTTTTTTGCAATTGTGATGCATTGCGTGATATAGATTTGAATCATAACTCAAATCAAATAATTCACACTCCTTACACTATCCTCACAGTTTACTGTAAAAAAGGTTAAGTTACACACACAGGCAGTGTGTGGGATGTCAGCACTGATAGGTACAACATTCAATGTTCAATGAACAACAGAGTTGGAGGCTGCAAGACTTGAACTTTTGAACTAAGGATTTGTGAAGGTGTGTGTGTGTGTGTGTGTGTGTGTGTGTGTGTGTGTGTGTGTGTGTGTTCTTGTTTAACTATATTCGTGGGGTCTGGGAATACAGTATACTTGTGGGGCCAGAATGCTGGACCCCACAACTTTAAAGGGCTGTTTGAGGGTTAAGACTTGGTTAGAATTAGGTTATGGTTAGGGTGAGGGTAAGGGTTAAGGTTAGGCATTTAGTGGTGATGGTTAAGGTTAGGGTAAGGGGCTAGGGAATGCTTTATGTCAATGACGGGTCCCCACAAAGATAGTGAAACGCACTATGTGTGTGTGTGTGTGTGTGTGTGTGTGTGTGTGTGTGTGTGTGTGTGTGTGTGTGTGTGTGTGTGTGTGTGTGTGTGTGTATGTGTGTGAGTTTGACACTTTTGAGTTTGACTTCTTATGACAGACATCCTCCCACAAAGTATCTGCAGGAGAGACCTTATAGAGATAGGGTACATTTTAACAGGAAAATAACAAAATTCATTACAATGAATATTTTACGGGTTTCAAAGTTGTAGTGAAATGATGTAATCATGCACACCACAACAAACATTTCTTTTGAGTTACTGTTACATTGTCACTGCAAGTTAATTCTTATACAGTCAAACAATCAATCAATCAAATCTGTCCAATCTGTGCCCACATAGCCTCTTTAAGGTGTATATATATTATGATCATATAACTCTTTTATCGACACCTTCTTCTATTTGTTCTTGTTGTTATGGAAACGACAGGTCTCGCTGCTCCACTTGTCATTGGTCAGCTGTTATATCTTGAGGCTCGTTTTTTTCAACAACGTTTGCGGTGTCGTTTAAAAAAGCGCTTAGGACTTCTTTGTTTTTTTAAACGGTTTACTCCATAGGATTACAATGTAAAACAGAATCTGGCAGCTTCAAAAAAGCAGCCAAGTGTGAACATGGCCCTAGGCAGTGTCCTCATTCAGAATCCTAGTAGCCTGAGGGTAGAAGCTCCTCCCGAGCCTCTCAGTGCTGGCCTGCTAGTATAGTCGTCTGTTTTTGTACTTATGAAGTCACATGTCCGTGGTGGCCTCTCACCCTCTGTCTATCCATCCTAATTAAACACCTGTCATCCCTTTCACCTTTCCCTCAGGGGATCTAATTGCCAGAGATGGTCTGAGATGTATGTAAAGGATTGGGTTATTACTAAAATGTCACAGTCTGCATTTGCTCAGATATAGCAGGGTGAGTCATTAGCCAACTTGTTCTTGTTCTGAAATAATAGCCACTATTCTTCTTCTATCTGTTTCACCCGGTTTCCATTCTTTATGCTAAGCTATGGTAACAGGCTACTGGCTCCAGCTACATTTGTAACATACAGACATGCCAGCGGTTTCAATTTTCTAACTCTTGGCAACAAATCCCTGACAAAGCAGCAACCAACACGTCATACCTAAATAACAGAATGGGTTGATTGTCAAGACTCCCAAAAACGACATATATGACTGTTAGCAGCTCGACCCACAATTGCGTTTCTTGTTAGGCAGCGACCTCTAGTATTGTGAGAGCAAATGAGGCCCCACGGCGTATGTGACCATAACATGTGACCGGAGTGGATATTTTAATTAGGTGACTATTCTATTTTACATAACGAGTGCAGAGTCAAACATGTAGTTAATGTTGTAGTTAAGTTTAGGCAACAAAAGTCTTTGACTTGAAATGAGTCATGTAAAAACTACAAAAATGATACAAACCTGGCATCACGAACGTCATTGCGTCACAGACTAATGTCCATAAAACTCATTTTCACAACATTCATTTTAAAAACTGACAGGTGGTTTCAAACAGGACATCTATATCGACGACGTTCCACTTCCGGGATTGTTCAGGTGCCACCGGAAATTCCCCCGGATGTCCCTCTTTTAAGGCCAGATGTCCGTTACCTTCCGCTTTTTTTGTGTTGGCATTTTAAACTCTGGTGTAGTTATGAGGACCATGGTTAACCTGCTAGACACGTAATTATGAGGTGTTATGAGCTGCTTATACAATCAACCTAGACGGCCGTTTTTAAGTGAGGGCGGTCTGGCAGCAACATACGTAATTTGTTAGAGGGAGAAGGATTTGGCCAAACTACATTATCAATGCCTTCGCAGACTAGATCACAGACGGGCTCTTGCCCCCCCATACTATTCAGTAGATATACATTATGTCTTGACGGTATTAAACAGACTTCCTAATTGCAAGGAAGAGATGTGAGCTGCAATTAAAAGCAGTTTGAGACATCTGCTAAACAGAGAGCGTAGCGGCAGAAAAATAGAGAGATGGTGCTACAGGAAAACCAATTAATTGATAGAAGGATGAGTTGCTTATCTGCCATCATTATCTTGGCCATGAAAGGGCCTTTTTACGCCACTAATTGAAACATTTCAACCGAGACACAAACCACAGACGCTGCAGTTGTGTATTGACTTCTCTTTTCTGCAGGTTGGTTACTATCATTGTTTTGCCTCTGCACTTGAACAGAATATGATGCCTATATTTTCCTAAAATGGTTTTAAATGTCTCGACACCATTGTTTGCCAGTAGTTTTGGAGTGCTTAACAACTTAGCAGTCTCATTACTGCAGACAGACTGTCAGCTCTCTGGCAGCACCTGACGTCCTACTGACTGCTGGACATGTGATGTCACTGGAGTCATTATTCATTAAGCGAAAAGAAAGAAACCCTTTATGCTGTCGCAAGACTTAAGAAATTCAATAAAGTGATCTGAAGTCCCAGTTTTGAGGTAATGAACATGACGTAAATTGAGAAAAACTGAGCTGGTATGCAATTTATACTAAGATTATATCACTGAATGGCAATTTCACAAACTCTAGTATTTTATATACCTGTAGAGATTAAGTCATATTTTTTTATATGTGGAGTATAAAGAAGCGTTATCCTTCTGTTAAGTGTATTCTCAGTCAACTTTGTATTAGGCTATATCTTGCAGGTTTTTAAATTAAGCCCTGCAAGTATAAATTGCCAAATGAAAAGAGATTTTTAAAGACAGAGTTCCTTTGTGAGACATAATTATCAGGGACAGACTGGTGCCAACAGACAAAGGAGGACTTAATAGCAAGACTGGAACACACAGTAGTTTGAAATTAAAGTTTTGACTTGTAGGCGGGATTCGATACAAGGGTAAGAAGTCCAAAAACAGGTTTCCAAAAACACTAGGCGCAATCTAAAGATACAAAAGAATGGTCTAATAACCACTAGAAAAACACAAGGAACTTAAAGCGTAACTCTCGCCAAAATGCAACCTAGGGTCCTGTTGTGAATGTACCCGAGTCAAACTTTCATTTTAGGACGGAAACGCCACTTTTAAGATTTACCGTATTCTCGTTTTTCAGTCAAATGGCCTTTTGAATGGGAGTGCTAGGGGCACTACTATGATAGCATCAAAATAGCTATTTTTAAAACACAAGAAGGCTCGACACAACATGAGACTTTGCTCGAAGTATCACCAGGGGCTCTACACATGAACTTGAGCAGTGAGAACATTGTTTGTGTACCCAGAGTTTGCTAAAAAGAAAGGTTTTGAACGACTCACTTTAGCTGTTGTTGTTTACGCTATCTGCCATATTGTCAGTCAAAAAGAATCGATCTCCGAATGCGAATGAACGGACTCCATAGGAGGAAATGTCATTCTTATATGAGGCTCCTTTTCAACTACAAGGTCAATATTGTTTTTCACAAACGACAAAACAACAAATTATCCGTGCATTTATATGGAACTAAGCTTTAGGAGCTTTCCATCTTTACTCTCCTCCCTGTTGCGTTGCATTCGGAGATAGACTATTTTTGACTGGCTAGATGGACGGCGACCGGAAAAACCAACAGCTACGGTGAGTTTTTTTTTTTTTTTTTTTTTTTTTAACAAATTTGTATTGGTTTTCAACAGAAACACAAGTCATACAGTGCCTTGTAGTATTTGTAGTATTGTAGTAAGTATTCGGCCCCCTTGAACTTTTCGACCTTTTGCCACATTTCAGGCTTCAAACATAAAGATATAAAACTGTAATTTTTTGTGAAGAATCAACAACAAGTGGGACACAATCATGAAGTGGAACGAAATTTATTGGATATTTCAAACTGTTTTAACAGATAAAAAAACTGAAAAATTGGGCGTGCAAAATTATTCAGCTCCCTTAAGTTAATACTTTGTAGCGCCACCTTTTGCTGCGATTACAGCTGTAAGTCGCTTGGGGTAT
This sequence comes from Zingel zingel, assembly GCA_023566125.1. Classification (NCBI taxonomy): domain Eukaryota; kingdom Metazoa; phylum Chordata; class Actinopteri; order Perciformes; family Percidae; genus Zingel; species Zingel zingel. The sequence continues at coordinate 35,957,263 of CM042324.1, forward strand.
GTCTCTATCAGTTTTGCCCATTCCTCCTTGCAAAACAGCTGGAGCTCAGTGAGGTTGGATGGAGAGCGTTGGTGAACAGCAGTTTTCAGTTCTTTCCACAGATTCTCGATTGGATTCAGATCTGGACTTTGACTTGGTCATTCTAACACCTGGATATGTTTATTTGTGAACCATTCCATTGTAGATTTTGCTTTATGTTTTGGATCATTGTCTTGTTGGAAGACAAATCTCCGTCCCAGTCTCAGGTCTTTTGCAGACTCCATCAGGTTTTCTTCCAGAATGGTCCTGTATTTGGCTCCATCCATCTTCCCATCAATTTGAACCATCTTCCCTGTCCCTGCTGAAGAAAAGCAGGCCCAAACCATGATGCTGCCACCACCATGTTTGACAGTGGGGATGGTGTGTTCAGGGTGATGAGCTGTGTTGCTTTTACGCCAAACATAACGTTTTGCATTGTTGCCAAAAAGTTTGATTTTGGTTTCATCTGACCAGAGCACCTTCTTCCACATGTTTGGTGTGTCTCCCAGGTGGCTTGTGGCAAACTTTAAACGACACTTTTTATGGATATCTTTAAGAAATGGCTTTCTTCTTGCCACTCTTCCATAAAGGCCAGATTTGTGCAGTATACAACTGATTGTTGTCCTATGGACAGAGTCTCCCACCTCAGCTGTAGATCTCTGCAGTTCATCCAGAGTGATCATGGGCCTCTTGGCTGCATCTCTGATCAGTCTTCTCCTTGTATGAGCTGAAAGTTTAGAGGGACGGCCGGGTCCTCGTAGATTTGCAGTGGTCTGATACTCCTTCCATTTCAATATTATCGCTTGCACAGTGCTCCTTGGGATGTTTAAAGCTTGGGAAATCTTTTTGTATCCAAATCCGGCTTTAAACTTCTCCACAACAGTATCTGGGACCTGCCTGGTGTGTTCCTTGTTCTTCATGATGCTCTCTGCTCTTTAAACGGACCTCTGAGACTATCACAGAGCAGGTGCATTTATACGGAGACTTGATTACACACAGGTGGATTCTATTTTTCATCATTAGTCATTTAGGTCAACATTGGATCATTCAGAGATCCTCACTGAACTTCTGGAGAGAGTTTGCTGCACTGAAAGTAAAGGGGCTGAATCATTTTGCACGCCCAATTTTTCAGTTTTTTATCTGTTAAAACAGTTTGAAATATCCAATAAATTTCGTTCCACTTCATGATTGTGTCCCACTTGTTGTTGATTCTTCACAAAAAATTACAGTTTTATATCTTTATGTTTGAAGCCTGAAATGTGGCAAAAGGTCAAAAAGTTCAAGGGGGCCGAATACTTTCGCAAGGCACTGTATATGTTGCCATCATCTCAGTAACAGAGATAGATAAAAGAAAAGAAAAAAAAAATATATATATATATATATATATATATATATATATATATATATATATATATTGCCATCCATCTATTCTTAGCAGGGAAATGTCCCAATCTACTGCCCCACCTTCATCTTCATATTAGAGCCTCTCTCCATATTGCACTGCATACACACACATTGTCCATTCGTGTAGCCATAATCACAACAGCGCCCATATTCTACAAAAGTAAGCAGAGATACATCAAGCGGAGTTAAAGCATAACATTTTTTTTTTTTAAAACACAGTACAAGAGAAGGCACTTGTGGATTTATCCCAGGTGGGCGTGGCCAATTTAGGGAAAACTGGCCCCTCATCACTAGCCGAGTCAAATCCTCAGGTAGGTAGTTAAGCAGAGGAGCCCACATTTCATTGAAAGACCTCTCGTTACCCTTCGCAACTGCACTAAGTCTTTCACGAGGGAGGACCCTGAATATTTCCCTATACCATAATGTGAAAGTAGGTTGTTTATCATTGATCCAATTCATTAAAATACATTTTCTAGCCAATAACAGCAATTTGTCGCATAGTTTGAACTTTAAACATTTTAGAGTCACCTCCCTTGAGGGGAGGCCAAGAATGAAAATGCCTGGGTCCCTCTTAACTTTCGCATGAAAGATGCCACTTAGTTCCTGTGAAATTGTACCCCAAAATCTTTTTATCAATTTACATTGCCAGAAGTTTTTATTTATTTATTTATTTATTTATTTATTCGGGACAGTGCACATTAATGAACAATCTAACATTTCTGTACAGACTGTAAATGAGCCAGGTTATAGCATAAATGCTAATTTTCACCTGTAGTCCCGAGGCAGGAAAACAACAACATACAAGATAATGCAACACAAAAGAATATGACAATATACAATATCAAACAAAAAACACATTAGCACACATTCAGGCAGATTACATTACATCAATAAAATTAGTCAAAATGATGACATAACTGGGAACTTTAAGTAATGATAATATGTTCCAATCTCTCTATGACACTTGTTACACAAAGGTGAGACCTGACGGTCCATCTTATTTAGTATGTAAGGAGTTATGTGTAGACGGTGTAATATTTTATACTGTGTCTCTCTCAATCTATTACATGTAAAGGTGGATTTAAATACTTCAATGGTCTCCTGCCAGTCATCCTCAATATACCCCGTGTCGAGATCATTCTCCCACTTCTGTGCAATGCTTGTAATATCACCTGGACTGAGAGAGTATAGCAACGCATAGAAGGAAGAGATAAAACGTGTGATGCCTCTCCGGGAAATAAGGAACCTCTCTACATCACTATACATGACTAGATCAGGAGGGGGCGAAAGTCTTGGATCCAACAAAGTGCCTGACCTGGAGAAAACATAATAATGTTCTTTAGGGATACTGAATTTGGACTGCAGTTGTTGTAAAGTCATTAATATCCTATCGTGGTACAAATCTCCAATCACACGCGCCCCATTGCCATGCCACATAAAATATTGGGATGGAGACCTGGGGGGAAATCCAGGTTCCTCGTAATAGGGGTTAATAATGAGGCATAACTTCCTCTGTCTAAGTATTTACAAATTTCCTGCCACACTCTAATTGTGTTGTATATAATCGGGTTATTCTTTATATTCTTGTATAGCTTTTTCTTATCACTCATGACCATGCTCCATAGCGAGGATGGCAGAGAGGACCATGAATCTAGGCAGGGCTTGGACTCAAGATGAGCATGTAACCATTCCCACAGGAAGCGAGCGTGGCATGCCCAGTTGTAAAGAATTATGTTCAGCAGGCCCAAGCCTCTCCTGTCGGAGGGCAGCTGTAGTGTTCTCATTTTCTGTCTGGGTCTCTTGCCGTGCAATATAAATCTAGAGAATGCGCTCTCTATATCATGAGCAACCTTCTTGGAGATCCATAAGGGTAGCATTTGAAGGGGATATAATAACCTGGGGAATACATTTATTTTGATTAAGCTAATGTGACCCATAAGAGATAAGGGGAGATTGTGCCATCTATCTAAGTCCTTCTTTATTTTAGTTGCTATGAGAGAGAAGTTAAGCTTCCATAGCTCCGTCAAGTTTGGTGAAATTCTTATCCCAAGGTAAGTGAAGCCTGTGGGAGACAGTTTGAAGGGACAGTTGGTAGATAGAGATGGATCAGCCGGACCACCCAATGGCATGGCCTCCGATTTGCCATAGTTCATCTTGTAGCCCGTGAAGGAGCTGAACTCCTGAATAATAGAGAGAATAGTTGGTATAGATATGTCAGGTTTTGTCAGAAACAACAGGATGTCATCGGCATACAGTGCTATTTTATGAACGTTTCCTCCCACTGTCATCCCATGCACGTCTTTGTGTTGCCTAATTACCTACCTTAGTTGTAGAGTATTCTAATCCATTTGAGAAATTCTCCTCCCAGCCCAAACCTCTCCAGTGCATCAAACAAATATTCCCATTCTACCCTATTGAACGCCTTTTCGGCGTCTAAAGAGACAGCAAGTCCTCTACAATTTGTCTGACTTGAGTACTGTATCACATTCAATAGTCTCCTCACATTTGTGAGGGAGAGCCTGTTCTGTATAAATCCAGTCTGATCTGGATTTATTAAAGACGGCAGGAACTTTTCCAGTCTTGTTGCGAGCAGTTTTGATAGCAATTTACTATCCACACCGATAAGGTTAATGGGCTTAAATGAGCCGCAGATATCAGGTGGTTTATCTTTCTTAAGGATAAGCGTGATATTTGCTAGATTAAGCGTTGGAGGGAGGTGAACAATCTTAAAGGAATCTGAAAACATGTCAGTAAGTGGTCCGACTATCAGGTGACTCAATTTCTTATAGAATTCCGGGCAAAACCCATCAGGTCCTGGTGCCTTTCCACCCTTGAGGGATGCTATAGCTGCACGGACCTCCTCCTCAGTCACTGGCACATTTCATTTTTCCATTTGTTCCTCCGACAAGGATGGGAGGGACACCCTATCGAGAAACTCCTTTCTCCTCCCCTCAGACAATTCACATTCAGATGAATAAAGCTTTTGGTAAAATTGCCTCATTATTGTATTGATATCTTTGGTTTTGTAGTGTCTAACCTGATTGTCATCCAGCAGTGACGGTATCTTATTTGCCTCCATTCTACCGCTTGCCAATCTTGCTAAGAGACGACCAGGTTTGTTTCCTGACTCATAAAGCCTATGCTTAGCAAAGATGTCCATGTCAGCCTTTCTAGTTAACAGCTGGTTAAGGTCTGAACGAGCTGCCTCCAATTTTTTTAGACAAAATTCTAGAAGGTGCACCTTTAAATTGTACTTCTAGCTGTTGTATTGTATTCTCAAAGCTGAGTTGTTCTTTCATAGCAGTCTTTTTCTGAGCTATGGTGTACGAAATAATACTCCCCCTAACATAAGCTTTAGCTGTTTCCCAAGGCAGAGAAGGGCTGATGTCTGGAGTGTTATTAGCAGCAATAAAAACATTCAAACAGTAATATAGTTAATGAATGGAGCATGGGCGTAAATCTGATCTAACAATAGGGGGGGACAATAAACATAAAATTTCAGAAGAGCAATTTTTGAAGGGGACACAAATAATACAGCCAATTATACTTGTAGAGGACATGTGTACACAGAGGAAAGCCTTAATACTATCATTAGTGTAGCATGGAGACTGTACCATTATCCTTATTTTCAGTGTTTCTCTTGATACAATGAAAAAGCTGACTAAATTGACCAAAAAATTCTTCTTCTTTAAAACCATGTATTTATTTTTAAGTTGTTTACAATCAAGCCACAAAAATACATTAAAACATAATGACTTATTTTGAAAAAGTGTCCCCATATAAAAGAAATACAATGCTTTTGTACACTTGTTAAATTAGCTGATCATAATGTAAATTAGTGAGCCACTGGTAAAGCTCATCTGCTAACCCTGACAGCACACACCTCCAAAAATATGAAATAAGCTCAACACACTTACCTGAGACGCTACACCTGACTGGCCCTGGTCTCCCTGTTCCTCAGTTCTTTCTGTCTCCTTTGCCAGTGACATAGTGACGTTATTATTTCCATAAGCACCCATTCTTATAAAGATGTTACCAAATTGTCTTGATATGAGGACTTATTGTACTTACTTGGCATTTTGGTGTATGCCTGTCTTTCATTTATCTGTCATTTTATCTGAGCAACAACAACACAAATCTTTAACGTCACATGTCTAAATATAAGTTAGTTTCATAGGTTCACCACGCGGTCATATTATAATTATGAAATGATCTTGCGTCCTCCACATAAATATTAGGTTTCTTTTTGGACAGAGGATATATATTTAACTGATCTGCCACTTAACTTCATATTGAGCAAAACACAACTGTAGATCTTCAATATTAACCCTAATATCAGTTCACACATAACGTTAGGCTTACCGCCGTGGTAACGTTAGTTGTAGTGGGTTAATTTCTATCCAACAAGCTATTAAACAAGCTAGGCTACATTACATTACACTAACAGAGCGAACTTTTTGTCATAACTAATTCATTAATTACTCAGCATCATTTCTATTTGAGAAAAGAACAACTTCATCCGATGTTTAATGTGAATAAAATAGCCTTGAACCGCCTACTTACTACATTCCTGTCACTACCGATGTGACTGGGAGTCGAGTGAAGATGGGTAACGTACAGCAGGCAGTGGACCAAACCACTGGGAGGAGAGGGAGGGGGGACTCAAAATGTTTCTAAACTTAAAAAGCATTTTTGGGGGTTTGTATTGTTTTACTACTTACACAGATATTTTAAGTATACATCATTATGTTATTTACAATACATAACATTGTTTTAATGATATTTCTAGGGGGGGGGACAACCCTTAGATGGGGGGGGGGGGGGGGGGGGGGGTCCTGACACCCCCGCCCCCCCCTGGGATTTATGCCCTTGGAATGGTGGACTACTCAATAGAGAGGGGTTCATCCTCCAGTGGCGAGAAGGGGGATCAGTGTAAGGAGGGCGGATGCTCAAACTTACATGAGAGTGGTCAGAAAGTGATCATATGCCAATTTGAGATGCTCCAAGTCATTTAAAGTGCCCATATTATGAAAAAAACACTTTTTCTGGGATTTGGCGTGTTATTTTGTGTCTCTGGTACTTCCACACGCATACAAACTTTTAAAAAAAAAACATCCATGCTGTTTTGAGTGAGATATGGTTTCTGAATGTGTCCTGCCTTCAGTCTCCGGGCAAGCTGTTCAAAATCTGCACTGCTTTCTACGTCACTAGCCGAGACAAGAGGCCTAGGGGGCTAACCGTTAGCATGCTAGCGCTATCAATTTTGGCGAGAGTTACGCTTTAAGGCTGGAACACTTACCAAAACTGTGAAGACGAACTGGCACAGACAAAGGGAATCCCACAGACGGAGGGGGAAGGAGGGTGATGACGAGGGACAGGTGAAACACAGCAGGGCAGGGCAGACAATCACACAGGTGGGAAACGCATAAAGGCGCAAAGTGAAACTACCTGAAACGAGAGACTGGTGCTGTGTCTCAAATTGTGTCAGCTGGTAGTCAGATAGTGAGAAAACAATTATATTTATATTTTGTCGGGTGACAATTGGTGGCGGTAATGCTCCGTCTGGCTGCAATTTACCATTACACAGAAGAGTCATTTCTGGTCAGTACATAACGGCCGTGCACGGTTTGAGACAACACTACCCTGTCTAAATGTACGCACTATAACAAGTGAGTAGATAGTGTAGTGTTGTAGTCGAGTCACCAACTGTCGAGTCCGAGTCAAGTCTCGAGACCCCAAAGAAGGGTCCAAGTCAAGTCCCAGTCTAGTCACCATTAACTGAGCTTGAGTCTGAGTCTTTTCACAAGTCCAGAGAATAACAACTTGAGTCGGACTCAAGTCCGAGTACTCCATCCCTGCCTACTACACATAAAAGAAGTCAGAAACGTCATCCAACTTCCGAGGCCTATTTCATGAATGTTCGAGTCCGATTTCATAAATCCTTGAGTCCAAGTCATCAGTGCTCCAGTCCAAGTCGAGTCACGAGTCCAGAGAATAGCGACTTGAGTCCTGGACTCGAGTACTCCATCACTGTAGTGTACACAGTGTACTACATTTAAGTGTACTCACGGAAGTATCTGAATCGAGAGACACCTAAAGATGAGTGCCAAAGAAAACAGGAAACACTAGGACACGTGGGTGGTACACGGTACCACACACAGTATTGTGATTCGATAGTATTGAGTATTGTGATTTTCTTCACTAAAACAAAAGTTGAATAATACACTTCTACACCGTCACGTGTACACGGTACCACCGGCGGCGACTACAGACCAAAGCAGAAAATGTAGAAAATACATGTTATGTACTTCTTAACAAATTAATGAAATGTCTCAAAAGAGTAATGCCTCATGATACATTGTCTCCAGAAGTGTATTATTCAACTTTTGTTTTAGTGAAGAAAATCACAATACTCAATACTATCGAATCACAACACTTCTACAATCGCAATAATTGTAAATTGCAATACAAATCGAATCCACGCCCATGTCTCGTGAAAGAATCCAATCGGGACAAAAGCATATCATCCCAGCCCTCACATGTACTATCAATTTAAGTGTTTACTGAACACATGTGGTGCTCTCAGTCTTTGCTATTCGTTGTTGATATTTTTGGAATCGTCAACCAAACTTTTGAGCCTCCTGCAGCCACTTCATCGGCATGTCAGCGTGAATGAGAACTCGTCCCAACAGACTCTGTCTCCTCTGTCAGCTTGAAGTTTTCCATGACAACCACTTGAGGGCCTGCAGGGTCTCTGCAGGGGGAAGCCTGGTGTTTAGTCTGACAGTATATTAAAAGGAAGAAGTGCATGAAAATATGATGTTCCTGACGGAAAGTCTGTGCAGATTAATCTGCCGATGGTCTGTAGACTGTGAGACCTGATACGAATAACAATAGGGAAAAGTGACCAACTACAGTGGCTGTCAACTGTGTGTGTTGGCAGCCCTAAATGGCATAGATCATCTTTTTGAACTGTGAACCACAAAACCCATAAATCATCTCCACACTGGTCATAAGTACAGGTAAAAGAGATGGATGTAGGTTCAAACAGAGTGAATTTATAGAGCAAGCAGGGCTGGAGGTACAGTGAATATACTAAATCTGACAGAACAGAGATATTTCTTAACGTTTAAAGATGACTTGCTCTTCTCTAATCTTGAGTATTACCATGTAAAATGAGAAGAATGTACGTCAAAATCTGAGAAGCATTAAACCATAATTGTCTAGCAACAAAAAAATGCCACTGGAGGGAATTTGAAGACATTTCCAACTGGCTCTGGTGCCAATGATGAGGTCTGCCATGACACCTGAATATAAAACACCTACAAAAACCGAATTGAATGAAAAAGTAAAAAAAACACACACACACACACACACACACACACACACACACACACACACACACACACACACACACACACACACACACACACACACACACACACACACACACACACATACACCATATGTGATCCCCCCTATCTAACCTCTATGATATGCTGTAATTAGCACATATACCCACTTAACAACTTGACTTGACCCCCCCCCCCCACACACACACACACACACACACACACACACACACACACAATACCCACATGCAGCACAAATCTTAATTGGATCCAACAATAACATTTGGTAGTTAGTTTGGGTTCCCCAGAGGATACTTTAGATCTGACTGTCATTGATCTCTCTGTAAGATAATGAAAGTGTAATTCCCAAATGGCAAGTTATTCCTTCAATCAGTGAACTGTCCCGAGCGAATTGTCTGTAATGACGCCAAGCTTTAGGTTTTTCTTCAGTAGGTTTATGTCAAAGCTTAAAGTCACTGGTACCACAGTGCTTTGCAGCAGCAGGAAATAATATTACTGCTCTGTGGATTTGTATGGGCACAGAGGATTTAGCAGCTTACCTCTGCCCCTCTGTCTCGTTGAGAAAAGGAATTAATTCATATGTACTGTTTGTAACTGTGCTTCTTGCTGTCACAGTGTTTGCCAACAATATTGATCTGTGTTGTCCAAGTCACGTAGGCTTGTGTTTGGTCACCGTAGCAGCCAAACACAGTGGTTGGGGATCATTTGTTTGAGTTGATCAAATTCACATGGTTCATTTTGGTTTCAGTCTGGTCTGGACCCCATTTCTTTTACTTTTGCCCTTATGATGAAGTCACATCTCTCTCTCTCTCTGGTGGCCTCTCATCCTTAATATCTCCATCCATCCTAATGTACGTACCTTCCATCCATTTCAAGATACAGTCCTTCCCTCAGAGGATCTAATTGCCAGAGATGGTCTGACTAGTAAGTAAAGGATTGGGTTATTACTGTTCCAGGCTCAATGTCACAGTCTGCATACTCAGCAGGGTGAGTCATATGCCATAATGTTCCTGTCCTGAATATAATGAGCCACTATTCTTGGGAAGAAGATTCTTCTTCAGGGCCCTATATATACTATATTTGCTTTAATATACTGTAGCAGCAGGACAAAACATTAATTAATATTACAATCAATTTTGTATTATTTTATAAAAGCTAAGATATTTTACTTATATTTATGTTGACTGTATCAATGCTATTTGGGATATTATTTAAGCCATCAACACTTTATAATAACCATGAGCGGACCTCCAGCAATCGGAGGGTTGGTGGTTCGATCCCTGGCTCCTGCAGTCTAAACGTCAAAGTGTCCTGGGGCAAGATACTGAACCCCAAATTGTGTGTGTTAATGTTTATCTGATGAGCAGGTGGCACCTTGTACAGCAGCCTCGTGTGTGTATGGTGCCCGTTGTGTTTAAAGCGCTTTAAGTGGTCGTTAAGAGTAGAAAAGCGCTATAGCTTTATCTTTATTTTATTTGGCAGGGACGTGGCATATTAATAAACATTTCTGTAAATATGCCAGATTTAGACAAAATGCTACTCTACTGTATACTAAAGTGAAGTGAAGATTTTTACTGCATACAGAAAAAGATCCTGCTTCATGTTCAGAAATAGCAAAGTCATGCATATAGGCAAAGTGGACGTCCAGGGTGGACTGTATTAAATATGCAGAACCCAGTTGAATCTTCATTTTCTGGGTCATGCAACACTTTGTCTGCAAATTGGAAAATGCTCCTTCACATTTAGTCTCATTTTACATTATGCTGAAATTATACAAAACATTTTAATAAGATGGGAAATGGAAATAGAAATGAGAAAGAAAATGTTTTATTTAATTGTGAACTTGTCAAACATTTGAGGAAATGGGTTTTCAATTTGACTTAATGACTTCATCTTAATATAGACAAACCTTCCATAATGCATTATGCCGTATTGATAAACGCTCAGGTTCTGAAACTGAAGCCACCAGACTCCACTGACAAAATCAATCATTTTACCTCGCAGAACACAGGAGTTGCTGGTCTAGCGCTGCCTTATTCAGTTAGCTCGTTTGTGTTATTGTGTGACTTTGGTGTCTTAATGGGTTAGTGATAAACAAATCTAACAAGCAAACTAACCAATCGAGGCAGCGGTAGACCAACAACTCCCGTGTTGTGTGAGATAAAATTAATGTTTTTGTCAATAAAGTATGGTGGCTTTGAAGAGAACAAAGGGTAACACTTTACTTGAAGTTTTCTACATAAGAGTGACATGATACTGTTATGACAAAGTCATGACACATGGACCCTAACCCTAACCCTAACCCTAACTCTAACCCTAACCATACCTTGTCATGACAAAACCGAATGACACTTACTAAAAGAAGCGTTATGTCATAAATGTTTATGACTTGTTTATAATGTTTTATGGCACGTTCATGACAGTGTCATATCACTCTTATGTAGATACCTTCAAGTAAAGTGTAACCGAACAAAGATACCGGCTTCAGTTCCTCCACCCTAAAGTTAGACAGGACTTCTGACGGCACGGTAAAGTGTGGAAAATATTCTAAATATTGCGTACAAGCCAGCCCAATTTGGGGCCCGCGGGCCAAGTTTGGCCCATGCTCTCTTTGTTTGCCATGGTGAAACACAGCAAACTTTTAAATGCTCATGCTTATTCTCCTCGTATTTTGAACGTGATGTAAAATCCTAACTGTAAAGATTACGAAGCTAAGAAGTACTTAAAGCTCCATTGTGTAATGTCCTGAGTTGATTCTTAGCAAAACAAAGTCGCTCATATGATTCTGCCATGTTGCGCCTCCATCTTTAAAATACATTAGCCAAAGAGGGACATACCTCCTCCGCCTTTTGCACTTTTACACTTAGTGGCACCCGTCACCGTGACGAATGCAAGGGGGAGATTACTCGATCTGCTGGCAGATTTGAAAGCCTGTTGAAGATGGACGATCACGCTGATACTTTACTAACATTAGCTTGCATTCGTTTGGGAATCTGATAGCTGATGTTAGCAATGAAATGGTACCAAAATAACGAAAACGTAAAACTATATTACACTGGAAGGAACACTCACGGATGAAGTCGTACTTATTGGAATAATACAGCCAATGTAGGAGTTAAAATGCGCTTGGAATGGGAGGGGCTAGAAAGCAATATTCAGTTGGTTGTCATATACAATTTCACCGCTAGATGGGAGAAATTCTTACACAATGTAGCTTTAATCTGAGTTCTACAATAATGTCAAGCACAGTGCTGTTAAACTTTCCCTATTAAATTGCGGGAAGTTTTATTTACAAAGTATTACAGTATTCTTTATTTTTTCCGCTCCCCCTAACGTGCTGTGTATCTTACGTCACACGTTATTATTTAAAAAAAAAAAAAATTCTATAAAATATAATACATTTTAATGTAATGTAATTTCACATGACATTGAAACTCGGACTCAAATTTCACAATTTATTTTTGGTCCTGCACATGAAAGAATGTGCACCTCTAAAGAAATTAAGAATTTTTTTTAGGTGGGCCTTTTTTAGGTGGCTAAAATATGATTAGCTGCTGCCCCAGTCCACAGTATTACTTCCGTGTCAGTACTCCTACCTGCTTCTCCAAAATGGAGGTGTGCCAACAGCCATCTACTGTAACTGATACACTGAGTTTGGATAAGTACCTCATAAATCCCCACTGCAGACGAGCAGTTGAGAAAGCTGTAAGACAATAACATTAGACCCCTTTGTGGTATGCTCTACCTGACGTGTGGAAAGTGTGTAATTTAGTGTTGTGTGTGTGTGTGTGTGTGTGTGTGTGTGTGTGTGTGTGTGTGTGTGTGTGTGTGTGTGTGTGTGTGTGTGTGTGTGTGTGTGTGTGTGTGTGTGAGATCCCATTATGTAAGTCACTGAAGTACCTGCATCATCCACTCTCTTCTTCTCACTCAAAACAAAAAGACTAGGTAGAGGTTTGGGACTTGAGGAAAGCTGCTCGTTACTTAATTTTTATTGCCGGATGAATGAGGGAAAGAGTGTGTCATATATGAAGAAAGTCTGACTCATTTGATTTAATTAACAGATTTTTTTCTTCTCTTAGTCTTGCATTGCTAGACCTTCCTCCAGAGCGCTGCGGAGGAAAGTCGGGCTAGTCCACACAGCATTCTGGGATGGAAGAAATAAGTGTTCTGGTTTATTGGCATTTCTTTACACCAATCACAATCGTCTTGGGTGGTGCTAAGCTCCGGATGGAGCAACGGTGCCGCTGCCAAATAGCCTCGGGAAGGAACTTGTTTTGGTGGAACATGTGTACGTTCAAAAGTAGTTTTAGTCGTGCAACAGAAAACTCAGATTGGACAGATAGTCTAGCTAGCTGTCTGGATTTACCCTGCAGAGATCTGAGGAGCAGTTAACCGTAGTCCTCACAAATCCACTGGAGTTTAGAACGCCAACACAAAGAAAGAGGAAGGTGACGGACATCTGGCCAAAAATCAGGGACATCCGGCAGATCTTTCGGCGGCATGGGAGCAATCATCTAAATTAATCATCATTGACATACACTATTCTTCTCTTTACCTTCTTCTGGGACATGAAGGGTTTGCTAAGATGAGCTGTGTAACAGATAGTATACAACTTGTTTCTCCTGATCCCATCCCTCTTGCAACATTGTTGATTGTTCGAGATAAATAAATAAATGAAATGAAATTATTAAAAATGAATCAATCACACACACACACACACACACACACACACACACACACACACACACACACACACACACACATTACCCACCTTAGAGTGCATATTAAAGAGTGGCACATAATTAACAGCTGGGAAGCAGCTCTGCAGCCATGTGTGTGGGTGGATGGATAGGTAACTAGTGGGATGGATGTGCCCTTTTATTCAACAGGATTTATGAAAGGTGTTTCTGCCTGTAGCTCTGCAAAGAAACACATCATGGAAAAGGCACTGTGAGAGAGGAAGAGAAGGAAAGACAAAAGCAAAGAAGAAAACTAAAGAAAGGTAATTATGTAAATGTTGCTCTCATATATCACCCTCGCAGCACCCCAGCTCTGTGTTTATGTATTCAGGGCTAAAATGAAACCTTTATTAGCTTATGCCAGATGGGTCGCCAAAGTTACTCACACTGTATGAAATTGTATTCAGCCTCAAAATTATGTCAAGATCACAGCACAACATCAGCGCAATATTTAAAAACACACATTGGTCTTGTGAGTCCTTGTTATCTGCTTTATAATGTGATATAAACACATTTCCCTCAGGTCATCAATAAGATGGCTGTAAAGGATATAGGAGGCGAAAGGCACCAACATTCACCATTTATCCACATAATGATGAGAGTGTTAAAGGGCAGGGGAAAAAATTACAAATAGTGTTCTTCTGTGCCATCTCGCTATCTAAAAGCACTCAACACACAACCCTAATAAAAATGTATTTGCATATTACTGCTGAGAGGCTTGTGAGCTCCAAAGGCATTTAAAAGATCATGGCTCACTTATTACTTAAAGCGTTTAAATATCCCTGTAATGCACATTAGATTAATCTTTTCAGGTTCACATAATGCTGGGAAATCTATGTTGCTGCTGTTCAGTTTGTGTTCATCTGGATTACAGGGTATTAAAAGTTGTTTTGGTTTCGACAGAGCTGTTTGATGTGTTGCGCTCATATTCACCGCATGGGCCGGAGTATCTGCGGTAACATCAGAGGCTAGTGTTTACTATAAATATACCTTCTGTTCAGTTTACACACACTGTGAAACCACAGGCCACAGGGGAACAGAGCACCTCAGATTACAACTCAAATGTTAACTAATTGAACTGTTGACGACGGCAGCCTGATGCAGAATGTGTTGCTTTTCATAACAGGAATCCTACGACGGAGCATTAGGGCCACATCAAAGGAAAAAAAATAAGGAGGAAGATATTTTTTTTATTTATTTTGCATTTCGAGAATAAAGTCGAAATGTCGAGAATAAAGTCAACATGACGAGAATAAAGTTGAACTATACCATTTCGAGAATAATGTCGAAATGTCGAGATTAAAGTTGAAATGACGAGAATAAATTCAACTCTTTTATCACGTAATCACATTAGAGCGACTGTCCACCGAGCCAGCTGCCATGTAGGCATCATCATAGATATGGGTTACATCCTTGGAGTGCTGCGCTCGCCTGAGCGCCACTCCTTCAGGATCAAACAAGTTGATCAATTGTTTTATTGTTGTGATAGAACATATCCTCTCTGTATTGCACGTAGGTGTAACCATGGATACCCTTATTGCATCTGTCCATTAAGCCATTTCAGTTTGCAGGAATACGGCCACCTCTTCCAAGTCTGTGTGGTTTCTCCTTCTGAACAGACGCAATTTTCGACACAATCTCTTCAAAGTCCTAATTATCACCATACTGTGTTTATGCACTAAAAGAGAAAGAGTTCATGCATTTTGTAGAATATTATCAGTAAAGTTAGTAGTTTGGTTTATTCTCAAAAGTCCGACTTGATTCTTGAAGTATCAAGTTTTTTCTTGACATGTTGACTTTATTCTTGAAAAAGTATTTCAACTTTAATCTCGTCATGTTGACTTTATTCTCAACATTTCAACTTTAATCTCGTCATGTTGACTTTATTCTCGACATTTCGACTTTATTCTCGAAATGCAAAATAAATTAAAAAAATCTTCCTCCTTATTTTTTTTCTTTTGATGTGGCCATAATGCTCCGTCGTAGGAATCCTCATGAATTGTCTTCAAGATGGAAACATTTAAATGCCAGTTTTATGTAAAAGGAGATACATGCGATTTAGAGTCCGGACCTGGATTGCCTGTATATGGCAAACATGGAGGTGGCTGAGCCAAAATGGCGGCGGCTAGCGTGCGTTAATGATGCTAACAGCGCTAACAATGGCAACAGTGCTGACAGAGCTTACGGTGTTAATGGAGGTTAACTCACACTCATCGGGGCGACCGGGTGAGTGTGTGTATGTATGTATGTATGTATATATATATATATATTTATTTATTTATTTATTTATTTATTTATTTATTTATTTTTTTTTTTTTATATTAGCATAATAGCATATGTAGCCCCTTTAAAATGAACATGGACTGATTCTACATGGCTGCTTGAGCTGACAAGCTCGGGATGTGGCGTCTAATTAGAAAATTACTCATGACTGCATGTCACCCACCGAAACCTTTATAAATATCAAGGTAGTGACGATATTTTAAAAAGTATAAAGTTTGAGGTAGGTCGTGATCACGTTTTGCTTTATAAATCAACTTTCCCCATTACCTTATCTTCCTCCTCACCTTTTGGATTCAAGAGACATCTGCTAGATCCTGGCTGAAAGTTAATGTGTATTAGTGTGAGACTAATTTCTCCAGGCTGTCACTGATCAAACGCCCTCACTCTGCCTCCCACAGCTGAAAGATCGGGGTGTTTAGTCACTTTAAAACGCTTTGGGCTTAGTCAACCTTGTCTAATGACAGAGACTCAACTGTGAGCATATGCTCTCCCCTCTCGTCAAGTTCAGGGAAGCTTCACACAGTCACACAGAAAGTAGCTTTAAATATGTGAAAATGATAACAAGGTTTGTTGCTTTTGTAACAGTGTAAAGAATCCCACACTATGTGGGATGCGTTTGGGTATTATTAAAAGATAATCAGGGCGTGATGAAGCAATGCAATGGAGAACCCACTTGTACATTTTTTTATTGTTTGTTGCTCATTTTGGATCACAACTTCTAGAATTAATATTAATGATCACAACTGAATGGGGAAGTCAGAGCTGCAGACCGTGGACTAAAGACTCGAGACATTCCCCTTTGACCTTGTACAATTTAAAAACAGTGTCTGGATTAACCGAAGTACATTTCCAGGATAACTGCTTGACATCTGGCTCTCTGTGCGTTGCCGTTCTCAAACTCTGTTCGCTTTCGGGAAACAACAACCAACTTCGAGTTAGCGAGCTACACGCTGAAAATGGCAAGTTTTGAAGAAAATTTGGATCGTGCAACAAGTCAGGCCTGCTTGGTTTTTCGGGGAATGATTGTAAAGATTTACAAAGCTATGTTTACGACATTTCCTCTCTAACTGGGACGTTTTGGGACTGGTTGGTGAGATTGCTGTGGAAGTAAGAGCGAATTACATGTAACAATGTATTCAGTTAATTTAAATAGCTCACCTTACTGTATTGTGTGAACAGCTCAGTTAATTTAAATAGCTCACCTTACTGTATTGTGTGAACAGCTCAGTTAATTTAAATAGCTCAGGTTACTGTATTGTGTGAACAGTTAACTTCATTTAATATTGTATGTTGCATTTTCTTTTGCGGGGTGGAAATGTTCCATCATAAGAAGTTCCTTTATGAGACTATTCTGCAGAGCCACCATCGCTGTGTCCGGAGCTTAGCGCCGCCCAAGACCATTGTGATTGGCAAACAACCCTGAGCGTTTTTTTTTTTTCTCCTATCCCAGAATGCCCAGTATACAAAGGAGTGCAATATGCTTTAAACATGCTCATTTTGATGTGTGGATAGATTTTACACAATCTCTGTTATCTTTTCTGTTAAATGTGTCACTGGCTGTGTGTTGACTGTTTTCAGGTAAAGGCCAACCCGAGCAAGAAGCCCATCCTGTCTCTGCCATCACGTAAGCTGAATAAAGAACAGGCGGCTGTCCTCGGTGCAGTGCTGAGTGGCAAGAACATCTTCTTCACTGGAAGTGCAGGTCAGTGTGTCGTACAATACATTTAAATTGTGTGATGAATGTGTGATGTTTGTCTTATCAGTTAGCATGCGTAGGCAAATTGCAACAGAGTGAAGAATATGTACTGTTTGTGTTTCAGACGTTGCTAGGTCACTAAGGGTTCCTATGTGACCTGAAGTAGGAGCTGAAAGAGTTACAGGAACTGTGGTCAGAGGAACCTAATAATCCCCAAATTGGTCCAGTCGGGAACACGAGAAAAAAAGGGTTCTAGGAACATTATGTTCTAGGAACTGCAAAAAAAAAAACTCTGGTCGGGAAAGCAGTGCTGACCAGAGCATTATAATGTATAATATCATCATCTCCCTCCGTCAGCCATCCATTCATTCTTATGGGTAGATTACTACTCTGACCTCTCAGTTATTAAACAATTCACTCATCCTGTGTTTTATACACCACATGTCCACTAGTTGAAACCACAATCCAGTATATTGAACAATTAACAGTGAGGACATGACCCACATTAGTTCAGACAATAGAGAAAATAAAAGAGTCTATATTTCGTATTGAAAATTGAAGAGGTTCTCTTTTTTTTCAACCCAAAACTATCCGGTTAGGAATAATCTTAAAGGAACAAAGAATTTAAATTCTTGGTTAATAATTGTATAATTATAACGAAATATTATATAGCCTACACAAATGTCGGTTTGCAAAAACTCCCTCAGTGTGGAATGCACTACAAAACCAACTTTCTATGCTCCAAAAAAAAAAGGTATAAAAAGGTCAATAGCGCCTAAGCCAGGAAACTATGTATTGTACACTATGTCTGAATGTAACTTTTTCTACGGTCATCATTCACTGACGTGTTATTTCCTATAGTGGATACTTATGAACATTGTTAAAAAGAAAATATTCTGTTTCTGGATAGCCACGTGTATTCAGTGTGTATTTCACACAAATATGATGTCGCCAGTCATAATAACACCGATTGGTCGGTGCATAAAGCGTCCCTTCTCTTTCTTTCATTGGGTGCTTTGTTAAAACCCCCTCTCTCTGATTGGTCAGCAGCGTCGCGAAGCTATTGGCTGAATTCACGCAGCGACAATTTGAAAATCGGTGCTAGCGTTCGGAGTAGGGCAGCAGCTGTACGGAAAACGGAACAGAGACAAAGATTCTAACCTGTTCTAAAAACAAAGGTAAGAGCTGAAGTCAAATCGTCTTCCCGTGGCTACATTTTAAGTTGATTTCGATCACTCGGTTGTTTAAATGCAATGACGTAGCGAGATCACGAGGCTTGATGTTTGAGCTGATTGAATGGAGCACAGCAGCTGCGCTGACATTGCATTGTTGCAGAATAGTGCATGGTTTTAAAAACACGGTTCTGTTTAATTCACCATGGTGACATCTTTACCTGAAACTGCCTGCGCAAATTGTTCAGTAATGGCCTTTACATGTGAACTCTCGTAGCTTATTTAGCCAAAAGTTGCTGCGATGTTAGCCGGGGAGGACGGCGGCCAGCTGCAGTGCTGTGTGACGGTGGAGCAGCTCAACGCCTCCGGCCAGGCCACCCGGAGGCAGGTCATCCGTAAAGCCTCGGTCATCCTGGGCCGGAATGAGTTCCACGAGATTATCCTCCGCGTCCACGACGGGAAAGTGCCGCAAAATTACCATTTGAAAGAATTCAAACTTTTCACAAAGTTTGCCAGAGAAGGGAAGTGCACCGTCAAACTGCTCCCTGAAAACCTCCAGGTGCTCATCTCCAACTGCCCCCCTGACCGGCTCAACCTCTTCCTCAAAACCCTGAGCATCAAACACCAGGCCCGGCTGAGCAGCAAGCCTCTGAGCGGCCGAGAGAAGCTCAAAGCCGGTCTGCCCCGCAGCTTCGAGGCCATCAGCCCCCTGCAGCAAAAGGACATCCAGAAGGTGAATGAGCTGAGGGGTAAAGTGGCCCCAACAGGGCTGGCAGAGCGCACCAATAAGATGACTGGAGCAGGAACAGGACAGCAGGTCAAAAGGTCCAGGAGTGACACTAACTTCAGCCCAGTGAGTTGAACACACACGCAAAACACTTCATTAAAGTGTCTATTAGTAGCAGACTACCAGTGGTGGAATATTAACTACGTACATTTACTCAAGTACTGTGCTTAAGTACAAATGTGAAGTACTTGTACTTGTCTTTTCTTTTCATGCCACTTTCTACTTCTACTCCGCTACATTCCAGAGAGCAATCTTGTACTTTTTACTCCACTACATTAATCTGACAGCTTCAGTTACTTTACAAATTAAGATTTTTGCACACAAAACGCATGCACTTCATAAAATACCATGTTTTAGTATAACTTAAACTACCTACTAATGGCCTACAAGTCCAGCTGAAATGAATAGACCATTAAACACTTAGCTGATTGTAGTCCATTTTCCTGATTATACCTACAAACTTTGACTTAAGTAAAATTTTCAATGCAGTACTTTTACTTGTAAAAGACTATTTTAACAGTGTGGTATTAGTACTTTTACTTAAGTAAAGCATCTGAATACTTCCACCACTGTCAAGTAATACTGCACCAACACTTTCCCCTTCTGGATATCATCATCATCAACTTTATTGCCAGACTCAAGGTCCATTCAGAAGACCAGACATGACACATAACATACATTAAAAAGACAAAGATGAACACATACAGAGAAATAAAAACGAAAGAAACAATACTGCATTTCAATAAAAGACACTTATACCAGTGTTTCCATAGTGATGATTGGTATCATTTGCCAGCAGCATAACAATGCTGTTCTGGGAGACATTCAGGCGACAAATGAATTTGTAGGTCAGACGGCTCAATAATGCCTGGAAGGTGCTGACCCCTGCATTACAAAACTGGTCACTTGCACTAGAGCACCTGGGTTTTATTGAGCAGTATCCTCTTACAGTCATTATAAGCAACCGTAAGCTTCTGCATGCTTGTCTTTTTAAAGTTGGTCCATAAGGGAGCAGTATACAAAGGAGTGCAATATGCTTTAAACATGCTCATTTCGATCTGTGGATAGATTTTACACAATCTCTTATCTTTTCTGTTAAATGTGTCACTGGCTGTGTGTTGACTGTTTTCAGGTAAAGGCCAACCCGAGCAAGAAGCCCATCCTGTCTCTGCCATCACGTAAGCTGAATAAAGAACAGGCGGCTGTCCTCGGTGCAGTGCTGAGTGGCAAGAACATCTTCTTCACTGGAAGTGCAGGTCAGTGTGTCGTACAATACATTTAAATTCCATTGTCACACGTTTGTCATAACTAGATCTTCTAGTCTTAAAAAATATATATATATATATATATATATATATATATATATATATATATATATATATATATATATATATATATATATATATATATGCGCTCACATGTTACATTCTGCATAACTGTCTTACTGAATGACCTTGTCTTACTGATGATGCCTGTTAGTAACAAGATCTGATGTAAATCTCCTTTCATGGCACATTTATGGTATTTTCTTTTGGCGATTTTTTTTTTTTTTTTTTTTTTTTAGCTCTTTTTGAATGTGTGTGTTTTTCAGGTACAGGAAAGTCCTTCTTACTGAAGAGAATCATGGGATCTCTTCCTCCGAAGAGCACATTTGCCACAGCCAGCACAGGAGTGGCTGCATGCCACATTGGAGGAACAACGTTACACAACTTTGCTGGTGAGTCGTTGTGTCTCAGGAGGGGTGATGAACTTGATTTAAAGACTGACACAAATGTGTCTCTGGAAATAACACATTAGTGGTGAGAGATGCACAGAGGTTAATTCCCTGTCCCCTTTTTTAATATAAAGACAAAAGGTCTTTGCATCTATTTATTCTTTTTGTGCTAGTAGAGCTGCAGCCTTTGACTCCATTATGTCTGTGTGAAGGCGCCGGTCTGATCATGAATCTTTTAATATAATCGAGGAGGGGGTGTCGGATGGCTTGCCACGTTAACGGATGCTTCTAATTAAATCTCAATATACAGCAGAGAGTGTGACTGAAGTACTTTGCACTGGTGTTATTCATTTGTGTCTCTGTCCAGGCATCGGCTCCGGCTCGGCCCCGCTGGAGCAGTGCATCGAGCTGGCTCAGAGGCCCGGCGTGCTGCAGCACTGGACCAGCTGTCGACACCTCATCATCGACGAGGTCTCCATGGTGGAGGCCCAGTTCTTCGACAAGCTCGAGGCGGTGGCAAGGTGAGATGTTGGTCTAAAAAAAAAAAAAATCTCCTTATGATGCCACAGCAAATCGGTATAAATGGAAGTTTTTAGTAAAGCGGAGTACATCTTTTTCTGTTGGTAGAGCTTTCACATGTGTTCGCCCGCTGTGCGTCATTCAAGGCAGATGCTCATTTGCTTCTTAAGTGGCTGCCGCAGCTGTCAAAATTACATTTACATATTTGAGATTTACAGTAGTGTAGAATGTAGACATAACTCATAGACTGCCCAAAACCATGACTTATGGTAATATTCTTAAGTAAAGCTTTCCTGAAAGTATTGTATGTCATGTTCAGGATACTGTGCTATAATGGCTCCATCGGACCTTTTTCACAGCAGACGTGTTGACTTGTCATAGTAGGAAAAGCTCAGCTGAAACTGATAACCTTAACAATGGCTCAGTTCCATCAAGTGTCCCAGTAAGATATTTCAGTGAGTCAGCATGCTCAACACCAGGGTCTCTCCTCAGTGGAATGCAGCCATCATTAATGGTTTTGAATACACCTGTGCTTTTCCTACTATGACATGTCAACATGTCTGCTGTGAAAAAGGTCTATAACCCCCACCCACAGTGCTCGGTGACACATTTGACTGAGTCATCCTTGACAACTTTACACAAATTGTATAACTCAACGACTTGGTCACCAGTAAATGATGTGACTTCATTTATTAAAGCTTTTTTTCAGACTGGCAGTATTTATAATTAATAAAACTGAAACTTTGGTTTTGAAATGTTGGTATAAGATTTGCGAGTTTGAACTGCGTACTAAAGTAAAATGGCCGACTTAAAATGATTTCTGTAATAACCTCAGTCATACTCCTAATGTTTGCAGTGTTGAACGGGTTTTTTTTTTTTTTTTTTTCTTCTTCTTCTTCTTCCTAGCACACCTTGGGGACACTTTTAGATTTTACACACTCCTTTCAGGGACTTATATCTCCCCTCTCCTCAATACCCGTTCACATTAGGGTATACCTCAGAGTTTTGCTGACTGTGTTTGAGCAGCAGACTTCCAGCATGAAGGATTTTCAAATTTGCTTTTTGTGAGTTTCTATGGTTCCAGTTAGATTAGGTAATTCCCTGGATTTTATTAAATAACGAAAATCCTGCCTCCATCTAGAAGATGGAATCACTGTTGATCTTCAGTGACCCTCGTCCTCTCGCTGCACTCCTGTAGGTCGGTGCGGAGGTCTACGGCGCTGTTTGGGGGCATCCAGCTGATCGTGTGTGGCGACTTCCTCCAGCTGCCTCCCGTTTCTAAGGGAAAGGAAAGAGCCAGCTTCTGCTTCCAGGTCAGACCACCGTGGGTCTTACAATTACCCTAATTAGTCTGTGTATTGATTTGGAAACGCTGTGGTCCGTGAGCTGATCAAGTCATTCACGCCAAAATACCAGAACATTTGATCAACTATATAGTTGCATGCTGGTCTGGTGATAGCCAGACCAAGCTCAATCGTGTGTGTGCGTGTGCGCGTGTGCGTGTGCGTGTGCGTGTGCGTGTGCGTGTGCGTGTGCGTGTGCGCGTGTGTGCGCGTGTGTGCGTGTGCGCGTGTGCGCGTGCGTGTGTGTGTGTGTGTGTGGAAAAGTTAACCCTCTCCTTGATTTCATGTTTATGGAGAAGGAGAACCAGGAAATGAGTCGGGGGGCACACTAGAGCCTGGCTGATATTATCGGCCGATATTCGGCTTCTTTTTTTTTTTTTTTCAAACTATCTGTATTGGCATTTATAATGGCTGATTAAATTAATATTTAAAAACGGACTAAACACCCTTCAACCATGTTCTGAGTGTTGGCGTTGCAGAGATTGTCCACCAGAGGGCGCTCTACAACGTCCCTGTTGTAAGGAAGACCGAAGGGGGAGAGAGAAAGGAAAATCAAAAAGGTTGGCAAGCAGGGGATGCTTTTTTTTTTTTTTTTTTTTTTTTTTTCTTTTTTTTTATCATTTGACAGAATCGGTCATTTATATCAAGAACGTAATCCTTTTATTTTTATCGTTTTATAAAAGATTATCTGTGTACTTTCTTTCCATTTTCGCTCGCCAAGAAAATGCATCGGACGCTGCAAATCACGAGCCGCCCACGTCCTGTCTCACAGCAGGGTGGAGAAAAACAGCTGCTAGCGCCTCCCGGGGACTTCGGGCCACTTTTGCCCCCAAAAAAAAAACAGACTTGAACCCAGCGAGAACACCAATTCGCTGAGTAAACGCGCTCCGCCATCTTGCTGAGAGATGATGTGATGCACTCACACAATTGATCAGAGTATCTATAGTTTCCTCTTGGCCCGAGATTAACAATATTGCAAAGAAACTAAAATAGTAGGCAACATCACTATTGTTAGCTTTGTAGCTAACGTTACTATACAGTTAACTTAGCTACAGTACAAATGTTGGTTAGTTCAGTAGCCAGTTACTGTTATAATGTGCACAGTCACCACCCCCCACTCACAGGGATAAACCATACGTTAGCTAGCCAACAGCCAGCTAACCAATCATTAGGAAAAACAAAATTATCAACTCAGTTAGCTAGTAATCTACATTATACAATAGTTTTTTACTCACCATTTCAATGCTTGGGAGAGGGTCCAGAATAGTTGGAATGGATCCTTTTATCAATAGTAGTTTTGATACGACTCCAGCATCATAGAGCCCCTGATTCAGTACGAACTGCGGTGAGAAATGTGCAGTACGTAGCCGAAAAGCCTGACTTGGCACAGGTTGAGGAAAGTCTCCAAAAATAAAATCCATCCACTTGTCGGCGACATCTTTTTCTTTTTGGAAGGCAGTGATGTATTTGATACTCTGCACCCCGGAATGATGCGTTTCTCATGGCCGGTTTTCCGGGACGACTTAACTCCTGGCATGACTCCCGCTTCTTCTCAGCGGCATGAAGCGAACGTTGGAAAAAGGGGGTGGGGCTAGGTCAATTTTTTTTTTTTTTTTTTTTTTTTTTTTTTATAGAACACGACACCCATTGGTTACCCGGTTTCTACGTACAAAATGCATCAAATTCTAACTGGCCTGTTTTTAGCTGTGAGGCGGTCTAGTTTTGTGGGGGGTGGAGAAATGGCGGCAGTGACCGCCATTTTTTTTTTTTTTTTTTTTTTTTTTTTTATTATTTATTTTTTTCACAGCTTTTACTTTACACCCCCGAGCCTATATGACACACAGAATCTCATTAAAACCCATTTTCACCATATGGGACTTTAAGTTTCATATCTTAATTTTGTATTTTTATAAATTTTATTTATCAGAACTTTAATATATTTTGATGTTCTGTTGTGACAATAAAACAAACAAGTTTATTTTTAAACTGCATATTATTTTAGTGAGGACTCCATAAATAACTACAAATAACTAATGTTAGGGAAATCTGTTTTTGTTACGCGTTTCTGGATTATTTATTTATTTTTTAAATATATCGGCCGATGTATTGGAATATCTTTTTTTTTTTTTGGAACCAAACGCTCCAGGGTTCGTTTTAAACGAATATATTCTATGCTGCTGCCATGAGTCAGCAATCAGCATCTGTCCGACAGACTGCTTACTTCCTGAAGAGCATGCGTGGATATTTAAAAAAAGAAGAGAAAAACAACAACAAAAAACAATCATTTTCCCCTCCTGCAGGCCAGGAGTTGGCGTAAGGTCATCCAGGTGAACATGGAGCTAATGGAGGTGCGGAGGCAAACGGACCAATCCTTCATCTCTCTCCTGCAGTCAGTGCGGGTGGGCAGGTAAAGTCAAGGGCACTGTCCTTTTATTATTTTTATTTTTTTATTTTATTTTTTTTTAAGACCGTTAATGTGGACTCGGTGCACACACATTCGTATCAAATGTCCGGTGTAATGTGCTATCTATTTAAGTGCGTTACATGCATGTCATTAGAGCTGTGGCAGGTCATTTTTTATTCTACAGAACATTTATGCTATGTTGCAAAAATTTGCTTTCTGTCTTAATAAACCCCACCCAGGGTGACGGAGGAAGTCACCGCGACGCTGATGGGAAGCGCCTATCATCACATCGAGAGGGATGGCATCCTAGCAACCAGGCTGTGCACGCACAAGGACGACGTGGAGCTCACCAACGAGAAGAAACTCCAGCAGCTGCCTGGTCCGAAGTGTTCATAGGTTTTTGTTTTTCCAGCTTGAAACGGGTGTTACTTCAGTTGGCTTGGCTGGAGGTGAAAATGACGAAGGAGATGGCTTGAGTTATGTTGGGAACTTGTTGAAACCGGTTTCCTCCCAGATATTTTCAGTCTCAGCCAGACGCCACGTATTTTCTGTTATATCCTGTTCCATAACCCTTATTTTGAAAGCATATAGCTGCATCAGCAAACGATGTAGAGTGCTCAACCTACTGTGGCAGAAGTTTTATTTTTTGAGGGGGACAACAATTTGTTATGATGGGTGTTTTTTTTTTTTTTTTTTTTTTTTTTTTTTTTTAAACCATTTTCTTATTTATGGCTTCATACTTTTAGGGCTGCTCGATTTATTATAAAATCACAATTATTTTGGTCAATATTGAAATCCTGATTATCTAACCCGATTACTCAGTGACTTGTGTGAGTAGAGTAATTGTTTTTGTGATCGTTGGAAGTTAAAAATCATGATCCAAACTCGATTAGTTGCACAGCCCTACATACTTTTTATATTTTTAGGTTCTTTACACAACTTGTTTGCCCGTGTCCCATCATATTTTCTATGTAGAACTCCCTTTTATTTTATTTTTTTCTATCGTATGTAATGAATGTCTCCTGGTCCCTTAGGGTCAGTGCGTGTGTTTGAGGCTCTGGACAGCGACCCAGCCCTGGTGAAGGCCATCGACGCTCACAGCCCCGTCGGCAAACTGATCCAACTCAAAGTGGGGGCTCAGGTGTGTGTGTGTGTGGCAATTTGGCGTGCAACATTGATATGAGATTAGATATCGTTTTTAGATTTTGGAAGTCGTAATATCGTAAATGGCTTAAGTCTTTTTGTGGTTTTAAAGGCTGCATTACAGTAAAGTGACTGTTCTAGCTCTTCTATTATTTTTACCTTTTACCCACTTAGTCATTGTATCCACATTACTGATGATTATTTATCTAAAATCTAAGTGTGAAGATACTTTGTTAAAGCACCAATTGTCAACCCTAGAATATCGCCGCAATATCGACATCGAGGTATTAGGACAAGAATATTGTGATATGTTGTCTCCATATCGCTCAGCTCTAGTGCAACATTGTCCTTGTGTCAAGAATAAAGCGCTCAGTTTTGAGTAGAGGCAACGCTCGGTGACGTAATGCTGCTTGTTCTTTTTAAGGTCATGCTGACGAAGAACCAGGATGTCTCTCGAGGTCTGGTGAATGGAGCGCGGGGGGTTGTCGTGGCTTTTGAGTCTGGAAAAAATGGTACGGGATTTTATTTATTCCCCTTGAAACGTATTGCAGAAATAAGTTTCCGAAAAGCCAGAATTTGATTATCTTCTATATTTAGTTGTAATTATACCCTTGGTGGCAATTGTAGACTTTAAGGAATAGTCACTGGAGGATATTTAACAGAAGAACTACTTAAAAGGATAGTTTGGATACTTTCGAATTATGTGCTTTTCCACAGTCAGTGTATTAGCTACAGTAAATGGCGCTCGGCCCCCCCCAGTTTGGAGAAGCGGGCAGGAGTACCGACACGGAAGTTAAGCAGTGTCCTGCTGTGGAAGAGGGCGGCAGCTAAACATGCACCTAAAAATGGCCCAGTTTAAAAAGAAATCTGTTTTAAGTGTAATCTACAGTATATTAAAATTTTCACCACTTTACCTTTCCATCGACAGTCCTTTCCTACAGGGAACTGAAGCCCTTCTATCCATCTCTGCTCCGTTCAACGCCACCAGACTCCTTTGACAAAAACGCTAATTTAACCTCACAGAACACAGGAGTTGCTGGTCTACCGCTGCCACGTTCGGTTAGTTTGTGTTATTGTGACTTTGGTGAATCCAAAATTAAGCCTTTTAAAAACCGTTTAAGTCACACAATAACTCAAACTAACCGATCAAGGCAACAGTAAACAAGCAGCTCCTGTGTTCTGTGAGGTTAAATTAGCGTTTTTGTCAAAGGAGTCTGGTGGCGTTGAAGAGAGCCAAGAGACCTGTTTGTTGGCAAGGTAGAGCCGTGAACATATTCTAAATATTGTGTACACATAAACTCACATTGACCATGTAGGCCTCTTATTTTAGATGGCTGAAATACGTCTTGCTGCTGCTGCAGTCCACAGCAGTCCATTAGCTTAGCCTCCGTGTCGGTACGCCTGCCTGCTTCTCCAAACTGGGGGCGTGCTGAACGCCATCTCAGTAGATGAGTACCTCTATATAACCCCACTTAAAAGAATATCCCAACTAGAAAGCATAAAGTCCGTCATGTTGTATCAGCAGGTCAGGCAGAAGTGAAATGAAAATGCCACATTGTGGGTTTTTAGATTAAAAGACATCTTTTATTTCTTCTGTGATAATATATTGTAAAGTTGAGGCAGAACTATGTTCTTATCCTTCTACCTGCTCCTTCTCTAACTCACCCTTTTTTTGTTCTTTGTTGGAATCAGATTGATTTATCAGTTTGTTTTATTTATTTGTTTTATTTATATATTATTTATATATATGATCATCTAAATATGTCATATATATTCATCTAAAATATGATAATTTACTTTTATCTCGAACAAGCAACGTACTGTTAAAAATATGTATGTATGTATGTATGTATAGTGAGGAAAATAAGTATTTGAACACCCTGCTATTTTGCAGGTTCTCCCACTTGGAAATCATGGAGGGGTCTGAAATTGTCATCGTAGGTGCATGTCCACTGTGAGAGACATAATCTAAAAACAAAAATCCAGAAATCACAATGTATGATTTTTTAACTATTTATTTGTATGATACAGCTGCAAATAAGTATTTGAACACCTGAGAAAATCAATGTTTATATTTGGTACAGTAGCCTTTGTTTGCAATTCCAGAGGTCAAACGTTTCCTGTAGTTTTTCACCAGGTTTGCACACACTGCAGGAGGGAGTTTGGCCCACTCCTCCACACAGATCTTCTCTAGATCAGTCAGGTTTCTGGGCTGTCGCTGAGAAACACAGAGTTTGAGCTCCCTCCAAAGATTCTCTATTGGGTTTAGGTCTGGAGACTGGCTAGGCCACGCCAGAACCTTGATATGCTTCTTACAGAGCCACTCCTTGGTTATCCTGGCTGTGTGCTTCGGGTCATTGTCATGTTGGAAGACCCAGCCTCGACCCATCTTCAATGCTCTAACTGAGGGAAGGAGGTTGTTCCCCAAAATCTCGCAATACATGGCCCCGGTCATCCTCTCCTTAATACAGTGCAGTCGCCCTGTCCCATGTGCAGAAAAACACCCCCAAAGCATGATGCTACCACCCCCATGCTTCACAGTAGGGATGGTGTTCTTGGGATGGTACTCATCATTCTTCTTCCTCCAAACACGGTTAGTGGAATTATGACCAAAAAGTTTTATTTTGGTCTCATCTGACCACATGACTTTCTCCCATGACTCCTCTGGATCATCCAAATGGTCATTGGCAAACTTAAAACGGGCCTTGACATGTGCTGGTTTAAGCAGGGGAACCTTCCGTGCCATGCATGATTTCAAACCATGACGTCTTAGTGTTTTACCAACAGTAACCTTGGAAACAGTGGTCCCAGCTCTTTTCAGGTCATTGACCAGCTCCTCCCGTGTAGTCCTGGGCTGATTTCTCACCTTTCTTAGGATCATTGAGACCCCACGAGGTGAGATCTTGCATGGAGCCCCAGTCCGAGGGAGATTGACAGTCATGTTTAGCTTCTTCCATTTTCTAATGATTGCTCCAACAGTGGACCTTTTTTCACCAAGCTGCTTGGCAATTTCCCCGTAGCCCTTTCCAGCCTTGTGGAGGTGTACAATTTTGACTCTAGTGTCTTTGGACAGCTCTTTGGTCTTGGCCATGTTAGTAGTTGGATTCTTACTGATTGTATGGGGTGGACATGTGTCTTTATGCAGCTAACGACCTCAAACAGGTACATCTAATTTAGGATAATAAATGGAGTGGAGGTGGACATTTTAAAGGCAGACTAACAGGTCTTTGAGGGTCAGAATTCTAGCTTATAGACAGGTGTTCAAATACTTATTTGCAGCTGTATCATACAAATAAATAGTTAAAAATCATACATTGTGATTTTTGTTTTTAGATTATGTCTCTCACAGTGGACATGCACCTACGATGACAATTTCAGACGTGTGTGTGTGTGTGTGTGTGTGTGTGTGTGTGTGTGTGTGTGTGTGTGTGTGTGTGTGTGTGTGTGTGTGTGTGTGTGTGTGTGTGTGTGTGTGTGTGTGTGTGTGTGTGTGTGTGTGTGTGTGTGTGTGTGTGTGATATTTTAGATTCTCATTCATCCTTGTGCTGACTCTTTGCCTGCTTCCTCAGGACACCCGCATGTGCGTTTCCTGTGTGGTGTCACAGAGGTGCTGAAGCCTGAGCGCTGGGTGTTTAAGACCGGCGGGGGGGTCCACCTGAGTCGACAGCAGTTGCCACTCAAACTGGCCTGGGCCATCTCCATCCACAAGAGCCAGGTCGGTACGCGCACGGACATACTGAGGCAAATGCTCACCAAATCCCTACCATGGCATTACTTTCTCTTTGAGGAAGATGCTGTTCGGTGTTGCCATGGGACACCAGTCTTTTGTGCGTTTCTTTTGAATGCATGACTCACTTGATGGATGGCAATTCAAACTCAATTAGCTTAAGGGTTTTTCTTTTGTATTGCATTTGTTGTTATTGCTAGAGTGCTAGAACAAGTTCAAGGTATGATTGCAGTGTGTGAACCGGCCTTGAAGCTCAGTCATTGTCCAGATTATGGCGCGTCATTTAAGGTCGACGATCCATTCAACAGGTGATGGATGTTGAACGCGATCTCAGAAATGTAGACTTTGTTCAGATAAAAAGAATAAAGCTCTTTTTTAACGTCTTATAAAAGGAAACCTTTCTATGAATTCAGTACTAGTAGTTTATTATCAGTGGCTTTATTTCTAGCAGAGTAGTGGAGAACATTAAAAAACTTGTAGCGCTAGGTAACTCTTCATCTTTTAGCCTTTGTCGTGAAACTGACAATGGCCAGAAATGATCACCACACATTTTTTTTTTTTTTTTTTTTTTTTTTTTTTTTTTTTTTTTGTATAGACATTCATGATGCACAGAGGATACGTCCTAAATTTGTTTTCAAACCTTTTTCTCTAGCGCCCCCAGCAGCCCAGTCTTCACGTGTCCAGTGAGATATCCCAACATCTACCAGATTGGCACAAAATGTAGTACTGACATTATTGGTCGTGATGGCCAAATGAAGCATTGTCTTTATTTTCTGGTGCTCTCTGAGAGTGAGAGAAAATCATAGTTATTAGTTCCCAGATGATCAATCTCTCTGAGTTTGAGTCCCTGACTATTCCAGGAGGAGTTTGACCTTTTTGTTAAAGCGATTTTTTTTTTTTTTTTTTTTTTTTTTTTTTTTTTGAGTGAAATGTGTTAATAACTAGGGCGGTGCAGTGGTTGGCACAATCTCCTCACAGACCGCCTGTGGTCCTTCTGTGTGGAGTTTGCATGTTCTCCCCATGTCCGTCTCCCTCCCACGGTCCAAAGGCAGGTTAGGTTAATTGTTTGTCTATAATCTGCTTCCTGGATAGCTCTGTTGCCGCCTGAAATTCCGCCGGATGTCCGTTACCTTCCACTTTCTTTGTGTTGTAATTTTACGACTATGGTTAACTGCTCCTCAGATCTCTGCAGGGTAAATCCAGACAGCTAGCTAGACTATCTGTCCAATCTGAGTTTTCTGTTGCACGACTAAAACTACTTTTGAACGTACACATGTTCCACCAAAACAAGTTCCTCCTGAGACTATTTAGCAGAGGCACCGTGGCTCCACTCGGCGCTTAGCACCGCCCATGATGATTTTTTTTTTTTTTTTTTTTTTTTTTTTTTTTTTTTTTTTGAGAAAGGCACAAGATTAGCAACATTAAACATCACATATGTAGCACTTTTTTTTTTCTTTTTGATTTTGTTTGATTGGTTTAAAGAAATGCCAGTAAACCAAAGCACGTTTTTCTCCATCCCGGAATGCTGTGGGGACTAGCCGGACCCTCCACCACAGCGCTGTGGAGGAAGCTGTGTGAGACTAGTTAATTGGTGACTCAGTTGCCCGTAGGTTGGAATTGGAGCATCAGTGGTGGTCTCTCAGCCCCTTGATTGACTGGAGACGGGGTGTACCCCGGCTCTCGCACAATTTCAGCTGGGATCGGTCCTCCCCCTGTAAAGGATGAGCGCTTAGAGATGATGGATGGATGTTTCAACAACTATTAGTTGGACTGCCCTGAAATTTAGTACAGACTTATAGAATCAAGCATAACTTTTGTCATCAAACTTTTTATCTAGCGCCATCATCGGCCAACGTATTTTTAAAATGTCTTTTTATACCTGCAAAACTGACATTTCTATCCGCTTCAACTGTACTTTCTTTAGTGCTAATTGGCAAATGTTAGCATGCTAATTCCATGTTCACATCATATGTGATGAATGGTAAAGATCCCCATGTTCATGACTTGAGTGTTCACGTCAACATGGTCGTGTGACGGTTGAAATACTGTGTTGACATCATAACGCTGGTTTTACCGGTTGGGAAACACTAGTACTACATAGTAGTGATAAAATAAAGTCCACTCAAAGCAGACCGCATGTATACACCTCATAGACTGTAGCTACAAATAGTCCATTTTTTGAGTGGGCTCTTGACACACACTCGCAATGCACAAAGGAAGTGGAGGAGTTGATCACAGCTGGAAAGAGAAATTGTGGGTGGTGGTGAAATGGTTTTAAAAAAAAGTTGAAGTTTGATTCAGAATACTGTATTGATCCCCTTAGGGAAATTGTTAGGGGTGATAGTCTGGTTATATACGGTATTTCACGCTGTTCCTTAAGGTCTCCTAATAGGGTATGTAACATTGGTTGGGCTGAAAATGACTCCTTAGCTGTTTTTAGTTTTTTTTTGTTTTGTTTTTTTTGCCCTAATGCTACCCTGTTAAATGGGACTGGACTGAAACGACAGCTTTTCTGCCTGCTCATGAATATTTCGATGAGCTGCACACTGGTTGGTTGAGCTTCACACACACACACACACACACACACACACACACACACACACACACACACACACACACACACACACACCTCTATGCGCGAACGAGATTTAGAAGACTAACTGACCTCAGATCAGTTAGTGGCCTATGTACATTTTGGGGCGTTACAAAGATAGAAGGTAGAGCCAAATGAGGAGGAATTGAGAAGTTGACGTCAACTTTTAGCCTTGTTCACATTGGCCCGTTTTCAGAGGCAGTTTCAAATTGTGAGATTTTCAGAGGAAAGAGGTGTCAATGGGATTTTGAGGTTCTATGTATGTCCTAGTTACCCTCCAAACTGTCGTTTTTCAACTATGACAAGGTAAAATCGGTTTTGCATTCTATCACCCCTTTTAATTTAAAGCTCAGTCAGAAATAAGAGTAAGGGGGGGAAAAAAAGAGGGCCAATGAGTATATAAAGTAACAGCTAAAAGTGCAAGAAATAAAAACTTATGTAAAAGCAAAGTAAGATGAGGTTAAAAAAAGATGTTGCTAAACAATGGATTTTACAAATGCTATTAGTACAGTGTAAACATGATGGGCTGTAGCTTTCCAACATTGCAGTTTGTTTGACATCTGACATCATACGTTGTATAATTTCCTCTCACTAGTATGCTAAAATGGTATACTATGCCAAGTAGGTATGGAGTGTATACACTGTATAGAACTGGCATGCTTTAGTCTTGTTTCAACTAGGGCTGCACGATATGAGGAAAATGTCAAATTGCGACTATTTTGACTGTTGCGATATGATTCACAATATTGGAGGGAATGATACATTTTTTTTTTTTTTTTTTTTTTGGATCATTCTCCTTTTCATTGAAATACAAATGTACTATAGTCATATGTGATTTTTTTTTTTTTTTTTTTTTTTTGCAAGAATATGTACCAAACAAAGATGTTTTCCTTTAGTCTGTAGGATGGGATCTGTAGGCCCAGGACGTCTCAGCAGCACCACAATACTTCATTCAGAATGGTTAGACACATTTTGCCTTTAAGAAATATTGCGCCCCTAATTTAATGGGGACAACTAGGCAAACATAAAATTAACATGATCTATTTTTAATGTCCTGTTATGTGTTCTTTGGGGGTCAATTTGACACCACGCTGTTTTTAGCAGTGTAAAACAGAGGAAATATGAACATTTTACACATTTTGTTTTGTCTGATATTGAGGTCACTATCACATGCAGTTATATAATTTGTTAGGACCCTAACCTGCCATAAAGAATGCCTGTAGTAGTGATGATATATATATGATTGATATAATAGTTCCTGCGAGGACATTGATAGTTCAAACAGCTCAGGGGAGAAACAAAGTTTGTACTGCAGCCTTCTTAACCAATTCTCTTGGTGCTCTGTGGGCTCTCTCGTTACACACTCCATTAAAAATGACCTAAGCAAAGGTTTTCTGTCACCGCTCTTTGACCGTGGACGTGACGGTAGAGGATAATGTGGAGGGGGATGCTGGCAGAAAGAAGCGAGCTAGTGACGGGGAGGTCGTCTGTTCAATCCCCAGACCGACAGAATAAAAATCTGGGTGGGGAAAGTGAAAGAGCAGCACTTGAGCCTCCCTCATTAACACCACTGAGGTGCCCTTGAGCAAAGCCCTTAACTCCAGTGGAGCGGCTCAGCGGCCAGCAGATCAGACTGTGGTTGTCCTGGGCAGCTTCCAGGTATGAATGTCTAACTGTGTGAATGTGACAGGTCGTCGATGCAAATGAGAATTTGTTCTCAATCAACTTATCTGGATAAGTACAGCTTTAAAAAAATAAATAAATACGACTGTTGGGGTTGACCCTCCCGTTGTCTCCCAACCACCTGCTTTGTACTGTACTCTCTGCCTCTAAGAGTGGACACGTTGCCTTCCAAAGATGGAAAACTGTTATAGTCCCTCTTCACACATTGAAGTGTATGGGAACAGTTGGAAAGACTTGGATGTGATGCACTTTAACAGGAGTGTCGAAGTCAAAAGGTGAAGAAACGGCAAACCTTTGGAATAGGGCTGAAACTAACGATTATCATGATGACCCACAACTCTACTAGACATTCAGTTTACTGTCACAGCGGAGTGAAGAAATTAGAAAATATTCACATTCAAGAAGCTGGAATCTGAATTTTTACTTTTTTATACATAAAGTGACTCAAACCGATTATCAAAATAGTTTGCGATTGATTTAATAGTTGACAGCTAATTGATTCATCTTTGCAGCGCTACTTTTGAATGCTGCCACTGGAAGTGCATCGTATTCAGCCACCGTGTTTCTGAAGACATTCCCCGTTTTCTCCCATGTCATACACTTTATATTATTATTTTAGCAATACCGGATTTATGGGACAAGTGGGTGCAGCGATAACCCTCTCTTTACAGTTGCATTTCGTTGGGATTGTCCCTTCAGGCAATACACACACCAAACAGACAAATACAGTGTCAAAATATGGGCAGCATGCACAGTCCAGCTATGCCAAAGAGCATGCAGGTGTACACTGGGAAAGCATCTACAGGGAATCGGGGCATGAGGGCGATACTAGACATGGCAGAAGAACTAAATGGTCCATAGAATAACTAACTAGTAATCATCATTCTTGTTTTTTTTTTTGTTTTTTTTCCCCAATTGGATGCTCTAGGTGAGGAACTACTGAACAGGAAGCTAACAATGTTGGACAGTAGAGAAAACTAGCCGAAGCTTCCTATGAAGCCAATAAAAGGCACCAAAATAGGGTTATGTTTTTATCAGGTATTTAGGTAATCAACAAAGATACGTAAAGTACCTGACACATTTGATTGTTTTTTTTTTTTTTTTTTTTTTTTTTTTTTTTTTTTTTTAAATTACATATTCCTGAGGTTGTAATTGCTGGGGTCAAATTGTCCCCAGGAGAAAAAAAAAAAAGTTTTGGTAAATTTGGGGAAATGGTTCATCTGTTCAGTATGCACACTATTTATACTACTACTTATTACTGTGATGGATGGAAGGACAGACACTCACTCACTGTGCCATATAGCGATGAAATAACAGTGGCACAATTATGTTAAGAGCATTTGAGCATGAAATTAGAGATGCTATATTTCTTTTATTAAACTTGGCTAACTCCCCCCCCAACTCCCAACCTGTCATCGGTCTGTGAGCTTTCTAGTGACGGCAAAAAAAATAATGGTGTTGGAAGTTCCTACTCAGTTTCCAAATGACGCAGCAGCCAGAGAGAAACTCGGGTTAGGTGAGTGAGCCCTGGCACAACAATGCTACATCATGTGGGAAATTGCTACAGCGTGGTCAGACACCCTGAGCACCGACCCAGTATTACTGCTGGCCACAAATGAGCTGTAACTGTGTAATCGTCAATCCCCACCAGTCTCTGCAGCAAACTCATATCCTCACCTCACACTCTGAAATTGGTTGGAGGCAAAAAATGGTCCCTCTGGGTAATTGAGTTCATTGGTCATGACCAGCGTGTCACCGATGTTTGATCTACAGGAGAGGGGCTAAAGCATGGGGGAAATGACGGAAATCCCACAGCTGCGTATCCCTTCAAATAGAAAATGATTGGAAATGAAAGCAATACAATCCCTGAGAATCTGTGTTGGTGTGTAGATGTTGCCCATGTTTAAATCTTGTTTTTGGACACATTTTATTTCAAATACTGAAATGTCTATCAAATCAATCAATGCTTATTTTTGAACTACAAAATGCCAAAACATTCTGGGTTGTGAAATAGTTTTTTCTCTGACCTGTAACCAATGTTTTTTTTGTTTTAGGGAATGACACTTGACTGTGTGGAGATCTCTCTTGCGCGCGTGTTTGAGAGTGGCCAGGCCTACGTGGCGTTGTCTCGGGCTCGGAGCCTGCAGGGTCTGCGGGTCATGGACTTTGACCCCCGCGTGGTCAGGGCAGATCCAGATGTTCTCGTCTTCTACAAAAAACTGAGGAAGGAGAGGCTGCTCATGCAGGTGCGTGTAGACCTCGTCCTCGTGTCATTGCATTGCCTGTAGACAGCGTTGACTGATAACTCAGCTTTTCATTAAATAAAATACAATTCCTGTAGGATCACAGTAATGACTAGTAGAAACACAATTGAGGCATAACACCATATTATTATATTTAGTAGCAGTCGCATTACAACTGGAGTGCTGCACAAGATCTCTCTTTAAAATACATTTTCACACTCTTTCCTGTCTCCGCTGCCCTCTGCAGGCCTCCATGGATGACTTTCTCAGCAACAGCAACAAAGAAAACTCTTGAAGGTGAATTCATCTACATCCTCTGTGACATTATGCACCGTGTGCATGAGTTAGCATCCGGTTTTATTTCTCTTGGGACAATTTGCTTTTCTTAAATGACTGGAACCAGACAACCTCAGTTTCTCTTTTAACCAGCAGCACGTACTGCCACCTTCTGGTCATCAGTTTTTTTTTTTTTTAAGAGCTTATTTTTATGCTTTTATTTTTAATTTATTATGATTGTTTATGTATTCCAATAAAGTTCTAGTCAACCTATATCTCTGCATGGAGCATTGTTTGTCATAGAGCCTTCTTAGTGCCCTGCCATTAGGACTTAATCATAAGGTAACATTTTTTTTGTATCAAATGGGTCTAATTCTGCAAGTATTTTTCCATTATACACTACCAGTCAAAAGTTTGGGGTCACTTAGAAATGTCCTTTCTACTCTATTACAGACAGAATACCAGCTGAGATCAGTTACTTTTTTTTTTTTTTTAAACCAGGGCAACTGTTCAGATTACATTATATATTTACATAATTGAAAAAGGGTTCTTGACTGTTGTAGAAAGTGGCTGATCTTTAATGTAATATCTACATTGCCCATTATCAGCAACCATTCATCCAATGTTCCAAAGGCACATTCTGTTTACCAACCTGATTTTTATAAGGCAGACAGCTTTCACAGCTTAATATGTGCTTGTACTGAGTATACAGTCAGACAATCCCAATCAATTGCAACACAGAATAATCCAATGAATTGGCACTACTGAATCTTTAATTTCCAGTTAGTGATGAGACCATGACCAAACCTGAGGTAAACTGCAAGCATGTTTGCTCTTATGAACTGACCAGTGAGAATTGATAGTTTGATTCCCTTCGTTGCACATCCTTTAACAACTATGATTCACTTCTCACCTATTCAAGCAGCGACTCATTCTACATACTGCTCCTGACCCAATCAACACAAGTATGCACAGTATACAGGAAAAGTGGCATGTATTTAGTTAAGGAACCCAATACACTTAATTTACATTAATACACAGAACAGTCCTGATTATTATACAATTCTTAGCAGTTAAATAGAGTACAGCTGCAAGTGGAGGGAGCTGAGCAGGCAGGTTATTTCACATGGTGGAACAGGTTGTGCGCCACCTAATGAAGACAAAGGAGAACACAATTAGCATCTTCACTGGAAGGCAAAGGCACAGAAAATGAGCTTTCAAAAATCAAGTCACAGAGTCTGGTTTTTTATATGCCATTTGGGCACTGAAAGGGAAAAGGGCACATATTTTCTCCACTTTCTCATACACACACTCACACAATGGTCCCGTGCATGCAGGAAGTCAAAGAGTTCTTCTGTGCATTCTTCAGCAGTGTTGGATCGGGAGCCGACTCGGGCTTCACACGTCTCCAGCAGCTCCTTGGTGTGCACACAGTGTTCAGTCTGCTCACACTTTGCTCGTATTGTTTCTAGAGGGTCCTGACGAGGGACAAAAGACAAATGTGCTATATCATTGAAAAAAGGGCATCATGAAGACTTTTTTTTTTTTAACAATTAACCATCAAATCAACTAATCACATAACTGGTCATATACACGTATGTGTTAAACGCAGCTGCTGCCAGCAACATTGCACCAACATAATTCCTTGTCTCCACCTTTTATATCAAAGCCTGATTCTTCAGATTTGCACTAAACATTTAAAACAGTGCTCAAACCGATATTGACGCATGGTAATATTGATGCATTACTTTACATACTGTTGGGTAGCTTGTGCATTTCCCATGACGACCAATGAAGTCCTATCTAAGCTTATGCATCATAATTTGTTGATTATATTAATCTGCAAAGTAACTAGAAACTGAAGCTTTCAAATGAATGTAGTGGTGTAAAAAGTACAATGTTCGGATCTTAATTGTAGAGAAGAATTCATGAAAAATTGCAGACTTTGTACGGTCTCATAATTGCATCCAAACCGAATTATCACTTTGTCAATGAGGCCTCATAACCTTGGCCTTTTTTATTTTTCCTGTTTTTTTATGTGTGTCCTTTAGCCTATTTTATGTATAATACTTTCACATTGTTGTAGTTTTCAGAGAAAGCTTTGAGTTTGTCTTCATACACAAACAATATATTGGTCAGATTTATGAAGAACAAACTTACCACCATGTCTTGCTCTTCTTCCTCCTCCTCTTCCTCAGCATTTTCCTCCTGGTCAATGACAACAATAGAATTGAATTACTTTGGTCTAAAAAATAATAACTTTTTAAAAAGCAACATGGGTTGTATTAAAACCTCTGCTCAAACCAACCAGAGTGCATGAACGTCGCACCGCTAAATGACCAGCTGAGCTCAAACCAACCAGAGTACATGAACGTCGCACCGCCAGCTGAGTCGGCTAACGTTAACCTGGCCAAATACACGTTCAAAAAGCGATTAGACACATATTGGTATTTTTCGGTACCTCCTCTTCGGGGTCGTGGTACGTGATCATCTTCCTCTCGAAAACCATGATTACGGCTCTGAAAATTGCCCAAAACCCGCACAGAGGACACAAGTCCAAACTCCTCAGCAGCACTGCTTTTCGAGGGTGTGAGGTCGTTCACGGGCCGGAAACGACGAGAGGATCACAGGATAACGTTTCCTATTGGTTAAAAGTGATGACTGAATTTGCTCTAGTCCAATCATTGACTTAGATTTGGTGTGCAAGTTCCGCCCATACAAATAATGCGTGCGGAACTTTTGTTTTTTTTTGCTGTCGGAGAAGACGGACCGAAAAACTGTTGCACGGCATGATGGCGCTGCTCTTGGATTCCAGACTTCTACTAAGAAAAGTTAAAGATTTAAGGTGTTTAACGCCAAGAAGAAACCGAGTGAAGGAAAAATGGGTATGTTATCAATGCAGAAATAGACAAACAGGCCGTTGATAATGGTCGTTATCTGTAAAACAATGTCCCTCCCTCAGAGATGTAACATATATTTATGTTTGCAGCTGTCCAGCATGTCTAGCCACATAGAGTACACTACATCAATATGGTTTTAGACAATAACTATGTATACTTTGGCGAATTTAACCAATGAGAGTTATGTTAGATAATGTAAATTGAATTCATTTCAAAGAGGCTTTATTAGCATGACCATATTGACACACAGTATTGCTAAAGCACATTTAACCCTTTCCATCCATCCAGTTGTCCAGCAGGATGCAGACAATAGAGCATTAGGAGAACATTCGTGCAAAAGCAACAATCATGTCAACAAAATTGACAGTAAAAACAAAACTGATATCAGCAACATGAAAACAAGAATATTACGTGTGTGTGTGTGTGTGTGTGTGTGTGTGTGTGTGTGTGTGGGTGTGGGGGGGGGGGATCACTCTTGTCAATATCTTTTAGTTGTGACTTGTAGCTGAATGTACAGTAATCAATGGAATTGTCTAGTAAGACATAAATTAACTTAATGATGATTCTGTTGTTCTCTCATACAGCGTAATGCAATGTATATCCTCTAATTAGCTTTCCATTGAAGAATATACAAGTGTAGACTAAGATGGTCTTCCACTTACCCATGTCCTTTTAAATTCTCACATAGCAACAAAAGACAACATCAAAGGAAGTTAACATTTGAAATGTGTGTGTTTTGACCGCCCTGCTTTCTGACAGGCTGTCACACGTACCAAGCACCCTCCCACCAGTCTGGCCCTGCAGCACTTTGATGCCACCTACAGCGTCCAGCTGGGCCAGCTGTGGCCATCAGTCCGGGCCGCCTTGTTGTCAGAGAGGAAATACGGAGCCCTGCTCAATCATTTCTCCCATGATGCTGTTCTGGCAGACCTTGAAGCCCAGGGATGCAGGGACTTCCTCAGTGACACAGCTACAGAAAGTAGGTGTGCGTTTCCCAAGGCTTACTCTACTTTCCAATTCCGATTCTTCCTTTCGATTCCGGTTCTTATCTATTCTCGATTCCGATTCTTTGAGCGGTGGAGTTGAAGCGGATCACATGCTTATTTCACAGATAAGAGGAACATTTTATTTAGATTCAAGTTTTTTATTTTACAGTATTACTGGGCTTTTCTAATATAAAATAAAGCCACAGTTTAGAGTGCCGCTTACTGCGCTCCACGGCTGAAACACAAGAAGCGCCGAAGTATGGTGGCCGCTATGGAAACTAAAACTTGCGCATGTTAAATTTGGAACTGATGAACCGATTAGAAATTTTTCCAAACTATTTCAAATAAAAAAAAAAAAAAAAAAAACGATTCAGTTAGAATAGTCATTTTTGAAACGATTCCAAGTTGGAACCAGTCCTCGACGCCCAAATCCTACTTCTCTGAAAGCCTTAATATTGAACTCACCATTTTTTTCACGTCATTAAAAAGCACAATCTCTCTCCTCCATATGATCAAATCTGCATTCTTCATCGTTTCTGCAGCTCAGCCATGCTCGGAGCAAAAACCAGAGGTTGCAACCGAGGAGGAATCCGTTTCTATGAAAAAACATGATGTCGATAGTCAGCAGCTACCTCCTCTACAGCTCAGTCCTAACATCAAGTGTCTAGTGTTTCCAAGAGGGGATATCACAAGATTCAAGCCTGCTAGGTGAGCCTATATGTTACTTATCGGACAATAATTTGAGTCAAAGTGGTTGACTGTTTAAACTTGAGGACCATTTTCTCTTCCAAATGAATTTTTGGAGTTTTTACTAGGGCTGCACAATGAATCGCAATTTTATGGAAATCGCAATATGAACTAGTGCAATATCCAAATCGCAGGCGGGCACAATATTTGTTAAAGGCAAAATATGTGTCAAACCATTATTAATGAAGTATTGTGGTGCTCCAGATACATCCTGGCCTACAAATCCTATCCTACAGACTAAAAGAAAACAAATTAGTTTGGTACAGATCCTCGCAAAAATCACACTGTAATCATTTTAATTTTTTAAGATTTAGTATTAGTCAATGGAAATGGGAATAATGATACAAACCTGATCATTCCCTTCAATATTGTGAATCATATTGCAATCGCAATATCAGTCAAAAATAATCACAATTAGATATTTTCCTCATATCGTGCAGCCCTAGTTTTTACTCAAAGTGCAGTCTGATTCCGACTTGTCCTTTTGTCGTCCTAAAGACCAGACATGTGTGGCTTGTTGGGTTACTATCTGATGGACGCAGCGTCTGCGTTGCCGTGTCTTGCGCTGGATGTCCAAGAAGGACACAATGTGCTCGACCTGTGTGCCGCTCCCGGAGGCAAGACCCTGGCTTTACTTCAGAGCCAGGCTATAGGTAAGAGGACTGCGCTCATCTCTTTGCGTTCCTCACTTAGTGCTGTCGTTCTGTCTGTTGGTTCAGTTGCAGTTAACCCCGCCAATCGTCCTGCGTTAAAGGGTTTTTGTGCGTAAATGACGCCTCGGTGTCTCGGACGCTGCGACTGAGAAAAGTCCTCCACAGCTACGTTCCTAAGCCTCTTTTGACGGACGAGAAGCTACGCATCACCTCTTTTGATGGCACCAAGTGGGGGGAAATCGAAAGGAACACGTTCGACAGAGTAAGCCGTTGTCATGTAATCATGTTTCCAGCGCCTGCATTAATTGCATGTTTATCCAAATACCACCACTTTGTCAACCTCCCCTTTTTTCTTTTCTTTCTTCAGGTCCTTGTTGACGTCCCCTGCAGCACAGACAGACATTCACTCATGGAGGACGACAACAATATATTCAGTAAGAGCAGGACCGGTGAGAGACGGAAGCTGCCAGAGCTGCAGCTGGAGCTGCTGCTGTAAGTTTTGGTGAAAATATAAAGATAATGTCATTACATTCTACATGGTTCCATTTTTTTCACCTCAACATGCAGTAAGGCTGCTAGTAGTCTGGGTCAACGACGGAGTACTTCCAGAATAATTGGTGACGTGTGTTGCCGTTGTCTAACCCCGTTCTCTTCGGGAAATTACAACAAACTTCGAGTTAGCGAGCTACACGTTGAAAATGTCAAGTTTTGAAGAAAATTTGGATCGTGCAACAAGGCGGGCCTGCTTGGTTTTTCGGGGAATGATTGTAAAGATTTACAAAGAAAAACTTTTACGACATTTCCTCTCTAACTGGGACGTTTTGCGACCAGTTGGTGGGATTGCTGTGGATGAAGCACACAGCGATACACTGGGAAGAGTAAATGAGGTTTAAGCATGTATCCAGCTAATTTAAATAGCTCACGTTACTGTATCGTGTGAATAGTTAACTTCATTTAATATTGTATGTGGCGTTTTCTTCTTCAAATGTTCCACCAAAACAAGTTCCTCCCCGAGACTATTTAGCAGAGCCACCTTCTCTGCTTAGCACCGCCGGTTTTTTTGTTGTTGTTTTTTTTTTGCTCCTATCCCAGAATGTATGCGTGGTGTAGCCAGACCTTACTCCACACAGCGCTGTGTAGATACTGTAGGTCTGGCAATGCGAAACCAGGCGGCAAGTGATTATTGTTATATGAAGTAAACAAAGCCTCTCTCCATCCTGCAGGGCGGGAATCGAAGCAGCTTGTCCAGGTGGGGAGATCCTTTACTCCACCTGCACACTCTCTCAAATCCAGAACCTGGGTGT
This sequence comes from Zingel zingel, assembly GCA_023566125.1. NCBI lineage: Eukaryota > Metazoa > Chordata > Actinopteri > Perciformes > Percidae > Zingel > Zingel zingel. The sequence continues at coordinate 36,000,970 of CM042324.1, forward strand.
GGTGGAACAGGCCGTCTACTTGGCTCGAGAGAACCACGGCATCCAGCTTCAGGTCAGTCAAACACACACAACACACAGTCAACAAAAAAAACTGTATACGAGAGATTCAATGGGCCTTTCCCAATTCCCAAATTTGTACCTCCTCGACCCTCTGGCTTGTGTCCCGCGCCATGTTAAAGGACGTCCCAATTCCCAAAATGCACATCAAAGAGTGAGGATCGAGGAGGCTCCCCGGAGGAGCTATAATCGAGGATACACGTTTAAATTAAAACTGAAATATAGAAGTTGCCATGAACATGTTGCTCATGTAACACGGATCATAAAATACAACGTATGACTAGCATGGAACAGCTGATGTAGCTCTACCGCACGTCATATTTAATTGAAGTCCCTTTTAAAATGACCGCTGCGAGGCAAAGATGTCTTGTGTTTGTTAAATGCCTGTTGCCTCGACTCCTCGGCTCGTATCTCCTGTGGGCGGGACTAAGACGCAAGGAAAGGAATTGAGGAGAGGAATCGGGGATGCACAAACTGAATTGGGAAAGGGCTAATGATACAACTCAACAATAGTGTAAGATAAGCTATCATTAAGGTTCTTGGCATTCTAACCTCTGGATTGTCTGGACTTCCTGATTATGAACACGGGAACCAAATCGCAACAAATAATTTGACCTATTTTTTTTTTTTTTTTTTTTTTTTTCTCCTTGTCCTGATCGTATCTACATTCAGGTTGTTGATCTGCGACCCCTCACGCACATGTTTAGGAAAACCTTTCACTTTGCGCCCGACCTCCCCCTGGGTGAGATGGTCATTCCACACTTAGCCTCTAACTTTGGCCCCATCTACATGTGCAAGCTACGACGGCTCACTTAGACTGTGGACTGATGCTGAAGCTTGTGGACGTTTGAATGACTGTGTTGCAGCTTTCATGGACTAATAAGATGATCCTCTTGACTCATGTTATGTCTAAACAGTAGCTGAGCACAGCTGAAGGAGAACTTTCAATCGCGTGGTGGAGTGCTGAATCACTGGACTACTGTTGGTTAAACGGGACAGAAAACACAAAGAATCCAGTTAAAGGACATGGACCATGATGTTATTGGGGACATATCACCACCGCAGACTCCCCCTCCCAACCCGCCTCCTCAAAACAAAAAATCAAACTCCAACTGTTTATGCTTTTTCTTTAAATACTGTAGAGCAGGGATCTTCAACAGGGGGTCTGGGACCCAATTCTGGGTCCTCCGAGTCAATGCAGGGGGAGCTCAAATGATTAATTTATGTTTTTTTTTTCAAAAATGAACATCAGTAAACACAAATCCTACATATTATTAGCAAATATCAATCCCCACTGCTTACTGGCCTATAGGTAAGGTATTCACTAAGCCCATTCACAGATACAGTTACTCCTAAGGATTCACTGTGCCACATATAAAATCATGCCAACAATTATTAGGCTATTTTAAAAGCTCAGTATTCTATGCAAAAAAAAAAAAGCTAAGTATTAAGGCTTTAGACAGCCCACATGTTATTGTAGGCCCAGTTTAATATGCAATATTGTATACATAATATGCAGTAGGGGGTCCCTGCTCTGTCTCTCTTTCAGTTGAGAGGTCCTTGGCTTGAAAAAATGTTGAAGACCTTTTTGCATGTAGTTTTATTTTGGCCCTGTAGGTGGCAACAGTAGCTAAAGATCAACGGTATCCTGTATATTCTGTGCCCACTAGAGGACACTAAGGATAGGTCTACAAACGTTCTAAGTTGACAGGAGCTCCAGTACTGTATGTATATGACTTTAGAGATCACATTACTGGAACACACATTTCCATCAGAATTACCTGCTCTCTTTAACTCTCCAATGAAAATGGGTTTGACTTGTTCTATGGTTATTCATCAGGTTTGATGGCTTTGCCTAATAACGCGGTATGTGGCTATGTGGAAGGAGGGCATAATGAACAGGCAGGTAATGACTTATTTGACCATTTGGCATTCTCACATCTGAATCTGTGCAACTTTCATTATTATATCTGGATCGACTCTGTTTTGCATTGACATCAGCCAGCGGTGAAATGGTCCCCCCCCTATCACTGCCTAATGTGAGCAGAGAGGTGCCTCTTTTTCCATCACACCGCCGATGACCCTCTATGTTGTCCTGTACAGGCAATGTAGCGTGAAAAAGGTGTGTGTGTGTGTGTGTGTGTGTGTGTGTGTGTGTGTGTGTGTGTGTGTGTGTGTGTGTGTGTGTGTGTGTGTGTGTGTGTGTGTGTGTGTGTGTGTGTGTGTGTGTGTGTGTGTGTGTGAGTGTGTGTGAGACGAGGCCACCGTCATTAAGCTGCTCTAAGTGCAGGCGCCGACTCCCATCCCCACGCAGGGATGGACGGCAGCCGTGCGGCTCCCAGATGAACATTAAAGAGGCAGCAGAGAGCTAAAATGGGACGTCTCGCCCTGGTTTTGCCCCTCCGCCTTTTTTATTCCACAGATGAGTGCAGATAATTTTCTGTGGGATTGTGAGTGATTACTGTATTACTGCAGTAAAAGGGGGATGTATCTGGGAATGCAGAGGGAATTAATGACACATAAAAACTATTTTTGTATTGACTGCTTTCGTCTCCAGGGCCTCGGATGCCTCCTCGCACATCTTGTGATTACCTAAACGTATTGTAAATATGTGTTTCCTATGGGCTCTTCCATAAATTTACATGTTTCAACACTCAGGAGACGGCAGACTGTTAGAGATGAGTTACTCTCTCTTCTGCCTGTCTATAGACTCGACCGGCTGTCTGCCTTTTATTATTGAATTAGCCAATGAAGCGCTGTGCATTTGTGTCCCTGTGTGTAAAGCCCTGTGTTAGTGAGACGCATCTTGTGTATTAGAAAGATGAATATTATGGATTTATCTACACAACCATGCTTCTGTTGCCTTTTCAAATACAATTTAAATGTTGCATTTCTTTGCTAATAAACGCGCAATACACTGTAATGGTGTTATATTCTCACCTAGTACCACACAAGCTGCAACTGAGTGAATGATCTTGTACACAGCACTGGCGACGTGGAGGGGAACGTCATCCAATGTAGTGGGGGAAGTAAACGCATGACAAAGTAGACACACTTTGTGCTGAGATATTTTGGCACCTGCAATATCTTTGTTTGCATTGAACGTTCAGCTGAACTTAACGCCTCCAGCGTGAGTTTAAATACACCTTCAGGAAGACAGGAACTTGAAGTTGGGATGGCACTACACTGTACTGTGTAATCCTAATTTCTCCTCAATTGAGATTTCATTAAATGGTTCTGTGTAATTCATCAAAGTCTCCCGAAACCTTCTTGACGGTTGTGAATATCAGTTGTGCGGCTCTTAAATTTTTCCTTGACTTACATTAAAGGGGAATCTTCGTATTTTTCAACCCAAGAACCCTATTTTCCCATGTTTTTGTGTCTAAGTAGCTAATGGGACAATATTTTTATTTATTTAAAAATGGGTCCAGTATTTAGCAAGAGCGCTGTAACCCGGCAGTCGCAAACCGGGCTGCAATGTAATCCTTTAGGACAGGGGTCTTCAACGTTTTTTTTAGACCAAGGACCCCTTAGCTGAAAAAGAGACAGAGCATGGACCCTCCCACTACATATATCGAACAAAATGTAGTTGCATATTTTTAATGTTTAGGGAGGCCTACAGTGGCATACAATACAAAGCTATTAAAATAACAACTGTTGGCGTATTCATATATTCATATCATGTTTTGATGTTAGAATGTGGCACAGTGAATCCTTAAGCTTTACTACTATTACTAATAATAACAAAGCTGAAGGCTCTGGCACCCATGGTGGTAAAATGTTGGATTCATGGATTTTTTTTAAACCATTGAACAATAATTTGGTGTTTTCACTGTTTGTTTTTTTCTCCAAAAGTCAGTGAGTACTTTCATATGCACACCAATATTCCACTATTATTCCGAATTTTAAACAGGTCATGTAAACAGCAATATCCGGATTGATATTCTGTATAAGGCCTTTTTCCGAATATACACACAGAAAAATGATGGGTTAAAAATAACCCAACTTGGGTTGTTTCATAACCCAACCGCTGGATCACTATTGCACCGGACCAACAGTAGTTAATTTGACCCAGAAAGATGGGTTGGTCATTTCTAACCCAACAGATGAGTTAAATATTCTACCCAAATGCTGGGGCAAATTAATTACAATTCTGGGTTGATTCAACTACATATTTGTTACATAGTGTACCCAAATTCTGGGTCAAATTAACCCATATGCCAGATTAATTGTAACACATTACAGTACAATTTAAGAAAATAAATTGCAATAGACTACCCATAGCTATAAAACCGTTAAATTACAAACCTAGAACAGAATACATGCTAGATTTATGCATATATTAAACAATACAAAAACAACATAATGGAATCTTAGTACATTAATTAATATCAACAATATAGTGGAACTGGTGCAGTTCATATCACTCAGGTAGGAAAACATTCAGAGCAAAACAACTATTACGAATGAACTGGCTGAACATTCAACAGGCCAACAGTCAACAGGTCTATAGTGAACAAATTCAAGAAATTCAAATTCCTATTAAAACACTATTATTAAGAGCCATTAGCTCTACTTGCAAGCAAGTAGTCTACTTTGAATAAACTTTACCATTTTAGACTCCCCTCCTGGCATTTCATATATTACAGTCTGTATGAATTCCCACACATGTTCACACTGCTTCGGGTATTTAATGTCAAAGACAAAGAATGCCTTGAAGCAGACATCAATGGCCTGAAGCGGTGCTTCTTGTTCCAGGGTAGTCCAGCTATCATGACGGAGGCCTGAAAGGCACTCTGGTCATTTCCCAGCATCAGGATGTGGGATGTGGGTTGCATGCCTTGGCCTCATGGAGGTACTCCATCATGTTTATTCCAGGCTAAAAAAGAAAGAATACAAGACAGTAAGTGAGAGAATGCGAGTGAGTAAGGACCAAATGTCTACCGACTACTATAGTAGAATTAAAATATAGACATTGAGAAGACCATTTTCCTGGTCCTCACTAGAGAAGTGATTGTTTTATGATAAAGTCTAGTTAGCTTTACAATTTGGAAAAGATTCAGTGCATCTCTAATTCATAAAGGTGAACTGTAATAGTCTACATTTCATTGCACATAACAAAATATTCCAAACATTTTTTGATTAAGTCTTGATGGTTATGGCATATAGCTCACATTACAGAAAACAATTTAAAAAAGGATTCAGACCTCAATTCACCTAAAAAGCCATACATCGATTAATGATCTATCATTACAATAAACATGCTCAGGAAATGTGTGCGGCCCACCTATCTGACTATGCTATCTGGCCGATAGGCAGCCGGGTTAGGTGGTCAGATAGGTGGGCTGCAAATGCTTTAATGGATTAAAATACAAAAGTGTCAACCTTCTGATAAATATGTTAATTTCTGCACTCAATACTTTGTTGGTGCCTGTTTTGGAACAAATGATTGCATCAGTGCGGTGTGGTACAGTGGTAATCAGCCTGTGGCACTGCTGAGATGCTCTAGAAGCCCAGGATGCTTTGATAGTGACCAACGCGTTGTAAGCTTGTACAACAGCTATTTTCCGAATACTGTCAGGCTATATTTGATGCCTGTCCCCAAAAGTATAGTAAAACAAACCTGGATATGCATGTGTGCGTGCACACATTCTTGGGCTCAGATATGTTGATAAAATGAATAAAGTTTCCCCTTTAGATGTGCTTGAGGACTTACAGGCTTATGGTCGATGAAGGCCAAGCTGCATTCCTGAATGGTGTGGCGAACCACTTTCGCGCCACGGCTAACTTTGTAAGTTGAAGGTGGAAGCAAGGCTGGCAGCCATCTGTAGGAAGACATAGGTGTCAATACGATGTGGAATGGCATACCTGTGGTTTTGTCATTCAATATCCAACTAAAATAAAACCCATGCCAACTGTTACGTGCAGTTAATTCCTGCCCTGCAGCTGGTTAGTTTGTAGTAGTTAATCATCCTATTATTGGGCCGGAAGGCAGCAGAGATCTAAGTATTTAAAAGAGTACCGGAGTAAAGTCACTGCGTTTCTGTGGCAGTAAACGTGTCACACACACCCTTAACCAACCGTGCTATATTCAGAGTTGTACAAGATATTCAAGGCTGACAATGTTAACATGACAGTAGACAGCAGAGCTGCGCACACACACACACACACACACACACACACACACACACACACACACACACACACACACACACACACACACACACACACACACACACACACACACACACACACACCCCACAGCCTCATAGTAGAGTCACTAGCTCAGCTATGCTGTGGATGGGAAAACAAATATTTCTTACCTTTTAAATCTTTCGACAAGGTCTGTCAGCTGCCATTCTGTCAAAGTGTTAATGACAAAGCTGTCCATTGATCTGAAACAAACACAAAAAGAGCTTAAGCAAAAATACAATTGCTATTGTATTAATTATTCAGATGTCACCATGCAAAAGCAATGCAGACTAGCAGCATAATGTAATCCAATGTGAAGATAACAGCCATTTTATTTAGCATCACAAAATATAGAGAAAACAATCCTACCTCTCTCCCTATAAAATTCATATGACAAATCGCATACATGTAAATTGTCTATGTTTTTACTTCACAGGAATATTTGTGGCTGCTCACAGCATAGCCTTCTGGGCATGTCAGTATAACAGTCTACAGCAGTGGTTCCCAAACTTTTTATTATATATTTCTTAACCCTTCACTCAAGTGGCCCTTGGCGTTTGCCAGGCTGCCATTTTAAATAATAATTTGTTCTCATCTATTGTGGGTCACCACATTACTTAAATAAATGCACATAAATACATTTACTTATTACATATCAGGTTATCTCACTGTTTTTACATACTTTAATCAGTCAAATACTGTGTTATGCCTTCACATTTCACATTAAAAGCTTCAGGGGAAAAAAAAATTATAGCCAGTTAAAATGTTATAGCTAGCAAAGCACTCGAGCGCTCGGTGTGTGGACTCTAACCCAAATTCCACATAAATAACCCATAATGGGTAAAACATTTCATAACCCAGCGGTTAGGTAGATGAAATAACCCAGCAGTTTTTAGGGTGTAGCATTTTCAGTTTAACCCTTGTGTTGTCTTCGGGTCACATTGGCCCGTTTTAAATTTTTGTTTTATATCAGAAAATATTGGACGTAGAAATAAGCGCTGAAAATGTGTTGAAGAAATTTTTTTAAATTTAAAACGTTGGAGGAAGCAAAAACAAATTGTGAAAAAAGGCGTCACAAATGTCAGAAAAAATAGTTTTTTTTCAAGGTTCTTAACACAAGGGTTAAGCCGTGGGATAGTCTGGTATTATTCAGGTTTTAGAGGCATTCTTTGGACATGTATACAGCGTGTTCGGAATATGCGTCTCAATCTGGGTTTTTACCGCAGTTTACGGCCTCTTACCTGTTTTAAAGCGTATAGTCAGCTTTCTGCGTTGCTGTGGTTGCTGTAAAGAAGCCAACCAGCCAAACACTGCTACTTTTAAACATTATCAAAGACTTGGATATCAACAGGTTTTTGGATATTCGCACACATCGCTATGCCAACCTTTTCAAGAAGCTGGTTGAAGGAATGAGGCTGCGTCCAACAAGTCCACCACCGCTGGTCAACTTAAAAAAAATCATATTTTGCACGGCTACATGTAAATAGGAATATTTGTGGAATACTTACTTTCATTAGCCATGTAAACAATTTAGTCGGAATACCGTCTTTTTCGGAATAAGGGCAAGAACTGGAATATGTGCATGTAAACGTAGTGAGTGAGTAATCGTGATAAATAATTATGATTTCAATATTGCTCAAAATAATTGTGCCAGCCGTACTCTGGATACCCGTACCCTGGATTTCTTCTCCTCCTTTGGCTGCCAGTAGTCATCCCCGTTCAGACTGGCCACTGCTTCAGACCCGATGGTGTTAGGATACATTTGTAGCTGCAGCATAACTAGCCTCAACTTCAGCATGTCCGTATTCAAAGGTAACGTATGAAAGCTGCGCGGAGTGTAGCACGACATTTCGGTGGCACAACTCGGAAATGCGCAATTGAAAACCTTTTTAGACAGCACAAAACTACGCTGTCTGTACCCCAAAACAACAAACTCCCCGCAACTCCTCTCTCCCATTGACCGTTATATTAACAGTCTATGCTCTCTCCCCATTCGTGTTCCGATTACCGAAACCGATTATCGTATCCTATCTATCATTTTCCCAATTGCTGCATGAATGGCTTTGGCTCGTGTGTGATCTGAGGCCCACTGTTTGTTCAGTTTAAGGCTAGCAAAGCTGGTTAATAGTCGTCTGGTTAACACAAGTTTTTAGCTGTGACTATCCTTCCTTTGCCGTACCTGAAGTTGCTGCATTCTGGCTGCTGTCTGTAGATTCCTTCATGCACAACTCGTATTCTTTCGGATGTTTCAGACCAAATGTTGTAGCAGCGGTGATGTTGTGTATTGTTTAGGGTCCTCGCCACCACCAGACAAATCGGCATTGCAAATTGAACATGTAGCTGGACTTGAATGGCCTTTCTTTTTTTAAGTACTGCCAACCAACACTTTTTCTGCTAACGAGTTCCATTTTCACTTTCTCACAGCCTGCTGCATTGAACGCTCCACCTACGTAAACACATAGGCAGAAACCGAACACGTAGGCAGAAACCGAACCTCGTCAAAAAGCCCAATATTTGGCCGAAGCCGAATCCTGGATTCGGTGCATCCGTTTTTCAAACCGCTGTCTTCGACAAGTCACCTCCCGAGATTTCAGAACGAGACTTCACCATCTTTGCATAATGTGTTACAACAATGTAAGCCTGTCAGTGGCAAAAACAGCATTTTTAGTGGACGTACATCGACGGTGCGCATTTGTCCTATAGGGTTACGTTATAGCCGGTTTGCACCTGCCGGTTACAGTGTTCTTACTCAATACTGGACCAATTTCAAATATGTTTATTCACATCAATCTATTAGACACAAATGCATGGGAAAATCAATGGGTCCAGGTTGAAAAATATAGAAATTTCCCTTTTAAAATGTCTTTCGTAAAGAGACGCATGGTGACTTTTTACACCAACGGTGTAGGCTCTGCATACAACCATAAATCAGCCTTAAGTTGAAGTTTGTGTATGTAAAGCAGATGCTGCTGTTCCTGCTGTGGTGTTTTCCAGCCCAGAGATAGAGATCAGATGGGTGTCCCAGGTGGCGGAGGCAGAGGGGATTTCACCGCGGGGGGGGGGGGGGGGGGTCTTTGTCGCAGACGCATTGTGTAGACTGAGCCCAGCAGGATACTGTTGCTCTCAGCCACAGGGCGGGTACAAAATGCTGTAGTTTGTTTTTTTTCAGATTATAGTTGTTCTTATCTATTTTTTGAATCTCTATTTACCTTCTTATAGGCATCCAGTTGTCTGTCTGTGAAAGGATATTTTGTCTCACGTTTCACTGAAACTCCTGTCACAGTACCTTCATTCTCTTCAGTTTTCTTCTTTTTTTTTTATTCCATAATTCACAGTTAATAGCTGTTTTTCCAGGAAATTTGCACTCCAACAAATAGATCTACAACCACGACAGTGATGCTCACGAATAGATTTGCAGACTTACTGGATCTAAAAACTCTGGAACGTTAAACATTTTCATGATTGCATTTGTACTTTTCATAGATACTTGTGTTCATAATATGGTTGGGCCGGGCTGTACAATATTAGATAATATGTCAACTGTCAGAGATTTTGTCCATACCATTAATACAGAGGTAACAATCTTTTTAACGACTCAGTTAAAGTTGCTAATCAATCCACAGGAATTCTTTTTGGGAAGTATTTAATTTGCAGAATAACTCATTACAGTCTAGTCATTTCTTTCCATTAACCCTTTCTAAATTGATTTTCCAGTACATTTGTTGTATCACAATAGATATTACTATGGGGATATAATAACATCTATTTACGTACCTAATGTGTGTTGTAGAGTACAATCTGGTGGCACATGCCTGAGAAGATCTAGTACATTCCCCATTGTAGCCCAGTCTTGCTTTTATGTTACATTTGCTGATGTCACAACCCGTTCTCACTCCAAACTCGTAAAATACGGACACTTGGCCACTTGGCAGTGGCTGTCAGCGTCAGATACGACACAAAAGCACCCTTCAGCGTGTGTGTAGATCGCACCGGGGAGAGCAGCAGCTACACGGTGCTTGAAGATGACGTAGCACTAAGAGCGACAACGCTAGCAAGTAGTATGAAAGCCCAAAACAACACAGGACTTTCACCCAACGTGTCACGTTTACCTAAACCCAACTGTCTCGTTCTTCTTCACCTAAACCCAACTGTCCCGTTCTTTTCCTAAACTCAACTTTCCCGTTCTTTTCCTAAACTCAACTTTCCCGTTCTTTTCCTAAACCCAACTGTCCCGTTCTTCTTTACCTAAACCCAACTGTCCCGTTCTTCTTTACCTAAACCCGACTGTCCCGTTCTTCTTTACCTAAACCCAACTGTCCCGTTCTTTTCCTAAACTCAACTTTCCCGTTCTTTTCCTAAACTCAACTTTCCCGTTCTTTTCCTAAACTCAACTTTCCCGTTCTTTTCCTAAACCCAACTGTCCCGTTCTTCTTTACCTAAACCCAACTGTCCCGTTCTTCTTTACCTAAACCAGACTGTCCCGTTCTTCTTTACCTAAACCCAACTGTCCCGTTCTTTTCCTAAACCCAACTGTCCCGTTCTTCTTTACCTAAACCCGACTGTCCCGTTCTTTTCCTAAACTCAACTTTCCCGTTCTTTACCTAAACTCAACTTTCCCGTTCTTTTCCTAAACTCAACTGTCCCGTTCTTTTCCTAAACTAAACTGTCCCGTTCTTTTCCTAAACCCAACTGTCCCGTTCTTCTTTACCTAAACCCAACTGTCCCGTTCTTCTTTACCTAAACCCGACTGTCCGGTTCTTCTTTACCTAAACCCAACTGTCGCGTTCTTTTCCTAAACTCAACTTTCCCGTTCTTTTCCTAAACCCAACTGTCCCGTTCTTTTCCTAAACTCAACTTTCCCGTTCTTTTCCTAAACTCAACTTTCCCGTTCTTTTCCTAAACCCAACTGTCCCGTTCTTCTTTACCTAAACCCGACTGTCCCGTTATTTTCCTAAACTCAACTTTCCCGTTCTTTACCTAAACTCAACTTTCCCGTTCTTTACCTAAACTCAACTTTCCCGTTCTTGACCTAAACCCAACTGTCCTGTTCTTCTTTACCTAAACCCAACTGTCCCGTTCTTCTTTACCTAAACCCAACTGTCCCATTCTTTTCCTAAACCCAGCTGTCCCGTTCTTTTCCTAAACCCAACTGTCCCGTTCTTCTTTACCTAAACCCAACTGTCCCGTTCTTCTTTACCTAAACCAGACTGTCCCGTTCTTCTTTACCTAAACCCAACTGTCCCGTTCTTTTCCTAAACCCAACTGTCCCGTTCTTCTTTACCTAAACCCGACTGTCCCGTTCTTTTCCTAAACTCAACTTTCCCGTTCTTTACCTAAACTCAACTTTCCCGTTCTTTTCCTAAACTCAACTTTCCCATTCTTTTCCTAAACCCAACTGTCCCGTTCTTCTTTACCTAAACCCAACTGTCCCGTTCTTCTTTACCTAAACCCGACTGTCCCGTTCTTCTTTACCTAAGCCCAACTGTCCCGTTCTTTTCCTAAACTCAACTTTCCCGTTCTTTTCCTAAACTCAACTTTCCCGTTCTTTTCCTAAACCCAACTGTCCCGTTCTTTTCCTAAACTCAACTTTCCCGTTCTTTTCCTAAACTCAACTTTCCCGTTCTTTTCCTAAACTCAACTTTCCCGTTCTTTTCCTAAACCCAACTGTCCCGTTCTTCTTTACCTAAACCAGACTGTCCCGTTCTTCTTTACCTAAACCCAACTGTCCCGTTCTTTTCCTAAACCCAACTGTCCCGTTCTTCTTTACCTAAACTCGACTGTCCCGTTCTTTTCCTAAACTCAACTTTCCCGTTCTTTACCTAAACTCAACTTTCCCGTTCTTTACCTAAACTCAACTTTCCCGTTCTTGACCTAAACCCAACTGTCCCGTTCTTCTTTACCTAAACCCAACTGTCCCGTTCTTTTCCTAAACCCAACTGTCCCGTTCTTTTCCTAAACCCAACTGTCCCGTTCTTCTTTACCTAAACCCAACTGTCCCGTTCTTCTTTACCTAAACCAGACTGTCCCGTTCTTCTTTACCTAAACCCAACTGTCCCGTTCTTTTCCTAAACCCAACTGTCCCGTTCTTCTTTACCTAAACCCGACTGTCCCGTTCTTTTCCTAAACTCAACTTTCCCGTTCTTTACCTAAACTCAACTTTCCCGTTCTTTTCCTAAACTCAACTTTCCCATTCTTTTCCTAAACCCAACTGTCCCGTTCTTCTTTACCTAAACCCAACTGTCCCGTTCTTCTTTACCTAAACCCGACTGTCCCGTTCTTCTTTACCTAAGCCCAACTGTCCCGTTCTTTTCCTAAACTCAACTTTCCCGTTCTTTTCCTAAACTCAACTTTCCCGTTCTTTTCCTAAACCCAACTGTCCCGTTCTTTTCCTAAACTCAACTTTCCCGTTCTTTTCCTAAACTCAACTTTCCCGTTCTTTTCCTAAACTCAACTTTCCCGTTCTTTTCCTAAACCCAACTGTCCCGTTCTTCTTTACCTAAACCAGACTGTCCCGTTCTTCTTTACCTAAACCCAACTGTCCCGTTCTTTTCCTAAACCCAACTGTCCCGTTCTTCTTTACCTAAACTCGACTGTCCCGTTCTTTTCCTAAACTCAACTTTCCCGTTCTTTACCTAAACTCAACTTTCCCGTTCTTTACCTAAACTCAACTTTCCCGTTCTTGACCTAAACCCAACTGTCCCGTTCTTCTTTACCTAAACCCAACTGTCCCGTTCTTTTCCTAAACCCAACTGTCCCGTTCTTTTCCTAAACCCAACTGTCCCGTTCTTCTTTACCTAAACCCAACTGTCCCGTTCTTCTTTACCTAAACCAGACTGTCCCGTTCTTCTTTACCTAAACCCAACTGTCCCGTTCTTTTCCTAAACCCAACTGTCCCGTTCTTCTTTACCTAAACCCGACTGTCCCGTTCTTTTCCTAAACTCAACTTTCCCGTTCTTTACCTAAACTCAACTTTCCCGTTCTTTTCCTAAACTCAACTTTCCCATTCTTTTCCTAAACCCAACTGTCCCGTTCTTCTTTACCTAAACCCAACTGTCCCGTTCTTCTTTACCTAAACCCGACTGTCCCGTTCTTCTTTACCTAAACCCAACTGTCCCGTTCTTTTCCTAAACTCAACTTTCCCGTTCTTTTCCTAAACCCAACTGTCCCGTTCTTTTCCTAAACTCAACTTTCCCGTTCTTTTCCTAAACTCAACTTTCCCGTTCTTTTCCTAAACCCAACTGTCCCGTTCTTCTTTACCTAAACCAGACTGTCCCGTTCTTCTTTACCTAAACCCAACTGTCCCGTTCTTTTCCTAAACCCAACTGTCCCGTTCTTCTTTACCTAAACCCGACTGTCCCGTTCTTTTCCTAAACCCAACTGTCCCGTTCTTCTTTACCTAAACCCGACTGTCCCGTTCTTTTCCTAAACTCAACTTTCCCGTTCTTTACCTAAACTCAACTTTCCCGTTCTTTACCTAAACTCAACTTTCCCGTTCTTGACCTAAACCCAACTGTCCCGTTCTTCTTTACCTAAACCCAACTGTCCCGTTCTTCTTTACCTAAACCCAACTGTCCCGTTCTTTTCCTAAACCCAACTGTCCCGTTCTTCTTTACCTAAACCCGACTGTCCCGTTCTTTACCTAAACTCAACTTTCCCGTTCTTTACCTAAACTCAACTTTCCCGTTCTTTACCTAAACCCAACTGTCCCATTCTTCTTTACCTAAACCCAACTGTCCCGTTCTTCTTTACCTAAACCCAACTGTCCCGTTCTTCTTTACCTAAACCCAACTGTCCCGTTCTTCTTTACCTAAACCCAACTGTCCCGTTCTTTTCCTAAACCCAACTGTCCCGTTCTTCTTTTCCTAAACCCAACTGTCCCGTTCTTCTTTTCCAAAACCCAACTGTCCCTTTCTTGTCCCGCGTGTCATGGAAACGTACCTTTTTATAAGCCCACCCACGACCTTTTCCTTAACCTAACTACGTAAAAAGTGGCGCCAATAGTCCTGACCCAGCACGTTTAGATAAAGCGTGTTTAGATATGACGCTAAAGGAGACTTTTAGCGCCAGTAACAACGCCAAAAGCACCTGACCAAGCGTCCGTATTTTACGCGATGGGAGTGAGAATGTGTTAGGTGTCACGTGAGATATTTACACACTTTTAGTTGCCGCCATTTTTCCCTTCAGAACTACAGACTGTGCTTTAAGTCGCTTCAAACGAGCTTTGCACACAAGCCATACACTCAGTATGTGATCTAAGCTTTCTGCGATAGACACAGTCCTCCAAGATGTGGCTGAGAGCACTGGTGTTTGGTTCACTGAGGCCCACATTGGGAAATGCAACCGTAGGTTTTAGGCTGCAGCCAGATTAAGAAGGGAGAGAATGGGGGTTTTCTTCTCTCTAAGAAGATTACCTGGGGAGGGGCGAGATGGCAGTCAGAGTGTTTAAGAAAAAAAAAGGACAAGAAGAAAATGGAAGATGAAGTGGAACTAAAGGAGGGTGGCCCAGGATACACAGTTTAGCCACCTGTTGTCTGCCTCTTGATATCACTCCTGTCCTTGTTTCTCTATCTCTATAACCACCTATCTTTGCTCTGCCCTATTCGTTATTAAACAAATTATGATAAAAGTCAGAAAAAAGGTTAAAAAAAAAGGCCAAGCATTATTGCCATGTTACATTTCTTTAGAGAAGTTTCACCCTCTTAGACCATGTAGGAGTTGAATTTATTTGAGCATTATGTTTACAGGCAAGCTTTTTTCTGCATGTGTATGTGCAGCTGTGACCCTGATTGTGCTTCCCTCTCAGTTAAGTTCCTGCTGGTGGTTTTCCAGGAGGGCTTTGATGTGTATCTGGGCAATGGGCTATTAGAGGGATTTCCCTGGGCCTGACAACTCCGAGAATATGCGGCGAAATAGCAATGGCAGTGAGCTAAAAGAATGCTGGAAACAGGATTACCTCCTCAATGGGCCCGAGGTTTCTAACGCTGGCACTTTTCATTCTCGCCGTGGTTAAAACCTTTAAGAGAACCATGGAGAGGAGGGAGAGAAAAAGCACTGATTGAATGGTACACTGTGATTTTTGTGTGGGGGGCTTGCTTACTCGTGTGTGTGTGTGTGTGTGTGTGTGTGTGTGTGTGTGTGTGTGTGTGTGTGTGTGTGTGTGTTCGTTCGTTCGTGTATGTTCGTGTTTAGGGGTGTGTGTTTGTGTGTGTTCGTGTTTAGGGGTGTGTGTGTGTGTGTGTGTGTTCGTGTTTAGGGGTGTGTGTGTTTGTGTGTGTTCATTTGTGTGTGTTCGTGTTTAGGGGTGTGTGTGTGTGTGTGTTCGTTCGTTTGTGTTTAGGTGTTTGTGTGTTCGTGTGGGTGTGTTCGTTCGTTCGTGTGTGTTCGTGTTTAGGGGTGTTTGTGTGTGTTCGTGTTTAGGGGTGTGTGTGTTCGTGTTTGTGTGTGTGTGTTCGTGTTTAGGGGTGTTTGTGTGTGTGTGTTCGTGTTTAGGGGTGTGTGTGTTCGTGTTTAGGGGTGTTTGTGTGTGTTCGTGTTTAGGGGTGTGTGTGTTCGTGTTTAGGGGTGTTTGTGTGTGTTCGTGTTTAGGGGTGTGTGTGTTCGTGTTTAGGGGTGTTTGTGTGTGTTTGTTCGTGTGTGTTTGTGTTTAGGGGTGTGTGTGTTTGTGTGTTCATGTGTGTGTTCGTTCGTGTTTAGGGGTGTGTGTGTGTGTGTGCGTGTGTGTGTGTGTGTGGTGGACATGCATGAGTCTGTATGAATGGCAGCAAATGATCACGTGTATATAGTGAGAGGGAGAGAAAGAAGGAAAAAAGATGAGAGAGGAGAGAGATGTGGTGAAAGGAAGTTCATGTTACGTATTTGCAGTCGTGGTGTAACATTTCAGACACAGACCTTAAAATATGTAGAGCTTTACTTTGTGCAGTCTTAAAAAACTAGCTAATAATAATAAAACAAATCAAAATATAATCCAAATGAGCGTAAATCTTTTCCGTTTTCGTTTTTTAGCTATGATATATAACTGATTTAATGACCCATTCGCAGTTTCACTGTACCAGCTGTGTGTAGATTAAACATCATGGCTATTCCTATTCTGTATGTTTATGTAGTTACATACTTGTGAAATATTATACCTGGCCATAACAAAAATAAACGAAAACTAAATATATAAAAACTAAACCTTCCTGAAAAACTGAAAACAAATTAAAACTAGCAAACACACTGAAAACTGACTAAAACTCAACTAAAATGAAATAAAAAAAAAAAAAAAGTCAAAAATAAATAAAAACTAACTGAAAATTCTAAACTATTCTAACCTTGGTTAGGACAACTCAAATCTTAAAGTGGAACTGTCTGACACAATTAAACTATTGTGTTCATAGCTTCAGACTGCTGGCAACTGGGTACATTTTTTTGTCAAACTTCACACAGACACACACGTCTGCACTTGCTTAAAGGAAAGTAGATGGAGATACGTGTGTGCCTATAAATAGGTGGTTATGGGGGTGAAGTGGTGAATATACAGCCCTGAGTGTTAGAGATGGAAGCACCTGATCTAGCATCAAGGGCTCAACACACTTGACCCTGCAGCAGTACAATCTAGCAATCCCTGTTCAACCCCCAGGGTGTGTGTGTGTGTGTGTGTGTGTGTGTGTGTGTGTGTGTGTGTGTGTGTGTGTGTGTGTGTGTGTGTGTGTGTGTGTGTGTGTGTGTGTGTGTGTGTGTGTGTGTGTGTGTGTGTGTGTGTGTGTGTGTGTGTGTGGGGGATGGTTGTTAAGAAGAGAGAGAACATTTGGAACAAGACTATTGTGTTATGTTCTCTGCTGCAGAGCCCCATGGGAGGAAATCCTGATGCTGTGTACCGGGACAGTTTCTCTGGCTAACAAGGACATTGACTCCTGCTGCGTATCCACACCACAATCTGATCAGTCAGGCGATGAGGACACACAACATGTACAGTATGTGGTGTAATAAAAATACAACAAGGTTAGGGTGAGGTGTTACACCCACATTAACGCTGCTAATCTGCTGAGATCATTATCCCCCTCTATCCGATGGTCGGATACTGGTCATTCATAACGGTCAGGGAAATTGCTCAATGCATCAGCCGAGGTGCATTTGTTATTTACACACTATAAATGATGTTAAAGGCTGATTCACACAATGTCACACAGAGCAATGTCACACAGCCACGTAAAGTTTAGTGTGGGAAGAACAAGGGCACAGTTGTGTGTGTGTGTGTGTGTGTGTGTGTGTGTGTGTGTGTGTGTGTGTGTGTGTGTGTGTGTGTGTGTGTGTGTGTGTGTGTGTGTGTGTGTGTGTGTGTGTGTGTGTGTGTGTGTGTGTGTGTGTGTGTGTGTGTGTGTGTGTGAGAGAGAGAGAGAGAGCAGGCTTGGGGTGGGGGTCTGTGCGTTTTGACAAACCATGCTGTTAAAGATATAATAGCAGCATAATCACCGCCCCAGGCCGTCATTCTTCAGGATAATGGCCTGCTTATTCATTGTGGAGGGCTTATGTTTCCATGCAGCCTTTTTTATTTTTCAGATTACGTTGTCCTTTTTTTTCTCTTTTGCTCCAAAACACTCTTTGTGTCCATGCAAATTCTGATATGTTTTTTTAATTGTTCTCTCAATTTCACCTTCTTCCCATCCCTTCACCTACCGTACTCTAATTTTTAAGCCTTAACTATATAACCTACATTATATTCTACTTGCTTTTTTACATATATATTTTACTTTGGCCAAAGTAGGAATTTTAACCCAACTATGTTCCACCAGAGTTGTTTTTGTACGCTCGATGAATAGGTTTTAAAGTGAGTGTAATCATTGCAAGGTGGGTTAGCAGTACACACACATTCAAACATAAGATCCTAAAGCTTATATATCTCCTTGTTGGATTTCTAATTCATGCTGTTTTTTTTTTTTTTGACATTTCTATGACAGATTTTAACTGCGGCCCTGCACAACACCCTTGTCAGTGTTGGCCAATACCACAATTTTACTGTGTAAATACGCAGCACAGATAGTTTAAAGATCGCCAAGCAATATTTTTATTTGCGATTTATTTTACAACAACACTAGTTCAAGTCTACATTGTTAGGGAGGAGTAAAGGAAACAACACTGCTGATGGTCCGCTCACTCTCTCCTCCACCATAATACATCTATCTACCACTGGACTAAGTAGTTTGACAGAGACAGTGGGGGGACAGCATTAGAATAATAGCAACAACAGAACTTAAATAGAGTCAAGACAGCAGTACACAGAGGACTCAGGTCACTTCACTGAAATCTGTTCACTTTCTTTGACTTCAGGCGTTCCTGTCTGGATTGCAGCGTACAGAAGGTGACGGTTTCCCAGCAATCCATATTTGTTAAATTGCTTATTTCTAGCCAAATCCCGCGAAGAAACTGAACATATTTAAAATAGGAATTCAACTCCGCAGCGTTACACAGACAACCAAGAGAGGAGGAGTAGACGGGGCTGCCGGTGAGCTCAGCAAATACAATCTTACAATCTGACAGCTAAAGGTCTGACAGAGTCCATTATCAATTACACAACATAATAGGGACTTTACAATTACCTTACCAGTAAACATTAATAGATAGACTTTTTTTGTATTTTAAATATTAAAATAATGTGCATTTTTTTTCATTAGCTTCCAGAACACATTAACAGAAAACATCAGAGACGTGTGTGATTCTCCTCAAGTGCTAACAGTTGGTCTGACTTTCGATGAAAAGCTGCATGTTTCCTCAAGAGAATATTAAGGCGAGAATAACTGCTGACAAAATATGGGTCAAGACGGTTTTTTTTCCAAATGTGTTTACCATATCATTTTGTATTCAAAGGGAATTGATCGATGGTAGAGTGATTCCAATCATGTTGCTACCTTAATTGACCGTTTTAGTGCACGGACCTTTTTGAATTCATAAAGACGGTCTTAAATGGTATGCATGTTCATAATTGCATTTGCCCCAGCTCCCTCAGCCCAGGGCAAAATGTAATTAAAAGCTTTGAGAATTTAGTCACTGAAATCATTTCCTCATTATCAAGCCAGCCTCTGTACAAAGTGGCATATTACTGGCCACTAAACTGGTAAATTAGTCACTTTTAATTATGCTGTTGAGGACAACATGGTTTGGAGTTTATTTTTATGTATGCGTTGTTACGTAGTACATGCTATGTACATAACCATGTTGCTTAATTGAAATGTCAATGGTCCTGTGACAGAAATGCTCTCTTTGCTGCGCGAGTGATCCCTTTTTTTCCCTCCTGGCCAACGGGCCTAATTCCTTCAAAAGTGCCTCATTATTCACATTATTCTTGTAAACATTATTTGCATTGTCTTTTAAACCAAGTGCATCCATCGTCAGCTGTGTACATTGTTATTTTTTTGGAATTATTTCAGATGTTAAGAAGGTCCAGCATTACGTGTGTTGGAAACATCATCATCAAATGAGTCAGGAATACGTTCTCTGTCCTCTGAGTCGGGACATTCATTTGATCCGTGGCATTATTCTAGCAATGTTCAAAATCTTTTCGGTTCTCTTTTCCAGAGGTTATATGTTTGGACCTTGAGCTGCAACGGAAGCTAGGAGAAGTCAGACCAGCTATTGGGAGTTGTGGTCTGCCTTGAAAAGCTGTTAAATGAAGTTCTGTAGGTCCAGTGCATGATGGCACGGTTTTATTTTTGGACATTTCTGCATGTCCTCTGCCCATCTACTTGAGAAGGGCTTTAGTATAACTATCACAGTCACACAGACACGCAGTGGGATGGGCTGATGTGTAGGCCTAGTATACATTGTCCTCCATGCGATCTGATTCTCAGTTAGACATTGTGTCCAGTCCCAGCGAGGCAGCATGCTGCTTGGCCCTCAGACGCAGGTTCTCGATGCTGGTGGTCTTGCTGTTGTGGCTGGCGAGGCCTCCTGCAGCCGACGCCTGCAGCAGCGGGCTGTTCCACACCTGCTGAGCGTGATGGGACAGGGACTGGTAGTAAGACTGGCAGGGCAGAGAGCCCAGCGGCGCGGGGGGCATGTTAACATTCATCCCCAGGTAGGGAAGGGAAGATGGGGCAGAGAGGTCAAAGGCTGGGTAGTGCACCAGGTTGTTGGTGGCAGCCATGTGCTGGCGGAACTGCTCCTGCAGACGAAACAGGCTGAGAGGGGAGGAGGAGTAAGAGTGGCTCTGAGAGAGGGGGGCGCTGCTGACCAGGCCGCCGCTGGAGGAGGAGGGGGGGGTCACGGACGGAGAAACCAGGGGAGAATCTGGACAGAGAGAGAGGGGGGAGTTTCATTATTCAGTCAGCTGATGAGTACAGTCGTGCAGTCATTGCAGATGAGGGATGCCGTGAAGGATGAAAAAGGGAATTGATGGAATGAATGGTTTATTTTGAACAACATACTAAAGAATACACACAAAAAAAGACACAAAAGTAGTCTACTATGAAAAAGCAAGAATAAGCTAAATAAATAAATACTTTAGTCTGAAAGGGAGTAAGAGGAAGCAAAATGCCTTTTTCGGGTATCGGAGTGTTTTCAATCTATTGTTTCTCAATATGCAACCATATAACTGAAAACATCAAAAGAAAATTGCCAACCGATCAGGTGACTATTCCATAATTTCCCTAATGAAATAAATGGAATTGAGTTCCTTGTCAGAGTGAAAATCAAACATCTCCTTACCCTGTTTAGGGCTGAGTCTTTTGCAACCTGGAGAAACGTCGCCGGGAGTCACTGCTCTCTCACACTTCATCTCCTCTCTCTGGGATTTACTCTCGTCCTCCTTATCTGTGGCGTTGTCCTCGGTCGCCGACTCGCTACCAGAGTGTTCTGCTGATGTGACGTTGAGCTCCATGTCCTGCGGTACAGCACGGACTACAGGACCCTCTGTCTCCAGAGACGAGGAGGAGGAGGAGGATGGAGGAGGGAGCTGGCTGTCAGGAAGGATGGTTGTGGAGGGAGGTGCGTCCTCCTTCTCGCTCCCTCCTTCCCCTGACGCCTCCTTCTGCTTCTGGAGCTGCTCCTTCTGGAGGCTACGCTGCTTCTTACGGAACTTGGCTCTGCGGTTTTTGAACCAAACCTGATGGCAGACGGGGAGAATAGGGCGAGTTAGACGGAGAACATGCCCGAAAAAAAGATGTACGACAACAGTGGATGAAAACTAGTAGTAGGGACTTTAACACACACTAAATGGTTGATTTCAGTCAGCCTCAAGTGATTGAGTGGCAAATGAAAAGCCCAAAAAGTCAATAAGTGACAGCAATAACAAGCAGGTCCAGAAGGCCGTAAAATGAACTTTAAGTTTAAAAGCAAATGCTCATAATCAAACTTAAATCAGTTTAATCATTACTAATAGTAGTTTAACTGACGCTGTATTTAAGTATTGATTGTCTTCAGTTGGATAAGCTACCTTTTAGCTACCGTAAGTGTAAAGCTTAATTTATGTGTGAGCAAGTACTTCCTAAAACTAGGTTTACATTCTTTTTCCTTTATTGATAATAATGCACATGTCAGTTTTTCTATTTACTTTAATTTATCTCATTACTTCTTCACATCCAACCAAAAGAAGTTACCATCCCAAAAAAAGGTAGGCTAGTACACCCCCACAAATTTCGGTTGATACTATACAAATACTATGCCAGGGGTCTTCAACGTTTTTTAGGCCAAGGACCCCTTAACTGAAACAGAGACTGAGCAGAGACCCCTTCCTATATATTCTATACCCAATGCCTTTTTACATACCTTTTTAGTGCACCATCTATTAAAATAATAATTGTTGGATTGATTTTATAAAGCATGTTTTAATGTTAAACATACATGTGGCACAGTCAGTGGTGTAACTTTGGTTCGACATGGGGGTTGAGATCACTTTAGAGAAAAATTATATTTTTGAGCATATCAAACACTTCATTTCCTGCATTCTGATGAATTTTTCTGCAACAATTTGTGCATTTTCAAGTGCAATGTATTTATTTATGTATAGGAAATTAAAATAGTTTTTTTGTTTTTTTTACTTTTTTCATTACCTGTATCTGTGGATATTTACCTTAGTGGCCTATAGGCCAGTATCAATATTTTTTTTCACAAATAAGCTGATTTCTATTTACTAATAATATGTTGGATTCATTTTAAGACATTGTTTTTATTTATTTTTTTAAACTTTCAAAAAATTAATAATTTGGCAACACTTAATAAAACCACAATAAAGCAATTCATTGTTCCCTATAGCAGTACCTGCACACGGGCCTCGGGCAGGTTGGTGCACATGGCCAGCCGCTCCCTCATCACCACATCCGGGTAGTGGGTCTTTTGGAAAGTCTTCTCCAGTGCTTCCAGCTGCTGCGCGGTGAAGGCCGTGCGGCTCCGGCGCTGTTTGCGGTGCTGAGAGCCGTAGCGAGCCTCCAGGATGATGTCTTGAAATGCGCAGCCGTTGGAAAGGAAACACACACGGCAAGTTTATTTTACTGGCCACAGTGGGAATATGTCTAGCTACTAACGAAAATAACTTCGACTGATAACTAGCCTAATATAATATTACAAAGATATGTCACTTGTAGGCTACTGAACTGCATATAGAAACATCAAGTGAAATACAAAACGATGGCTTCTGTTTTCAATAAAAGCTAATTGATGCTAATTTTTTTGGAGGCAGGACAACAACCTGGAAAGTGTGTGTGTGTGTGTGTGTGTGTGTGTGTGTGTGTGTGTGTGTGTGTGTGTGTGTGTGTGTGTGTGTGTGTGTGTGTGTGTGTGTGTGTGTGTGTGTGTGTGTGTGTGTGTGTGTGTGTGTGTTCTCGTTTAATTGTATTCGTGGGGTCCAAAAACAGGGAGTTCAGTATACTTGTGGGGTCCGACCAGCTTTGTGGGGCCCAAAATGCTGGAGCCCACAAGGTTAAAGGTCTGTTTGAGGGTGAAGACTTGGTTTTAGGGTTAGAATTAGGTTATGGTTAGGGTGAGGGTAAGGGTTAAGGTTAGTCATTTAGTTGTGATGGTTAAGGTTAGGGTAAGGGGCTAGGGAATGCATTATGTCAATGACGGGTCCCCACAAAGATAGTGAGACGCACTGTGTGTGTGTGTGTGTGTGTGTGTGTGTGTGTGTGTGTGTGTGTGTGTGTGTGTGTGTGTGTGTGTGTGTGTGTGTGTGTGTGTGCACACACACACACACTCAATTACCAGCTAGTCTCTCTGCCAGTGTGAGCGCGTGCACGGAGGGCCGATAGTCGGGCGCGTGCTGCGCCTGTTGCGCGGCCTGCTGGTGCAGGTTGTACATGGCGCTGAGGGAGTTCATGGCGTGCAGAGAGTAGCCGTTCACCCCGTAGTGCTGCATGCTGAGAGGCTATTACCTGCGGAAGGGAACACAGGATGGTTGGGCTTTATCAGACAGAAGGGGGGGGGGAGAAGGGGAGCTCACTCATGGCCATGTTGGCATTAATAAGAGCTGTTACAGTATTGATAAACATGCGATCTCAAACCAACCCTCCGTTTTGATCAGAAGAACGCAGTCATATGTCCTATAGGCCTAGTCACAGTATATGACCCTTAACCCCCCCCCCCCCCCCCCCCCCACCACCACCCATAGACACTACACTTTGCATTTAGCTCCATCCTGGACTATATACACCTGCTCATTGCACATTCTATATATATATTTGCACATGCTGCACTCAATGCATTCAGACTATTTTTCCTTTTTATCTTATGTTGTACAGTTATATTTGTTTCTGTAGGCCTATTTATTGTTTATTTCGTATTCATGTTTGTTTATGTAGGCCTATGCACCAACCACCAAGGCAAATTCCTTACAAGTGTTATTTACTTGGCAATAAGCCCTATTCCGATTCCGATTCCGAGGCTATGACACACGCGAGCTTTTTTCTTTTATAGTAAATGACAGCAGATCCTCGCGCTCAAGGGCCAATAGATTTTAATGTGTGCACTCAGACCAAAGCGTTATCCATTAACATCCAATTATCGCTGTGTTCCATCCATTAATTATACAAAAGACTTTTAATTGGGGTAATTATCACTCGTTCCCGTAATGAACCGTGACGGATGCCTTATTCATGAATTTATTCACGTGGTTGCTGTGATCCCGCACAAGCCAAATCCCCTTTGAAAACGGCGCTTTGACAGATCAAGGTGTTGATGAAATGTGCTTTTGGAAAATGAAATAAGGAGATTTGTTCCGGGTCTCGGTGGCAAAACCTGCAACCGGATAGCAGGATTATTTTTTTATTAGGCTATGATTACGGAAATGCTGTTCTCACTAAGTGCTGTTCAGTTTTAGTGGCTGACTTTTTCACAGTCTTGCAACAATTAACAGCAAAGATTGCTATTTTATTTTCGGTACTTTTATGTTATTTGTAATTAACAATTAAGCCTACATATAGTTGCAGCTTTCACTGATACGAACAGATTCATTTCTTGAAGTAAAACATCCATGCTCGTTCACATGGCAGCAATTTTCCAAACTCTATTTTGTAGTTCTCTTCCACAGCCGAGATTTAGATGAAGCGCTCGAGGATACGATTAGATATGTATTAGCACGGAGGAGGCTGACAGGAGGGAATATCTCTGAGGCCCAAGCAGTTATTAGAACTATCACACAGAGACCACAGGAAAAGATATAGCTACATCTGTCTGCTGTATGAAAGGTATACAGTACCTAGGGAAATGGTTAAGTTCTTTAGACTTATGTACAGATAGGCCACTTCGTCATATTTCTGATTATCATTTGACTTATTTCGTTTTGGTTGTATTTCATTTGACTATTCACAGCGCTGTAGGCCTGTTATGTCAACAACTGAATAACAACACATCAGCATTAGCTGTTACAAGTACTTTCTAAGTAATTCCAATGTATTTTAGATTTTAGAACCGTTTATGCCCATGCATGCTCTGAAATTATGCTGGATATATATATATATATATATATATATATATATATATATATATATATATATATATATATATATATATATATATATATATATATATATATATAGGCCTATATATAAGTAGGCCTATATATAAGTAGTTCGAAACCTAATTGATGTTCATTTGACAAAGATCATATTCGTTTATGTAACATTATCACTGGTTGACATCTTTTGATTATGACTTGATAATTTATATTAATATTATATTATATTATTATTATAATAATAATAATAATAATAATAATAATAATAATAATAATAATAATAATAATAATAATGGCTTAAAATAGGCCAATTACTATACCTATTATATAAGTCGGAAAAGACTGGGTGGTCGTTCTCCTGAAAGGCAGTTTTTCTACCCATTTTTCTCTGCGTGTGTGTGCGTGTGCGCGTGCGTGTGCGCGTGTGATGCCCGCAGTGCCTTTTCCCAGCCTATTAAGTGGCTGCGGCGGCTGATGAATGTGATCAGAGGGCAGTGGGGAATAGTTTAATTCGCCGGGACAGAAGGTGCTTCGCTAAACATTTACTTTACTCCCCCAAGTATTTGAGTTGAATGCCCCCCCACCTCCCCGTATCTCCCCCCCTCCCCTTCCCCTCTCTGGCGGCCTCTTATCCCATCGCCCCGGGGCGACGTTTTGGCTGAGATGTATGGCCTCTCCGCGGGTAAAAATATGCATGTTGATCCCCATTTGGCTCCCCGTCTAATGGAAGTGCAAATAGGTTTCGACTGCGAGGCCCTCCATTCATCATCAACGCTGACACGGACGGACGTACAGTGGGGCTGGCTGGTTAGCTCTTGGTTGGAGTTCCCGCGTGTGCGTTTGTATGGGCCAATGCGCGTGCGTGTTCTAGTAGGCGAATAGACCAACGATTCTCCACTGTTGCGTTTTTTTTCCTTTTCTTTATTCTCTGAAAATTAAGACGTAGGGTATACATTTCAATCGATTATGTTTTAAATCACTCCAAATGCAGGCCTATAAAGGACAGAAATGCATCATGTATCTATGTAAACATGTCTCCAAATGAGCAGATTATGTACACCTGCAAGCACTGATGAAAGTTTGAGGGACTTAAACGTCTGCCATCAGTTTTTGCTAAATGCAATCATCTGCAAATAAAAAGTATCATGATCTCAGCTGAATGCTTTTAGACTTTGTTGGCCCTTTATTTTGTTTCCAAGTACACTTTTTGGTTTAAAGCCATGCCTTCTCATGATAGCCAGCTTTACCAACCTTTTTATATTTACCACTACATCTCTGCTTATAGCCTGTATCCTCCTGCCCATATCAAATTCAGCACAATAGCTCATCCCTGTGAGCCTGTCAGTGCCGTTATTGTCATTCATAAGCCCCTCTCTCTGCTCCAGGCACTGCATGGGCCCTCCTGGCAGCCCTGCGCAATGCTTATATTATCAAACCGTCATTATGTAAATTGGCATGTACAGTGCAACTCTTTGATCCGACTAAATTAGGAAAAATGTTATTTGCTAACAGCCCTCAGGGGCATGAGTCGACCTGACAGTCTGCTCTTTGCTGTGTCACAGTGTGAACTGTCAGAGGGGCCAGCGACGTGTCTCTGATATTTTCTCTCAGTTGTTATTATGGAGGATATGTAGTATTATGAAGAAGCCAGATTGAAATTTAAATGTATGCCAGGCTATTGTCTGTTAAAGAATTTTAGGATTCCGATGTCACTGCGACATTATTTTGTATAGCCTAACGAAAAAGCATACAAGACATAACCGTAAAATTTTGTAGGGGAAAAAAACAGGAGTCCCTTTAATTTTGGCTATGTCATTTTTTTGGGCTCGTGCATTTAAAAAGAAAAAAAAAAGGTAGGCTACGTGTTAAGGGTCATGCATCCTTTTTATTTTTTGTTTTGTATTAATTAGGCTATTTGTAATGTGACCGGTGTGAATTTTAGTTCTCACGCAGGTTACATTTTGGGTTGCACCCTGGAACTTAAAAATATTAGATCTTTCATAACAAATAGCCTACTACATTTCCATTGGAGGAACTGCTTTCGTCTCCACTAAATTAAAAGCAAAAAAACAATCTACATTTGATACAGGCTTATCGTAGCCTATGTTTTTTTGGCTACTGACAAACACGTATTTAGAGTCAATTTAGCTGAAATTAGCCTACTTTAGAGGCAGATAAAAATGGGAACCAGCTTAACATGAACATTAAAGCATGTTTGAACAAAAAAAAAAACGCAACGTGTGAGAAAATAAGTGTAGCCTAACTGAATGGGAAAAAGAAGTGTTTACCTCTTGTAGAGACAGTTGTCTTTTCCGTCACTTCTTACACAGACAGCTGAGAATCCGAGCTCGTCAACTTCCAGCTTCCGCTCTTCCAGCTGCCGTGTGTTGTTCCTAATGCCCACCGTTCCCGTCCTTTTGTCCGACAGTGAGATAACAAATCGGGGCAAATGTAAAAGTCATCCAGTCTGTTGCTTCACTTCAAGTCCGCCCTCTCGCGCTCCACCTGCTTCTCTCGTTGTGTCTCGCGCAGAGCTGGGAAGCCGCCATCTGCTGGTGCTCGAGAGCCCGGCGGAGGGATTTTAAGGAGAGCTTCGGGGGTCATGCCGGCTTTCTATTGGCTCTCCGTGCTGTCAGTCAAGTCAATCAGACAGCTGAACGTCCAGCTGCAGACTCTGGCGCGCTGACATCTGGAGTTATTTCCATAGGCCTATGTGATCAATTTAAGCACCTTGTGTCCACTTAATCTCTCCACATTTGTGTACACGATGTTTTCAGTTCTTTCATCGATTGAAATTGATAAACATTCTCCAAACGTGAAGATTTAAGCTTCTTAATGGCTGAAGTTTGGTAAAATGTGTAGATATTGATTTGTGATCGACATAAGAATAGAATTAATTTCTTTTTTTGGTCAAATCTGCTGTAATTTAGTCTAAATAGCCAGATTCTTATATATAGCCTATATCTAAAACTCAAACTTGTAACAATGAGTCAAATGTTCCTGAGGCATTTATCGGTAATATAAATGATACACACAAAGCCATAGGCTATAAAACACACGTTGTAAACACATTTCAGACATTCACAATACGAGGTGAACCTATTGCATAAATGTTTTAGTTTTTTCCCAATCTACTATCCTCCAACTGCCTGAATGCACTTGGATCATGAATCCAATTGGCTTTCCTTAGTTTTTGTGAGTAAAAGCAACCAGCCTTTAGTTTGTTTGCTTTTCGGCTTTTTTTTCCTTCGTGAGAGAGAGAGACTTTAGAGAGATGGCTAATAGATGCCAGGGTGCTGCCTTTAGACTCTCTCCCGGCCTGGAAGGATTTGGGATGGGATAGGGAAGACGAGACGCCATCTCAGCCTCCAAAAACCCCTGTCTTAAAATGACTGCGGGTAAGAGGATTAGGGCAATAATGCCCTTCTCTTCTTGAAGGGTTTTTAGAGA
Organism: Zingel zingel; assembly: GCA_023566125.1. Taxonomy (NCBI): domain Eukaryota; kingdom Metazoa; phylum Chordata; class Actinopteri; order Perciformes; family Percidae; genus Zingel; species Zingel zingel. The sequence continues at coordinate 36,029,588 of CM042324.1, forward strand.
AGATTTCTTCTCCCGGAGAAAACCCGTTTAGGTAGGGAATTAAGGGCAGCGCAAAGTAGCCTTTTAATGTAAAGCTTGCATATTTTGTTGGGAGATTCTTCGGAAAAAAGTGCTTGGCCTATAACGCAGTTTTATCTCTGACCATGTTTCACACTCTGAATACATCTGAACAGTTTTCATGGAATAGGGAGACTATTTATGTGTAGCCTATAAAACACAACTGCGCCTAAATGCACAATCAGTGGTGTGTGTGTGTGTGTGTGTGTGTGTGTGTGTGTGTGTGTGTGTGTGTGTGTGTGTGTGTGTGTGTCGTCACGAAGACTCTTGTAGCCCGCTAAACACAAGACATATATTCTAGTTTTAAACTATTACATTGATTTGGAATGCACAGAATTAAATGACGAGGGGAAAAAAAGAACATGATAGTAGGCTAACTCCAATAACGTGAGTAGCCAACTAGGCCTACTTGCTGTTATAATAGCCTTGGGACGGATTAAATATTCGATGTGTTTATTGCATAAACGTTGAATGAAGTACAAAAATATGAATCAATCAGTGTAGTTTCAACTGTGGTTCTATATTTAACAAGACAAAGTGTATGGCTATTTTATTTGTATTTGCGTCCTAAAAATAAGCGTTATTAGGCCTATTATTAATTTCAGAATTATTATTATTAGGCTATTATTATTAGGCCTATTAATTGTAGCCTAATAATTGGTGTAAATGATGTAGTCGAAATGTCATCTCCCTGGCATTCCTTCTAAATCTGTTGCTGTCTAACAACCTGGAACTTTTCCCCTGTGTGCCTCAAAGTCTTCCCCTCTCCTCGCCTGGAAAAGCTCGTGTGCCTCTCCGCTTTCTGTCGCCTTGGTAGGCTCCTATTTTTTTTTTCTTTTTCTTTTTTTCTCCGAGGTCTGAGAAAGAAAGAGGATTAACTTGTGAACCAATGGCAATAAGAACTTAAACGGGAGGTAAATCTGGCCACTGTCTCTTTGTGAGGACCGTCTCTAAAGCAATTAAAGCGAGAAAGAGTTTTTCTCCTCAGCGCCTCTCCACCCAAAGCTCCTTAGAAGCGACTAGAGCTGTCCAGCGCATCTGAAGGGCTTAGACGGCCCCAAAACTGCTCCCCTTACCCCCCAGCACCCTACCCAGCCATGCATTGCTCAAGACAAGCCGGCTAAACAATGACCTCCAGTTGACGATCAACCCAAAATAAAAAAAAAAAATTAAAAATCTTACTTTGGCAAAGGAACCTGGGTTTTTGGCGTTTTTACCACTCAAAAGTAGCGGTGTAATTTACACGTTTTTACCACGATACGATATGATATATCGATTCTTTGGACAACAATACAATATTTACCAATAGGCTATCACAAAGTCTGTACGATACATACACACACACACACACACACACACACATATATATATATATATATATATATATATATATATATATATATATATATATATATATATATATATATATATATCAAATCATATTGTAGTTGCTTTTTGTTAAAATATATATATATATATATATATATATATATATATATATATATATATATATATATATATATATATATATATATTAACAAAAAGCAACTACAATATGATTTGACAATTTAATTTCTGAGCTCTTCCAGGCATTTAAATAAAAAACGAACTACTCTTTTTTTTAATAAAAACAATAAATATAAAGTGGGAATTTCAAAATGAAGGCGCATCTTAAAGATGCCGATATGTAGGCCTATCGATGTTTTCACTTTGTGTCGATAATATTGAATCGTCGAGGATTGAATCGATGCATTCGACCCAGATCGATGTATCGTTACACCCCTACTCAAAATGTCCTGTAACCTCATTCAGATTTTAACACCTGAAAACACGTCTGGTCCAGAGCAGATTCCTGTTGTTTCTTTATTGATTTCCTGTCAGGTTTAAGCCTTTTGAAAACATTTTCTCCCCTATCGGCATCACTCCTTCAGATATCCAAAGTGTGTTTTTTTCTCTCCTCTTGTCTCAGCCTGTATTTTTGGATAGAGGTGTGAAAAAACAAAACCATCTTTAATGCCGGTGAGTTTTTGCTCTCTAATAGCTAATTAATACTCTTAATGATGTTTTTGCAACTTCATGAATACATTAGGTCTGCAATCCAGCAGGCCTCCCCAGCACCATTCAAGGGTATTTCAGCATCTGTTCATCCGAGGGCAATTAATCATTTTGATGTGTAGTTTAAAATCGACTTCTTGCAGGAGACCTTTTTTTGACAAGAATAACAAAACAATTTGCCAGGAGCCAGCTCTTACGGCCGCTATTAGCAGCACATCCACAGTAAGAGCCGCTTTCCTATTTATTTAAATAAAAATATATTTGTTAGATAAATGAATTTACAAAGACAGCGACAGTCTTGCGGTTTATTGTCAGCCCCACGCCTCTGAATCCTCCTGAAATCCCTTTTATTGGTGACAAGATCTCAGGATGGTCTCCGCAAATCCCTCCTCTAAAAGTTTCTAACCTGTCAGTTTCCTCTAAAAGCTGTATAATTCCCCCTCTTTTTTTCTCTCCATCCATCCCCTTCTCTCTTTCTTCTTGCCCTCTTTTCTTCCTTGTCTCAGTCCTTCTGTCTCATTTCTTCTCCTTGCCTTCCTTCTCCTCTCTCTCTGGCCCGGATCCCTCTGCACAAGGGGCCCCATTGTATAGTCCTAATCCAGAGGCAACACAGCTTTAGGGACATGCAGGGATAAAAGGCCCATTAAGCCCACAACTTTATGGGGGCAAATCTCTACCTAATCCTTCGCTTTATCTAAACAAAAGCCCCTCTGCCTTAATCCACCTATGTGTTGGAAAAAAAGAGAGAGGAGAAACTGGAGAGAGTGGCAGAGAATGAGAGAGAAAAGGAGAGAGAGAACAAGAGAAAAAAATCTCACACACTGTAGGATTGAACTAGGAGAGATCATATGTTTTCCTGGAAGAGCTAAGTAATACTGACAGGCTTTCACCTGCATGCAGGAACTGTCACGTGTGTTAACTCTAGCTGTGGAATGAACCGTGATCCCTAAAAACTTACACAATTCATATGTTGACCACTTAAATCCACATAAATCTTACAAATGCATAAATACTATTGAAGAAATGATTATTAATTATATTAAAATGGGCAAATAGAGCTCTGGTCTTATACGAAAAGAGAGGATGAGGGCCTGTGTCTCAGCAGGAAGCTGTTGGGTGAAGATGACAGCAAGGATCAGAGCGCACAGCTGTATGCAAGAAATGAACTTCCTATATACACATATATCATTTAACAGATGGAAAAATGTACATTTCCAATCTGATCGTCATATAAAATATAGGTTTGTATTTCTATGAAAAGTTGCCGGCTAAAGTTTATCACATTAAAACGACATCTCAATTAGAGAGTGAAAGCCATTTCAGATTTTGTGATTAGATTTTTGGTGGTGGGGTCCGCCCTTTTTTGTTTTTACATTTAGATTACATATTTTGTCATTAGTTACAGTTTTCCTCATTTTGAAAATACAACTGACAGTACTCATATGTGTAAAAGTGATCCCAGAAAATGTCCGTCCGCTGTGTATTTACAGGTGTGCTGCTGAAAAAGCCTCACTATATATGAGCACAGTGTATTTTTGAGGGGTTCTTTCATCATTCTCAAAGAGGAGTTTTCCACACTCTCCACATTCTGCACTGAATATTCATCAGCTACCCAAAGACCAACTGGATGACACAATTACAATAACATTTAAAGTGCTCATATTACGCTCATTTTCAGATTCATAATTGTATTTAGAGGTTGTACCAGAATAGGTGTACGTGGTTTAATTTTCAAAAAACACCATATATTTGTTGTACTGCTCATTGCTGCAGCTCCTCTTTTCACCCTGTGTGTTGAGCTCTCTGTTTTAGCTACAGAGTGAGACCTCTCACTTCTGTTCCATCTTTGTTGGGAGTCGCACATGTGCAGTAGCTAGGTAAGGACTACTAGCCAGTCAGAAGCAGAGTATGAGGGCCCTGACAGTACCTAGGTAAGGACTACTAGCCAGTCAGAAGCAGAGTATGAGGGCGTGCCCTGACAGTACCTAGGTAAGGACTACTAGCCAGTCAGAAGCAGAGTATGAGGGCCCTGACAGTACCTAGGTAAGGACTACTAGCCAGTCAGAAGCAGAGTATGATGGCGTGCCATGACAGTACCTAGGTAAGGACTACTAGCCAGTCAGAAGCAGAGTATGAGGGCGTGCCCTGACAGTACCTAGGTAAGGACTACTAGCCAGTCAGAAGCAGAGTATGAGGGCCCTGACAGTAGCTCGGTAAGGACTACTAGCCAGTCAGAAGCAGAGTATGAGGGCGTGCCCTGACAGTACCTAGGTAAGGACTACTAGCCAGTCAGAAGCAGAGTATGAGGGCCCTGACAGTAGCTCGGTAAGGACTACTAGCCAGTCAGAAGCAGAGTATGAGGGCCCTGACAGTACCTAGGTAAGGACTACTAGCCAGTCAGGAGCAGAGTATGAGGGTGTGCCCTGACAGTACCTAGGTAAGGACTACTAGCCAGTCAGGAGCAGAGTATGAGGGTGTGCCCTGACAGTACCTAGGTAAGGACTACTAGCCAGTCAGAAGCAGAGTATGAGGGTGTGCCCTGACAGTACCTAGGTAAGGACTACTAGCCAGTCAGGAGCAGAGTATGAGGGCGTGCCCTGACAGTACCTAGGTAAGGACTACTAGCCAGTCAGAAGCAGAGTATGAGGGCGTGCCATGCTAGCAGCTAGGCGAGCATTATAACGTGTGTTCCAAAGTGACCACGTTTGTCTCTGAAGTAAAGGCTGGACTACAATAGAGCTGTTTGGAGCAGTTTGTGAACAGTGTTTTCTGTTGGAGATGTTAAGTCCCTTTGGGAGGGACTTTGGGCTTTTTCACTTTGGAAACCTATAACGTGCACCAAAAATATATATAACACAATCAAGGAAAGGGAAACAGCCAAAAAGCATAATATAAGCACTTTAAATACTATCATTTAAAAAAAGATAAAACAAAACTACAGCTCCCATGAGGCTTTTACTGCGTCTCCTGGGACCAGAGGCGTCGGACTGGAGGGGAAAAAGGGGACTGAGTATACATGGCCCTCTTGTGAGAAGGGGGCCCACAAAGTACTATTACTAATACTAGAATGAATAGCCTTGGGTGCGGGGAGGGGCCCATAGAGGATGCCTGTGTACAGGGTCCATCATTTTGTGCTACTCCCCTGCCTGGGACTGATGGGATATGTTGTTTTTGAAAAAGAATTCTGAGGTTGTCCAATTTTACTCACCAGTACTACAGCAGATACAAAACGGTCCAGTAACGTGTTGCATCATTTTAGATACAAACCCCTTGTGAGAAGGTGGGTCACACTTTACTTGAAGGTATCGACATAAGAGTGACATGACACTGTCATGAACGTGTCATGAATATAAACAAGTCATAAACGTTTATGATATAACGCTTCTGTCATTAAGTGTCATTCGGTTTTTGTCATGACAAGTTAGGGTTAGGGCTCATGTGTCGTGACAGTGTCATGTGTTCATGTCACTCTTATGTCGATACCTTCAAGTAAAATGTTACCGAAGATTGTCTGGCACATGCCAGTGGACCTGGGGGTCAAAAAGGGGGTGGGACTTCAGCTCATTTTCAGAACTCCTTGAACATTTATCCACATTGTTAATTTTTTTTTGTTGTTGTTATGGTTACATTTTAAATACTATTATTGTCTTTTTAAAGTGCTCAGATTTGCGTTTCACAGGCAAAAATTGGGTTCATGAGGCCAAATCTTAACAGCGATGCCAAAGCTCCTTTGCAGCCAGAATCCCTTTAAAAACATCTGTCTTTACTACAGAAAATCCCACTGTATCTACTCCACTATACGGACAATCGGACCCTAATCTGGAGCTGGGTTTAGCAGACGGAGCTCAGAGCTCTGAGGGAACGGTGGTGAGACCAGCTGATACCGACTGCATTAGGGGTACATACTGACACTAAAGTTTGAACCAACCGTTGTCGCTGAGTGTGGTATTATCTGTTATCTATCTATATTATAGATTGATAGGATTTGGCAATGATTTTCTTCTGGGAAAGCCTTTTATTTTCTCATTTAAATGAAATTTATCTGAGATCCTTTCCATACAATTCCCCACCAATCTGTCAAAGATTTACTTGACTTCTTTTACTTTTGCTTTCAGCATGGCACTCATCATGTTGCCTTCATTAACACTGTCAATTACGACTACTCTCCGACTCCGTTCCTTCCTAATAGAGCAAACATGGAGTTAATGAAGCAAATAGTTGGGACAATTTAGTCATTAGAGACAATTAAGACAATCCAATGCAATCCAACTCGGACCAGGAGACATGCAGAGTAGTCGGGAAGAAATCCAATGAGCAGCCACCCAAACCGTGCACAGGACAAAGTCCTCTGCCGAGTCAGCCAGTGTAGAGAGAGCTTTCCACTGGATTGAAGGAATTTTCCCTCTGGTGGTATCACTGGTAATACTTGAACCATTATAAGGCTGATCAGCAGTTGGCTGTTTCCTCTGTGCAGGGATTACACCTGGCCTCAGGAGGAGGAAAATGTTTCCCAAAGAGGCAGGATGCATTCCACCACAATAAAGTATAAATCCTCCTCTTCACAGCGTATTACAGGAATGAACATAAGGGATTGTGTCATTGTTGCCCCATAATCTGGCTTTAAACTCCTTGTTTTACAAATGGTCCTCTTTAAAAAGTGCTTTCTTTTTGTGTGGGTCTTTTTTTCCCCACTCTCTTCATCCTGTATTAACCTGCTGTTTTCCTCATCAGCACTGTTTTATTTTTTTGTTCCCTTTGCATTTCCAATTTTGGGGTATATCTATATTTGTAGAATTCCCAGGCCATGTGTTAAAATGTTGTTTAATTACACACACAGTGGAAGTGCATTTACTCTCCTTCTAAAGGTCTAAAGTGCACCCCATTTCCTATTAGCAGGTAGTGATACTATATGTTTCCAATTTGGTTGTGTCACCAAAATAGACCATTCACACTGCAAGGTACAGTACATGCTTGGATATTATAATATTCCAAATGCCTTGTGTCCTTGCCCTCAAAAGCTAAGGGTAATGTCCTATCCTGCTTTGGAAGTGGAGATGGAGGCACTTTTTTCTGTTCGCTGAACAGGCAGACTGCATGAAATAACTCCTGATAGAAATGCTCAAGCTGTCATCTTCTCTTATGTCTCCCCCTCTTCTGTCTTTACTGAGCCTAAATACATTATGTTATTTGAAACCTAATAAATTCAAACAGTTAATTTAATTATTGCATTACATTAATGATTCAAAACTGTGTACTCTAACATCTTTGCCCTGAGGATGAGTAAAGCAGCATTCACTAAAAGGCATCATTTATAAAGGCTTACTAAGTTGTAACTGATGGCATGTAATTCTTTTTTAATTCATATTTTTATTTGAGTTATAAAAGATCAATAAGGGCAACAAAATTAGTTATCTTTTCTGGTAGTAATGCAGTTGTGAGTATTCTTTCCAATGCCTTAATACATACTTTCTAATAGACCCTCAAGTCTTCACTTATAAAAGTGAATTAGTAAATTACATTTAACTTACTTTTCGTACATTTTTACAATAACTTGGGACAGAGAGGGGGATATGTGCACTAAGTGCACTTACTTTTGGGTGAATTGTTGGATCTAAAGACTGTGATCCCCTGACTCTTCATCTAGTGCCATCATCAGGTCAACGTTTGAATATCTCTAATATCCCTGCAAATCTAATGACACTCCCATCAGCCTCGGCTGTACTTTGTGTTTAGTGTTAATTAGCAAATGTTAGCATTTTACTGCTGTCCCCAGAAAACGACCATAGGGGTCGATTGTGCAAGCAGCTCATAACGGCTGACAATCAACCTACGTTTCTTGTTAGGCAGCAAACTCTTACGGCGGTAGTAATTATCACGAGACATTCTGTGTAAGGACACATGTTGGGGTGGCGGATAGGTCAGAGTAACGCAGGAGACTGGGGTTTGTGTCCCGTGTGTAACCCATTTTACGGACCATAGTCTGTGACATTATAGCCTGGATGCCACCCGAACTTAGCCCCGCCCACAACATTTGAGGTCTGGAATTTCGGTCTGGACTTGATCCGTTGTGGAGCAACTATGCTCGAGCCAGAGCTGTTCGGACCAATCAAATTGCCAGGGCGGGCTTTTTACGATGATGGACAGATGTTCAACAGCAACGTAATCAACCACGTCACCAAAGAGCGCTTGGGTTGAATTCGTTTACAACAAATATGGCTGCCGCTGGAGAATTGAGATGTGTAGATTCCGTCATCGCGTCTGTTATATAAGATATCGACAGCGCATTAATTAAAGAGAAACAGAGAACCGCGATGTTTTTGCCGTCCTTCCTACGGGATTCGGCAAAAGTTTAATTCATCAGCTGGCCCCGATGGTCGCCACGAAGATGGGGCGCATACTTCACATACAGCGTTGCTGATTGGTTGGAGGTCTATCCAATTGAGTGCAGAGGCATTTTCTTTCCTGGTTCGGTTGAAACACGCCCCGTAATCACAGCCCAATGGAGCACTATCAGACTCATATAGAATCTGAGTATGACGACATCAGGCTAGTGATGTTATGTCCTCGTTTTAGTAGTTTTACGTTACTCGTTTTAAGCGAATTCTTGGTGTTTTACTATCCCTAAGTATTTTGTTGCCTAAACTTAACTAGTTCCATTTCACAGCGTTTGCTACATGTTTACAACTGCGTCCGTTATGGTAAATAGAACGGTCGCATTATTAAACCGCCACCGTGCAGGCGTTAATAGAACATAGTCGTATATGTGTTGATTTTGGGAGTCTTCGGAAATCGACCTCTAATGTTGTTTAGGTATGAGGATGTGACTCAAATGATGAACATGATACCTGTTAAACATCAACATGTTAGCATTGTTATTGTGAGCATGTTAGCATGCTGGTGTTAGCATTTAGTTCAAAGCATTGCTACTAGCATGGCTGAAGACTGGTGTTATTCGATAGTTAGCAGTTGAGACTGACAGATAACATGAGAGTGGCTGACAAAAATGACATGTAGCCAGATGTGATGAGTGTTTCAGACCACTAGGCCATGAGAAAGCCACACATCTTCTTATAGTGTGCCGTAATGATTCTCCATGAAACTTTGTGCTCGTTTTGACTATGTCGTAGAAATTATTCTTCTTCTCTTAAAATATGCAGTCGCTCGGTGTGCGCACAGGAGAAGTCGCCAGTGTTCTCTCTCGTCCATCTATCCTTATATACAATGTTTAATCCACAAAAATACAATAGTTTCTGTCCTCAGACAGGAGACATTTGAGCCATGAATATTACATAATACAATTCCTGCGTTCTTCCTGAAATCACAAGTATTGTTAATGTCCTTCACACATTTCTTTGTTGCGTGGAAAACGTGCTCCCCTGGAGCTGTTTCCTCACCGTTTGTATGGAAAACATGGACCTTTGAAGATATGGCAGTTTCTCTCAGCTGAAGTTCCTCAGACTTCATCAAACTCACTAATGTAATTTACAATCTTCAATCTAAAATATTTATTTCTCACAACTATTAGGCAGTAATCGAGTTACTTTGACAGGCATTTAAACAAAAGAATCTCTTCATCAGTTTCTTATTAAGATGCGTTAGGTGTGGTGATTGAGACTTCTGATAGATTAGTGAAACAAGCAACTGTGACTGATAAGCGATGTGGCTCAGTGACTGAAATGATTTATGGAATATCAATGTTTCAGCTTGCTCCTGAGTCTCTTTCCTTAAAAGAAATAGAGACTTAAAGTTTGATGACTTTTTCATTTAAGACTGAACAGAATTGTGATTTAAGCACAATTTTAGTCGCCAAATTAGCAGTTTCTTAGAGCGGTACTTAAGTACATGAGTGTTGAAGCACTCTTGAGCTGATTGGTTCTATTCAATTCAATTCCATTTTATTTATAGTGTCAGATCATGACAGAAGTTATCTCAGGACACTTACAGAGAGAGTTAGAATTTACAAAGACCCAACAATTCCCCCCAAGAGCAAGCATTTGGTGCAACAGCAGCAAGGAAAAACTTCTACAGGCAGACACCTCAGACAGAACCGGACTCTTGGTGGGCGGCCATCTGACGCTGCCGGTTGGGACACAGAGACACTGATACAGATATACAGAAATATGATTCATAATGATTCTAGTTCTTCTCTCTTTCTCAGACACACACACACACACACATACACTAGGGCTGAACGATTAATCATTTTCAAATCGAAATCGCGATTTGAAAGGATGCGATGAGCTAATCGTGAAGACCGCGATTAATCGAATGTGAAATATGTAACATTTGGTTTCACATTTTTTATTCCTCTTTTTATCATTATATTTATTGTTTTTTCATAGGATAAATGCTGGAGTAATGTTACATATAACAGATTGTTTACAGAAATGTACTATTTTCAGTGCATCTTTCATTTATTTCTTATTGCTCTATTCAACATGGTGGAATATGTAGCTAAAAAAAAAATCGAAACTCAAATTGTAATTCGTTTTTTTTCCCAAATCGTTCAGCCCAAACAAACACACACACACGCGCGCACACACACACACACACACACACACACACACACAGTGGCAGATTGGGGTGAGGCCAGGCAGCAGGTCTGGTTCCAGCCCCGCTGTCCTCTGGTAGTCTCTTTATTCGATCTGGCTCCCTTGTTTTCTTCATCCTGCTCTTGTTTGAGTCTCAGAGGCCCCTGCCGCTCCCTCCTCCTCCTCTGCTCTGCTCTCTCCATCGCCTCTGAAAGGAACCTTGCTGGGCCCAACTGTCTGTGTAACGAGCTGGGCAGGACGGTCACAGTGGGGTATGCGATTATGTGTGTTTACACTTGTGTATATGTGTTCGCAGTGAGCATTTAGTGTTTTATAAGGGAGTCTCCCCATGAGAACGTACTCTAGGACACACACACACACACACACACACACACAACCATATAGTCCACTGAGATTATGCAATTTGAATGGTTGTTATTCCATCATAATCCTGCCACGCTGGGTATTAACATTGGAACTTTAAAGAGTAGAGCAGGTGAAAACGGTTCTTATTTTATCATTCCTCTCACACACACACACACGCACACGCACGCACACACACGCACACACACGCACACACACACACACACACTCTCATATCCATTTCTTTTCAACCTCTCTTTGTTTTCTATGTTAACTTTGGAATTTGGCAATTTTGGTCTTTTGACGAAAATGTATTTTAGCTTTAGTAAAAGTCTCCAAACATCCCCAGGGTTGTTGCCACCTCTCAGTGATCCTCCAGCACTCTTCCCCAGCAGGGAGCAGAGGGAGGAGGTGGAGCACGAGGCTAATGGATGTGTTTGTTTACCTATTTGTGCCTGACATGATCAATTGATCAGCAGGCTAATTCACTGCCACCATGGGCTCATTACATTTCCATTTAAATTGCAAATGGATTTCTTTGATGCTTCATCTTCCCTTCCGCATTTCTTGTGTGTGTGTGTGTGTGTGTGTGTGTGTGTGTGTGTGTGTGTGTGTGTGTGTGTGTGTGTGTGTGTGTGTGTGTGTGTGTGTGTGTGTGTGTGTGTGTGTGTGGCGTGGATGTACAGTAGAGGTGTTTGTCTGCGGACACCTCTGGAACTCCAACTCTGCACAACATAACGCTCTGCCTGCAGAAATGTGTTTATGAGCATGAGACAAAAAACGGGAAAACCCACCTCATGTCGCTTCTGTCTTTGTCTTAATTATTTTCCATTTTCACCTTCATCATGATATGAATGTCAGTCATTAAATGGCTGTCATCAAGTCACACACACACACTCTCAGATACACACAGTCCCCTGGGAGAAGTGTGAGATAATTCCTGGGTAGTAAAAGCCTGTGATTATGCGTTGGTGGGAAGATTACAGTGAATAATTACTAATGTGGAATTTAAACAGTAGGGAATAAACAGCCAAATTGAGCAACAGCAGGAGATCAACAGTATCACAGATAAGCTTCTGGTAAAGCCTTTTGGGCTGCAGTGCTGCATTTTTTGAATACACTTAAACAGTAGTTCTGGACATTTGAACTGTGGGATGAAAAGTTATTTTTTTATTAATTTTAAATTATTATATTTTATTATTATGTCAAAGGAATATATTGACATTTTGGGTAATGCGCTTATTCTCTTAATCAGTCAATCTTCTCATCCACAAACAAGCATATTTCTCAAACTGTGGAACTATTCCTTTAAGTGTGAGAAAATAAACCAAGCACACTCATTTCTATTATTCTCAAATATCTTTTTGTACTGAGCTCTGGTATTAATCAGATCTGATCAGACCAGTAGACGGACGGATACGTGAATGGCAAGTTCTTTACTATGACATCTCCTGGGATTCATTTGTTTCATTGGCTTGTTTGGCCATAATGGGCTTTATATGATGACTCCTCACCCCTGTCAGATTCCACCATGATCCAAACACACACATTCATCACCGTCTAACACACACACAAACACACACACACACACACACACACACACACACACACACACACACACACACACACACACACACACACACACACACACACACACACACACAGCTCCGATCAATGGTCATAAATTTGATCCCTGACAAGCCTGACACTTGCACCCATGAGGCCTTTGGTCACTCTGTTTCTCTTGACCACTCCTTATGTAACACACACTCATATACTCACACACACGCACAAACACACACCAGCACTTTCCTCTCTCACTCCTTCCTTCCCCTGACACACTTGTCAAGGACCTCGTTGACCCCTGACCCCGTCTCACTTGGCACTGCTATTGATTTTACCTCCGACCCTCTCAATCTGGGATGAAGAAGGGTGAGAACGGGAGAATTAGTCGCCATAGTCAGGTATAACGGAGGGGACGCTGAGGATGAAGGGGATCGATCAATATGAGCTGATGGCTGAGCTTGCAGCAGCAGAAACAACAGTCAGCCATGGAGAAAATCAAAAGGGCTCGAGGCAGGATGTGGGAGCAACACTGGTGGGAGGGGGGGGTGAGACGGGGGTGAGACGGGGAGGCTGGAGGGAGGCCTTGTTTGTTGTCTTGTCATGTTTCGGCTTTTAACAGAGTTTATTGATATTTTTGATATTTTACAAGACACAAAAAGTAGTAATAGAGATGAAAGATATGAGAGGATTAGTTACTGTTATAATTACTACTACAGCATTTGTCAAGTAAAGAACTACTGCATACGTCTGGTAAGAACTACCAGCCTTGAAGTTGACAATGATTACATCACTTAAAGCGTAACTTGCATTTTGGGGAGAGTTTATCCGTGCATTTATATTTTTGTAGGAGCTTTCCATCTTCACTCTCCTCCCTATTACGTTGCATTCAGAGATCGACTATTTTTGACTGGCAAGATGGCGGCGAGCAGAAAAACCAACAGCTACAGTGAGTTGTTAAAACCCCTGGTGATACTTCGTGGTAGCGGCCGGAAACAACAAGAGCTACGGTGAGTTGTTCAAAGCCTTTCTTTTTAGTAAACTCTGGGTACACAAACAATGTTCTCAATGCTTTCGTTAAGGTGTAGAGCCTCTGGTGATATTTCGAGCAAAGTCTCGAAATATGTTTTGTCGAGCCTTCTTAGTGTTTTAAAAATAGCTATTTTGAGGCTAGCATAAAAGTGCCCCTAGCACTCCCATTCAAAAGGCCATTTGGCCGAAAAAACTAAAATACAGTCAATCTTAAAAGTGGCGCTTCCGTCCTAAATATGCTTTTAAACGAAAGTTTGACTCGGGTACATTCACAAAAAGACCCTAGGTTGCATTTTGGTGACAGTTACGCTTTAAGGTGGGAATGTTTCAGAGTACAGAGTACTTTCCTAAACAAATTCACGTTCATCAGATGTGTATTTCAGGCTCTGCAGGGAGGTTGGTGAGCTCAGGGACAGTCTGTGTAAGGCTTGTTTGGATTTGTTCCAGAGCATCACATGCACAGAGCCATGCACAGAAAACTAAAATGCATTTTATAACAGTAAATGGTTAAAACCTTGACATGAGTATCCAGACTCAACTTTGCCTTTTACGATCAAAGAGACTCTCACACACACTGAGATGAAAGATGACACCACCTTCTTTGAGATTTCTCTTCTTTTTTTTAAAAAAAACGCACACAATATTTTTTCAGTATATTCTCTATTCTTATCCCATTCACACTAAACTTCCATAGGCTGTTGTATTTACATTTAGATTTGCAGGAGCACAACTCAACCAGACTAACCCCAAAGAAATCTGTGATTAAAACTGTGTTTGTAGTCAGAGTTTAGAATTTTTTTAACTTTTTATAGCTACACGATGACCTGAGGCTGCTTTAAAAACTGCGTAAATAACATTGAATATGACGCGATCCTTTGAGCATCATACTCTTATTTTCTGAGTTAGAATTTACTGCCACTTCACTGCAAAAAAAACACTCCACTACCACATGTCCAAATGTCCCCGTCTTTCTTCTTATATTTTGTCTATTAGTTCTTTCTTTTAGTTTGTCACTTAAAAAAATGGTACTACCTGGAGTATCATCGTGTTTAGCAGATAAAGTAAGATTCCCTGCAAGATGACACCTTTGTCTTTGCTTATTTTTGCAAGTCACACACAGCTACATCACGTCGATGTTTGTTTGATATGTGTGCGCTCTCTCTTAGTGGTAAGCAAAAGCTTTTTAAGCAACCGTGGGTCCTTTCTTCAACGCAGCTTTCAATAATCCATTCCGGCTCCTCCACTCCACCACCACCACCTCCTCATGGATCAGGTTAGAGATTTCACAGCAGTGTTCGGAGGTGACACACTCAGACATAATCTTTTTTTTTTCTTCTTCTTCTTATTTAATTTCCCACCATCCTCTCAACTGATTCTCCCCCTGTCATTTTAGACTCAGCTGAGAGACTGATTTGGCTTCCATAATCTCTTCTTGCATTCCCCCCTCCCCTACGTGAAGAAACCTCAAAATATCATAAGGAGATTATTTCATTCGTAATTGATTGAGTGAGTGGCTCCTCACCGCAGACCAAGATACTTCAAAGTGTCTGAATTAAGACTTGGGGGGGGGGGGCTGAGGCGGGGAGGGGTCCGAGGAGGCATGCGGGGCTCCGTGAGGCTGCAGCTGGGGTCGAGCAGCTGAGCCTCTTTGGCTGGCAAATAAGAGTTGAGTCTGATCCTGTGATGGCAGCTAATTGGCTAGAGCAAAGACGTATCAGTCAGGGCAACATTTAGATGAAGCTCCTCAGCTCCTACAGACTGGTTTTCCGGGTACAACTTGGTTCCACTAAGGCAGATACTTATAAGGAAGAAGTTTGTAAACTTCAGACACTTTTAGCCTTTTTCAGACAAGTTTTTTCTGATGCAGTTTTCAGTCTTTTTAGCGGCGCACATTTTCTGAGGATTTTGCTGTTAAAGGAATAGATAGAAAGATATTGGGAAGTATGCTTAGTCACTTTCTTGCCAAGAATTGGATGAAATAATGAATGCAACTCTCATATCTGTCCGTTTTAATAGGAAACTCAAGACAGGAGACGTTAGCTTAGCAATACGACTCAAAGCGGGGGGAAACAGCCAGTCTGGCCCTTTCTGAAGGTAACAAAATCAGGCCCCCAGGAAGTGCGCAGGGCGTTGAAGCAAATCTGACATAACGGCTTAACAGTGGAATTAAAACTTCTGTGGCCATCACATGATGTCATGGCGCCCAAAAATACTTTTTTTCCAAAGACTTAATGGCGGGAAAAAACCCCTGTAAATAAGTGGATACATTTTTTGGAGCGTCACAACTCAGAGTAATGACTCGTTTCTCTATCAGAATTTGATCCATTCGGTCCGATAACATTTGGAAAGTCTAGAAGAGCTGCACAATTAAATCATTTAAAACCCATTCAAGTTAGGAGAGCGCTAAACAGGAAGTAGCCGGAGGAGGTCTCTAGTGCACCTCCGGCTACTTCCTACTGTGTAAACCATGTGATTTTGGAAAAAAAGATAAATCTTGGTGAACTGTGTTTTTATTCTGAACATGGCAAATATTTCAGTTTCTCTATATGATTTTTATCTTACTTACATCTTTATGAATTTTTTGCACACTAACACTTAAAATGTATTTTTGATTTTGTACGTCTACATTTGCATATGTACTCTGGTTGTGGTTTTTATATACGCCGCTACAGGTTTCTACCACACCTTCACTCGATTTTTGTATTTCTTGAATGTAATTTTTGTTTTTATATTCTGTGAAACAAATTCACTAAACTAAACCACACACACACATCAGCCAGACCACGTGCCGTGGTTGCCTGGCTCGCATTGAGTTCAGATCCCAGTGAGTTGTGGACAGCATTTTGGCACGATTCGGAAAATGTACCAAACGAAGGTCTTGCATCATCTCCCTGCCACACGAGAGCAAAGGGAACTGGGGCTGGTTTCTGCATAATGAGTATCTCTGCTGCCTCCCTGTTTGTACTTTTAGATATCTGCTTTATTTTACTGTTGCAAGAGTCGTGTTTATTTACTGCAAATGAAAACCCAACATTTCCTGTTTTCTGCTTTTATAATTCATAGGAAACGAAATGGAACGAAATGGTTTATGGCCAAATTAGCAGAGTTTTGTTAGCGGCTGATCTTAAAAACAAGAGGCTGGAGCTGTGCTGGGACGCGCTGTATCCGCTGCCCTCTCCTCAACAATGTGTGTCTCACACGGGCCCTTAAAAGAAATATAAAGAAAAGGAAGGCTGTCTGTTTCAACAAGGGCCATTTTGGATGCACCTATATTGTGTGGGAATAACGTTATATCTGAAATATATCTGATCGCTATCCGATCAGACGGCCCTAAGTTATATATCTTTTGTATAATGCATATAAAAAAAATGTGAAAGAAACAACAAGTTTTTTTACAGAAGGTTGTGCGTGACTATTTCTTGGCTGGGAGCAGTGACTTCCTGGACTGACTTTTTACACATACATGTTTGTACGGTTAAACAAAAGAGATGTAACGTGTTAATTAATGATCTTTAGAGCAGCTGGTAGGCAGATTTTGTTACCTTTAGACAGAGCCAAGCTTGTTTCCAGTCTTTTTGCTAAGCTAACCATCTCCGAGCTGTAACTTTATGCATAGCTGTATTTGAAAGAGCGTTATCAATCTTCTCTCCTAACTCTCAGCAAGAAAGCGAAGAAGCGTGTTTCCCAAAATGTCACACAATTCCTTTAAAAGCCAGATGGAATCCAGAATTTGTGCACAGGAATGCTCCATGCTGCAGATTTCTAGCTTTCTGAGCGCTCAGCATTTGAACTCCCATTTTGCTCATACCTTCCTGCAGCCTTGAAGCTCTTCCCTTGGCTGTGGAGATGCCATCAACCCCCCCACGTTGTCTGCAGAGTCAATCCAAGTATCAGGTTAAGCATTATCCTGCCGCTCCCTATCAGGGGGACGCACAGATCCCAAATGATTAGTCATGAGTCTGAAGCAAAGTCTTTGGGGCCTGAAAGAGAGAGGATGAGAGGGACAGTTTCGCCAGTTTCCATTTCATATCTTTTCACCCCAAATCACCCATTTCTTTCTCTCTCTCTTTCTCTGTTCTCTTCTCTTTTCCCCTCTTTTCCTTCCTCTTCTACTCATCTCTTTGTCCCTCCATCACCCCATTCCTCACTATCAGTCCTGACCCAATGCTGATCTTAATCCTCTTACCTCACGGCTCCATTAACCACTTCAGCCATTTTTGCATACACACCAAAGAAAAAGAGGCTCCTCTCCTCTTTCTCAAACCCCCAAAGCTCAGTCCTCCAACACCCCCCACCCACCACCCCCAAATATAGATCCCCCAAACCTCTGCCACATATACCATCTCTTATTGTATGTGATTTCATTTTCAATCAAATGTGGATGTTTTTTAAATCTGAGAGGAAAGTTTTATTGGGGGAGGGTGGGGGGGGGGGGGGGCAATGAGGCTTTGGAGAGAGGGGGTAAATTATACCTCCTTTCTTCTTCCGAGCCCTCTTCCAAATTGAAAATGGCGTGAATCAGTTCCCAGGCGGGTGTGGCCGAGCTGTGGGATTATCTCCTGTTTTGTGTTGTTTTTAAATCCCTAAATGCCACTTCTGGTCCCATCACTGCTGATAGAGAAATGCAAATGTGTCCCTACGCTGCTCATTTGCTGTATCGTAATTTGCCACATCACTGTTGGTACACATAAGTGAACAAGAAGTCATCCTTCAGGCTATTCATTTATTTATCTGAAACATGCCATTTCATGCTCTGTAATTTGTCATGTCAGCTATCTCCCATTCAACGTGGCTGTTTATGATCTTGTCTATTTCTCCCCTTTCTTTCTTTCCTTTCTAATTTACTGTTTCTCTCTCTCTCTCAAGGGAGAGATTAACTCCTAATCCCCTGATCTCCCATGGTTAATTGATATGATTTAACTATTACAAGGCCCTGGGTGGTTCCACACTGCTAGCTCGGAGAGCACACACCCACCGCTGAGAACCGCAACCTTGCCTCGTTCCCCCCCCCCACCTCAATTCTCCTTTTTCTCTACCACCTTCCTCCCATCTATCTTTTTCATCTCCCATCTTGTTGTAACTCCCCTTTCCCTCCACCGTGTCCCCACTTCTGTTCTCCCCTGTTAACCCTCTTTCTCTGCTCCCAAGGGTCACCATTCAGGAGCAGCGTTTGGAGCACTCTGGGTTAGTCTGCACCTTGAGACCAAAAGTTCAGTTAAAAGGCTTTATAGAGCTTTAAGTGCCTTGGGATGATAGTGTATAATGTATATAATCAGGATTATATTTATTAGGTTTGCCCTTCCATCCCTTTCCCCCCTGTTTTGTTCACCAGTGTGACAAAAGGAAAAAGACCAAACAAAGCTACACTGACGCAGCAAATCACCAAAACACAAGACATTTCTCTGTACAATATTAGAGGCACATGTTGATGTGATATTCAGTGTGAGAAATGTTTGAATGATGATCTCAAAATGACTTTATTCCAATAATTTTATGACTTTGTCTGCCTACTATTAAAACCTGGCAGTGTTTAGCCATAGCTAAAGAATAATTACTTTTGAATCTTTCGTCAATTTGCAACATGCTGTGAAGAACCTCCAATGGCTTGAGGCCATGGAGGCAAAATGTGAATAAAATCTGCTGTGTTTCTCAGAGTGGCTTTAAACTAAACCACAGTGGAAAATCTCAGTTTTTTTTGGCATTTCCTACAACAAATCCAGCAATTAGTCTGCATCTCTGTTGCTCGTAATCTTCAAATCGTGTTTGTGCAGCAGCAACATGATGCCATGAAAATCCCATAAAAAGAGACACTAATAGGTTTTATATGTTTCTTTCATATGCTTTCTGTATTTTTGGTTTTAAATGAAATAAATCAGTTTGTTAATGTCTCTCGCCTCCCTCACACTGCCTTTTACAGTACTTGCTTTACATTTAAGGATCAGCATTTGGAGCCGACTCGCTGTAGTTCTTTGTAGTTTAATAGTTTCTGATAAACATGTTTTAATAAAGAAGGTAATAGTTATACTTATTTCAAGAAAATGTCCAACAATTTCGAAACAGGTGACTGGAAACAGGGGTGTCACTACCCGATGTGAGTCGAGTGCAGATGTGAGTTGTGCATGCTCAGATTTAAACGGTTTACGCCAAGGGATCCGTATCGGGCAAACATTTAGCTATCTATGATTGTTTGATTGCTAACGTTAGCTCAAAACACCATTCAAGTGAAAGCCTTTGTTGTGTTTGATTGCTAACTTGTAGCCAGCAGTGAACAAACTTCGTTACGTAGGTCCATTTTTATTGTATTGACATTACAGAAGTCTCTCGTTAGCAGGTTCTTGGAGGCTACTTCAGCCTCTAATCTACAACTGACATCAGGGATCATGTCGTGGAAATGCGATGCCTTACACTAAATAATATATTACTGCTATGTAATGTACCTATCTCATTATTCTGTGGCTAACAGCAAAACAGATCTGCGTGAAGTCGCACAGTGACGCATGCGCAACTCACATCTGCACTCGACTCACATCAGGTAGTGACAAGGGGGAAACAGCTAGCCTTTTCCAAAGGTTAAAAAGCTCTAAAACTCACTAAGTAACACGTTATATTGTGTTTGTTTAATTTGTGTAAAAAAAAAATTCTCTGTGAAGTCTCCACTGGCTTTTCACACTTCTGTCTTTGTTAAGGATTCAAGTGAGATGTAACATGTTAATTAGTGAGCGCTAGAAATGCTGGTATATTGGGATTATGTTACCTTTGGACAGAGCCAGGCTAGCTGTTCCCCCCCTGTTTCCAGTCTTTGTGCAAAGCTAAGCGGCTGCTGGCTCTAGCTTGATATTAACTGTAGCCTACAGACATGCGTGGTATCGATCTTTTTATCTAACTCTAGGATGTCGAACTATGGCTTTAACTGCATTTTTTTTAAGTAAAACTGGTTTTATATGGCTCTGTAGAGTCACTTATTTATGGTTGACTCTGTTGTCTGATTGGGTAAATTGTATTTGAGTGAGTGTGTATGAGTTTGTGGTGAAGAAGAGCTTTTATTTGACACTTTTGCATTCCTCATATACATCTCTCTGCCCCTAAACCTGTGCAGAGCGTGTTGACTCTATTATCAGTCCAGTGCTGAAATGTTACACCGCGACTGCAAATACGTAACATGAACTTCCTTTCACCACATCTCTCTCGTCTTCTCTATTTCTTCTCTCTCATCTTTTTTCCTTCTTTCTCTCCCTCTCCTTCCTCTCTCACTATATACACGTGATTATTTGCTGGCATTCGTACAGACTCACGCATGTCCACCACACACACAAACACATACACACGCACACACACACACATCCACACACATCCCTGCCCACCTGCATTGAAACCTGAGAGTGTGTCGGTGAAATCACTGTCATATTTCTCGGGCTGATGGAACATTCTGCTCAGGTCTGAAAACATAATAAATAGAGGGCCGCACTGTCTGCTCTCGGCTTTAGCATGTATTCGTAATGTGATCATTCTCGAACCCGCAACCTCCTTGTGTGCTTTTATCGTCGGCTTGGGTCACAACATCCTTCCCTCTTCAGCTAAAGGGATAGAGCTACAACAGAATACTAAAGTCCTCTCTTATGTTGTCCCAAATTTAAAGAAAAATGATCTTAAAATGATCTGCAACCTGTCTACTTTTTTTGGTCTCACTCTTTTTTTCTCATTACCAATTCATTTGAAATAGGCACTGATTGTTGGTCTGCAACTCTTGTCTTGTAATGCCATTGGCAAAACAGGAATTATGATTATATAGAGGTTAAGGACACCATGTGCGTGCCTGCGTGCGTGCGTGGAGTTGTTGTGTCAGCTGAGGACTTGGCTGTAGGTTCCTCATCGAGGTCTGTGTAGGTGTTGAGGGAACATGTCATCAGAGGGATAGAGCTGTTTAGGGTTTGGAGTGTCAATGGGGGAGGGCTAAGAGGGTGTGTGTGTGTGTGTGTGTGTGTGTGTGTGTGTGTGTAGTCAGGGTTATGTGTGTACATTGCCCTGCCGTTTACCTTTCGGCTCACCTAAATGTCTGCGTCCACTCGTCTTTCTTCTCCTCCCACTCATCCTCCCGCCCTGCTCCTCGTAGCCCCCGTAAGTCACCGAGGTATTTCCACAGCAGCGTGTCAGTGTTAATATTTACTCTGATCTCATGGCTGGACACAGGAGCTCCGCCTTATCCCCCAACGTACACCTCTCATAACTCCTCGGCCATGTTTAATATAGAACTGGCTAAAATAAAACTCCTGTAGATCATTATTGTTTTATTTTCAAATGTGTGTGCTTGTGCTTGGATTCTACACCAAAGATTATAGCAATGTTGCATTTAAGCAATCAAGTTTTTAATTCTGCAGAGGCCATCACTTTTACATTAACATTGCATTAGGTGTAATGTTACACAACTGTTATTTACAAATGAAAAGCATTGCATTGTGGGAGGTTTAGCAAAAAGTAGTATACATGTCATGAACACTAATTTTTGAGAGCCCCATATACAGGACTTTAATATATTTCTCTCTTAGTATTTGGACACTCAAATAAAATGGACAGTAAATACTGATATATTCTATAATAATAACTTAAAAACTGTGTTGTCAAGACCACCTAAACCAAGTCCAAGTCATCACCAAGACCAGAGTGTATCAAGACCGAGACAACACCCAAGACTTTGAGGGGTTGAGACCGAGTCAAGACCAAGACCAGACCAGACCAGTGTGATATTCCCACACTGCATGATTCAGTAAAATCTGGAAAATGCTAACAATAGGCAGTCCTCAAATTGATCTGAAAGATCCACATTCCCACAAAATAATATTCTTCCCATTCACCTCTTTTATTACCACAAGTGTATTGTGAGAAATGCCTAAAATAATCAAAAGGGATTTGCAGAGGTGAATTTTATGTGTAGGAAATTGGATTATCAGTAACACATTTCAAACTAGAAATGAGTCAAGTTATTGGTTGCATTTAGGGCAGGAAGTTTTGCATCCAATCACAGTAATGGTGTTAACACATAAATCAGGCAGTTTAGTGATATCCCTGCAGTTGTGGTCTTGAAATATAATCCTAAATCCTCTTTATCTGAGACCGAGACAAGACCGAGTATAGATGCTGTTGATTCCGAGTCAAAACCTTCAAAAAGTGGTCTTGAGACCAAGACAGATCTCGAGTACTACAACACTGCCTTCAAATAACTAGACTGCACATAGGGAGGGATTGTGGACAGCCTTTGACACTACACAGGTGTAACTAATATTAGCCTATCAATAATGGCTGCATTTCATTTAGATAGTCTAATGCAGGGCCCTTATTTTGACTGGTCATTGCAGGAAAAGCCCAGGTGTAACTAATAACACTAACGATGAGTGTGCATAATACCATAAGACCTTGGAACCGGCACACTTGCTTGGGAGGCATCCCTAATTAATGTTATTAATTACACCTGTGCTTTCCCTGCTTCACATGTCTAACATCTCTAACTGCTTAGTGCTCAGCTAGCCATGGCCCATCTTTATTCTGCGTGGCAGGAATCTGGACACAGATAGATTTCCCAGAATGCTTTCACACCAGGGAGCCTGTTTTATACAGCAGCAGTGAAAAAGTAAAGTTGGAAACATTGACATATGTAAAATGGACCAACAGACCCCGTGTCTCTGGACGGAGACCAGTGAAGGATATTAGAAGCACTTTTCCGGTGATGGCTGAGCGTTACTGAGAGAGACGACGTAAATGTGACGTGAGCAACCTGTCTGAAAGTTGGAAGTCTTCTGGTAGCTGTGCCAAGAGAAATCTCAATCATTCCCAATCTAGCAGAGACGGAGAGCGTAGGTATATGTAAGGAGATCAGATAACATAGGCAAAGGCTAACTAAAATGCTAGTTAACATTAGTAATTAAACAGCTAATGTGAGTTGAAACTGCCTGAGAGCTTCTCCTGTACTATACGGTAATTCCTCTACTATGAGACAGTAAGTCTCTTGGTTATGACCCAATCGTTAGCCTATTTTTACAAAAACATCTGCTACGGAGCCATAACGTGAGCTACAAGGTAATGGAGCCTTTTATACGTTGTCGTGTTTCTTTAGAAATAAACAACAGACAAATAGAGTCTTTAAACGCTTCAGATGTAAAGTTATTCTCTGTCAAAGTGGCGTCAGAATGAATGGGAGTCAATGGGATGCTAACGGGGGGTGAGTGCTTGTTAGCATCAAAATGGTGCCGAAGGAGCTACGCGTTGTGAGGAGAAGCTGACCCCCTTGGTTGTTATAGACCTTTTTCACGGCAGACATGTTGACATGTCATAGTAGGAAAAGCACAGGTGTATTCAAAACCATTAATGATGGCTGCATTCCACTGAGGAGAGACCCTGGTGTTGAGCATGCTGACTCACTGAAATATCTTACTGGGACACTTGATGGAACTGAGCCATTGTTAAGGTTATCAGTTTCAGCTGAGCTTTTCCTACTATGACAAGTCAACACGTCTGCTGAGAAAAAGGTCCATTACGCTTCTGCAAATGTAAACACTGTAACCTTAGACTCACAGATGAGCAGATGTGCACTCCTAAATCTAATCAATCTAATCGTGCTGACCTGCTTAAGAAAGCTGATTGGTTGATTCAACTTCTGTAGGGAGGTGGGTTAAAAACTGACAAACTAGAAAAGAAACAGTCTATGTGCAGAGTGGAGGAGAAGTAGCCTTCAAGTTTTAAGTTTCACATCTCTTATTCAAAACTAGAGATGCACCGAATCCAGGATTAAGCTTCGGATTCGGCCAAATATTGGGCTTTTTGACGGGGTTAGTTTTTTTCCGAACCTTAGAATTTTGTTATGTAGGTGAAGCGTTCAATGCAGCAGGCTGTGAGAAAGTGAAAATGGAACTGGTGAGCAGAAAAAGTGATGTTTGGCAGTACTTTCAGTCAAAAGAAGGCCTTTCAAGTCCAGCTACATGTTCAATCTGCAATGCTGATTAGTCTGGTGGTGGCGAGGACCCTAAACAATACACAACATCACCGCTGTTACAACATTTGGTCTGAAACATCCGAAAGAATACGAGTTGAGCATGAAGGAATCTACAGACAGCAGCCAGAATGCAGCAACTTCAGGTACGGCAAAGGAAGGACTTCATTAATGTGTTTACTGTGTTAATGGACTGAGGATGGGAGTAGGAATGGGTATTCGGTTTCGGCAGAATCTTAACCAGTGGAAACTCTGGATTTGGTGCATCGCTATTCAAAACACACCCTGTCACAGCAATGCATTATGGTCTATTGGTCTCTTTGCCTCCTCTGAGAAGAATTTCTTTGTCTATAGTTGTTGAACATTGGTGCAAAATGGCAACTTCAGGGGCGCCCTGGTAGCCCGACTGGTTGATTGTGCGCCCATAGTACAAAGGCTCAGTCCGTACCGTAGCGGCTGCAGGTTCGATTCTGACCCATGGCCCTTTGCTACATGTCATTCCTCCTCCCTTTCCCATTTCCTGTCTTCAGATGTCCTGTCAATTAAAGGCCTGAAATGCCCCAAAAATTACCTTAAAAAAAAGAAAGAAATGGCAACTGCGGAAAGACGGCCTTATGCTTTTATTCTGCCAGACTAACAGCCAAACCTGACATTTTATTTATAAAATCTAAAAAGCCAAATATTTTATCAGAAAAGTGCTCTGCACCAAACAAAATGAGCTCAAATGCTGTTTTGTGTTTGAGGATTGAATTTCTCTCTAATCCTCAGCCATTTCTTCATGTGTGTGCGTGCTTCTCTGTGCAGTAGTATGTGTGATGTGTTTATCTTTTCAAAGCGGCGTCTCCATGGAGCTGACTTGTCTGGGTCAAACCTCTGGGTCACAGGGTCGTGAACCCTGGGGGAACTTCAGGCTGGAGGGAGGGAGAGAGAGAGAGACCCAGTCAGTCTGCTCAGCAGATCAGCTTCAGATGAACCACAGTGCTGCACTGCACAGAACTCACTACCGTGTAGGAAAACAAGAACAATACATCCATGGGAATAAAAATGTCCAGGTTTAGGTAAAACTTAAAGCTACATTGTGTAAGAATTTCTCCCATCTAGCGGTGAAATTGTATATGACAACCAACTGAATATTACTTTCTAGCCCTTCCTCCTATGGTGGCCAAACCCGAAATTACCACCCTCCATCGTTTACATACAGCTGTTCTAGCCACTCCAATATTAACTTTGGTCTTGTTGCTTTGCCTGTCGTTTTAATTCTCTTTTTCGCTTCCCCGGCGAGTAATCTCCCCCTTGCATTCGTCACGGTGCCAATAGGTGTAAGATGTTGAAATGAGGAGGTATGTATTTTAAAGATGGAGGCGCTACATGCTGGCCGTCATTTGACTGAGTCGCTCGTGTGTACTCTGAATGATTCTGAATGTCAGATTCTACGCTTACGAGTATACTTTGATTAGTTGGTGGAAGTAATAACACATGACACATGAACATATTTGTGAAAGAACAAAGGTGTTTTTGCTAAGAATCAACTCAAAAAAATTACACAATGTAGGTTTAATTTGTATAATTCTTGGTTTAGTGTCCAGGGCTCAACAATTAATCATTTTTTCCGATCATCATTATACCATAAATGACGTTATCGTGCTGCTAAAGTGTTTGCATAAAACATGTTTCATTTGCAGTTATTGTAGGTTTGGAAAACTAAAAAATACAAATATTCCAACTCAAACTATGACTACCTAAATATGTATGCGGTCAAACAAATTACAGATAGAAACCACTGTCTCTCCGGTATGTTAATTATTGCATTTAGATTTGAATTTTTTTTTTTTTTTTTAAATAAAAGCCTCCACTTTCAATATGAAACTTTAACTCATCTCTGACACTGTCCATGATGTTTTTATATGTTGTAAATTAAGATCAAAATTGAATTATATATCACTATAACCCTGTGGGTTGTAGACTTGCTGGGTTGGATCGCCTTCATATGCTACAAAAGAGTCAGCCCTTGTTAGTACAATATTTGTATAGTTTATTGTCTATTGTCCCTCTAACCCTCATCAGAAATAGTTTCAAAGTACTTTCTCAGTACTCTGGTTCTTTCTTGTGTTTCTCTCAATTCATTGTTTTCGCTGCTATTCCAGCGGACTATCAGACTTTTAATTGGCCCCTGGCAACAATTTGACAGTCGATAGAGCAACGACCCTCATTAAACACCTACTCCGCTTCCATTTGGTATCAAGAGAGAAAACAATCAGCAGAGTCTGACTTTTGATTGAGAACAATGATGATTTAGTTAAACTGAAAATCCAATGTCTCCCTCGCTCAGCCCTGCGATCAGCACAGAAAAACACCTTATCCAGTCGATCCTATAGAAAAAGAAAGCAAAAAAAAGGAGAAAAGCTGGCTCCTTTTTTCTTTATCCCCAAAGCAGGATAACAGCCAGCGTTAGGGGAATATCCACGCCTGCCAATTGCAGTAATGGCCCCTAATTCCAAATTAATTCAGTCTAAATGAACTGTCAGAGGGAGATTGATTTGTTGGAGCTGCTGTCTTGATGAGTGCTGTCGTGGGAGGGGGTGATTAGGCGCTGAGGCCTGCGTCGCTCTTCCACAGCCTGAGGCTATGAGGTAAGATTTTTCTTCATTTTTTTTTTTTTAGACCTGGACCTGGCAGTGGCAACACCAGCTGTTTCGGGGCTGACAGGTAAGGGGACATGTGGCCACTTGGGGATGACGTCCACTGAGTAGGTGGAAGTGGACAGCAAACTGGGGCACATTTGATGGGACAATCTGACACTAAGGGGGAGGTTGATAAGGTTTCTGAAGTGTGTGTGACTTGTATAAAGAGTTCCCGCAGAAACACCCACAAAGACCACCTCGTTTTCAATTACTTTCACCGTTATGTCTTGTGTGTTTCTTTGTGTTTCGCCTATAAATTAAATGCCAGCCTCCTCCACACCAAGAAGTTGCTTCTGCATATAGTTCCAGGCTTTTTTTTTCCTTTGAAGACAACCTTATTAATAGGCTCTCTTCAAAGTTAATTAGCTGTGGAAACGAGGCCAGGGGCACTGGCGTTTCTACCCCAGAGGACTTTGCTATCCCCGCTGATTCCCGGGCTAGGCTAATTATTTCCCAATAACCTTACTTACTGGCCATGCTCCCTCCTCTGGGCCTGAGCCTAACAAGCGTCACCCTGCGACTTGAGAGGCTGTTCTGCTTGGAAGTTTTGAGCCACCTGCTTCGCTGCATGCCCGCCACCGCAGAGATGATTTTCCTCCTCTTCCTCCTTCTGAGAGGAAGCGAGTTCCGAAAGCTCTCGGAGGCGAGAGGGCCGCTGGCTTTCTAATGGCGCCGCTGTTTGATGTCGAAAATTAAATTCCTTCAAATTCGCCATTTACGCTATTACTTAAAGTATTGGACACACTCCTATGTATCCCAATGGTATTATGTCTGGTGTCATTAATTTTGCCCTCTCCTGTTAGCTCTCCCTGCAAATATCACTACAAAAAAAAAAAAAAAAAATAGTTAACCTTATTACTCTGGCTGTTTATTTTGACTGTTTATTTACTTTCTTATTTATTTATTTATTTATTTATATATTTCCTCTCCCACACCCAAAGCAGAATTGTCTGTTCTGATACACCGCACATATGAATAAATATGGGCCACATACATATTCTGAGGGCTGAAAAGCTGTTTATCATGCAAAGAGGGAACATCAGAGGCTAAGAGGGGAGGTGGCTAAAATAGGCTGAGCTATTAGAATAGATATTAGAATACATTAGAATATTGGAAATTAAATGTGAACTTGGGATCCTTTGACATACTTGAAGATGAAAGGAGAGAGAAACTAACACACAAGACCAACATTTAAGATAAGTTACCGTATAAATGGCATTTTCCAGGTGAGGGTCACGATAACTATTTAAATGTAGCATGTCACTGTTTAGAGCAGACATAAATAAAGTCAGTCTCTGATCTGTAATATATATTCCTGACACTGTATACTGTATTTGTCCTATTAATTACTGCATGTGTTTGTTTCTGCAGGAGTGTTTTTCACATTCGGCCGTACTGCATTAATCCCCCTTTAAAGCTGTCCCATTACAATCCTCACTAAGCATGCAGCCTGAGGCCGCTGCACTGTACACACACCAACAGACTACACTCACTCAGAGAAACATGTTTTTCTTCTTCATCGATACCGATCATAACAGATTAAATGTGCGGTGTCTTCATAACAACTGAAAGATGCATGTTATCTTTGGTAAGTTGGATGGTTTTTTTTGCAGACTTGTCATGCATCCAGCTTTAAGTGCCGTTAATTCCTGACGGCTTCCAGAACAACACGGTCTAAGAGATGTTTGTCGGATAAGAAAAAGATCTGCTTTTGACGTGGGATGCTACTATGTTGTTCTTGTAATCTATCGCCACTCCAAATATTTTTTATCAGATCAAGCACGTTTGGAGTCAAAGGACTTCTTGAGGTTTTAGTGGAATACATATCAGATATTCAGAGGAAAACACATTCAGATCACACACAGCTATTAGTAGCAGCACACAGTAATCTAATGAATCTAAAAGGATCTTGACTGTATATTCTGTGTCATCCCCTGAAAAAGATGTGCCTCTTTTTCCAGTGTGGGATTAGCCTATAAAATATAACCCAATGGATTTTAGAAAATGAAAACGCTCCTAAGAACGTAAAAAGACATTTTTCCCCCCTGATAATTTCCTCTATTACGCACACTGATCCACTCAACCATATTTTATAATCACATTTACAAAGTTACTGAGATGAGGTAAAAAAAAAAACTTTTTACAAAAGTGTTTGGTCTTGTTTTGAATTACCAATGAACATATGATGTATGTTTTTTTTTATTTTTTATGTCAATGGGCTAAAACATACAAAAGCACCAGTATGGCCCTGTAATGGCAGGCTGCAATTAACACAAATACAGTTAAAGATGGCCCCATGTAGGAGTTGGAGCTATTTGTTATGGTACTATGGCTTAACACTATTTCTTGGAAAAACACTTTTGTCCTTATGTATACGTTGCAAAAACTGGCTTCACTTCAGCAAGAAGAAATCTGCATTAAAAAAGTATAAAAACATTGGCAGTTATAAAGTATAAAATCTTCAAGCTTCACATCTGCCGACCTGAAACCTCCTGCATGCAGCAAAATATTATTTTAGAATGATAAAACATAGATGCAGACATGAATTGTCTTCAGGGGAATCATCTTGGAATAGGGAACTTGTCCATACTTAGAGGCAGGTGGTCATACATAGCGCACTGTCTGGATAACTCGCAGGGACACACTAACTGTGTGTATTAAAGTGCACTGCACTATTGCCTTTTTCTGCTTGCAGTCTCAGCTTGTACAGCTACCTGAGGTGTTCAATCTTTTGCGACGGTTAAACTGGATCAAATGAGAACAGATTTATTGATCTGATTATCAAATCTGACCAAATAAGCGAAGGGAGTAAAACCTCTGAATAATGAATTACATACTTCCAAAAACAGGTCATCTTCTCACTGAAATGGTGATAAAATATACTTCATCATTCATGCATCAAAGTTGATTATAATGTTCAGAAGGCACCAGACTGGCACCTGACTACTAGATTCACATTTTGTTGTACATTTTTTTGTACATTGAAAATAAAAACCATCATGTTAGAATAAAAATAAACATAATGCATGAATTCTCTTCTGTTCTTTCCATCGTCCATAATCTATTTCCACCAGAACTTTCCTTTTGTCCTCCCATAATGCACCTGGGACCATAATAGAACCTGGGCGTCTCATTTCCCTGATGGAGCGCCGCTCTGCCTGACACCACTGTCCACACACTCGTTAACAACTTTAGGTCCCTGGTTGCCCCTGGCGATGCGCTGGATGGATAGACGGGCCCCGGCGTCTCCTTGTCCAACTCTCACTCCGTCTCTCTTTTCCTCTTCTTCCTCCCTTCTTCCTCTACGTCCTGTGCAATAACAGTCCACTTTCTCCTCCTCCACAGCTCCACTGCAATTCTTCTGTTTCTTTGTTTTACCTCATTTGTTCAAGAACTCCGAGCTATTCTGCTTTAAGCCTGCTCTTTGATCGATACAGAGTGGGGCTTTCTGACTGCATACATCCTGCACCATGGCAGCTTAGCCTATCAATACTATTTAAATTCTCCTTACGGCCCCAAACAAGCTGCTGCATTATTTAGCAGGCGTGCGGTCCATTGCACATTATCTACACAACATTAACAGGTAAATGGTGTTGGTGTGGAATCTGTCTGACAGTAGTCGTTGAGCGATGTGGCTACTAGCATCTTTGTCACACTGGGCGGTCAATATGGTGGGTTTAGTCTCTGAATCCAATGTGCAGATCTGCTTATCTGTCTCCAAATTATATGACATTTTCTTAATTCAGTGTAAGACAGAGGAATGCTGGTGTCTTTGAGAAGAGGAAAAACTTCAGAGTACAGCTATTAGAGAGAAAAAACAGCCACAACATGCAGTTTGTAACAACAAACTGCAGGTAAACACTCTCTTTATTATAGTCTCAGTTTCCTTTGTTGCCCCGTCCCCCCCCCTACTAAATTGAACAACCTTGTTCAATCCGAAGCAGCAACACAGACATAAGTATAATGTACTTCTAGATGTAGGAAAGAATGGGCTACAATAAAAGCCGGGTCTCATTTAGTGTGGAAATGTTTTCCCATCTCCTGAGTTGAAAGGGGAAATATTCATTAAGGAATAAATCAAATGAGCCATGACAAGGTTGCAGCGGAAATTCAATTTGTATTCATAAACAGCCACAAGCAAGGAGGTGATAATTCAGAGGAGTTGGGTTACTGAAGCTGTTTTCTACTTGTTATTTAAAAGACCTGTGTGCCTGCCTGCCTGCCTGCCTGCCTGCCTGCACGCACGCACGCACTAGATATCCTCATGAAATGATGAAGTCTGTGGGATCTATTAGTGGTGATCATTTTCCAAGTATTGTTTAAACTCTAAACTCAATCACGCTAAACAAGCACCAGAGCTAATGTTCTTTCATTAATGTAATGAAACACGAGGTGTTTGTGAATTGTTTTGCAGACTTCATTATTAAAACTATTGTAACACTGGTTTATTAAATGAAAGTCCTTCACATGTGAAGTCAATAGTTTTTCCTCCATAATTTCGCATGTGAAAATTAGCACTTATAAACAAAAAATAATTCATAACTCACAATCTTCGCAGTCGTTTGCTGAAATACTGACAGAAAACATTGATGCGGTAGAGTCAGGAAGTCTTTACCTGCTGTGGATAAATGTCTGACAGTGTAAATTTGCTTAATTGGACAAACGCAACCATCAAATAACTCCAATTATCATCACTTCATCTCTCTGCGTCTCTGCCAAATGGCCCTGATTGCTAAATACACTCAGAAGTTAGAAGACGTTTACACTCAGGTGTCATGCACTCACACTCTAGATGGGCTTAGAAGCTTCTCCTCCCTCTCAACCACTTCCACTACCTACTATAACAACAGTTATGTACTGACTGTCCACTGGCCCACTGTTTCCTGCTTACACTGTTTACACTGTTAGCCCATATGCACAACCCTCCCTTTATCCTTTATCCTTGTACTACTGGACCTATTTGCACTACCACCATGACACACACTCTCACTAGTAAAAAATCCACATGAATGTACATTCATAAGGGATGTATAAGCATGAGACGCTTGCAGTGACAGGGCAATTTGGATTGTGGATTTTTTATTTAGTTTATTTAGTATCTTTTCTTTTATTGTCCATGCTATTCATGTGGATTTGTTTGTTTTTTGTTATTTGTTAATTTATCATCCTGTTATGATGTGTATGTTGTGTGTGATGTCTGTAAGCTACTGGGACCTTGAATTTCCCCTTGAGGATCAATAAAGTATCTGTCTATCTATCTAATGATAGATTGATCTATGATAATAGATCAATCTATCATTCGCATCGCATTGCATGAGCAGACACCTACTTCTGATACGCACTAATCACTCTGCCCTACTGTAATAATCCATAGCAGCTTTGTTTTTTCCTGTCAGAAGAGTCGAATAAGCACTTCAAGTTCCTGGTTGTTTGTGTTGGGTGGGAACTAAGCATAAATAATCTAAAGGCACATTACGTAATGCTTTATTTTGTATTTTAAATCCTGTGGCGTTATTTTTGTCTTTTCTTTTCTTTTTGTGCCAAAAAGACAAAATAGCAAAACGTTTACAAAATGTAGAAGAACTTCACCTGCGGTTACATTCATAATGTCATTCTCAACAATTCCGTAACAAGATAACCATCTTTGCTTGGGTTTTAGTAGAGTTGTGTTGGTGAGAAATGTGTTCTGTATTGTGACTCCGTACTAAGACATAAATAAATAAAAGAAATAATTGTAAAAGAAAAAAAGGAAGTACCTCTGGCTAGCACATCGTGTGATAAAAGGGGATAGCAGTTTAGTTTTACATATGTTTCCTTTTACATAATCTTCACACTATTTGTATTTATTTGATAATCAGCTGATATTTGATTGGTTTGGGTTTTTTAAAGGAAAAATATTTTTTTTGTACATGTACATTTTTTCTCGCCCCATCAAAGACAAATGTCTTTCTTGTAGCACTTCTGGTCCCTACAAATCCCCCTATACGACTGCACAACACTGGCAACTTACATGCACAGTTGGAAAGCACATGAAACCAAAGGCCAAGATCTGGTTGGTGCACATCTCCTTTGTTACTTTTTAACCGCTCTTATTCAAGCTAGCCCCTCCATCCTCACAAACAGCCGCAGACTCTTCTGATCTCAGAGAGTGTCTGCTAGAATAAAAAAAAAGAAAAGAACAACAAACATATTTAGAGCAGAGAGAGAAATGAGGAGAGATGGAAAGAGGATGAGTTCTCTGCTGTGTTAGAGAGGCCGCTAAAATCCATTACGTAAGTGTTCTTTATCTTTTCCATATGCTTTTGTTGTCTAATCTATCTCTGCAAATCCTGGGTTCAGAAAACAAACAAATGGATCAGTCCTGCCGCCGGCTGCAACCAAATGTGCCACTGCAGACACCACAGAGGCACACTGCCCAGAGCACAAGTGCACAAAGGGATGGATGGACGGATGGATGGATGGATGGAGATAATTAAGAGGGTGTCGAAGATAATCAGAGACAGCAGCTGGAGGAATTTGAGGACAGGAGACGGAGTTGCTAACTCTACTTTCTGCTCTGTCGGATCCTGTACTTTGGCCTTCGCATCCTTGATCCTCTAGGCTTTTACTCCGCCACCTCCCCCCGCCCACCACTCCCTCCTTCCCTGCTCTCTTCTTTTAAGGAGGATTGGAGTTTATTCTAGACAATCCACCCCAGTTCAGGAAGTGGAACGAGAGGGACTCAGGGGAATGCGGGATCATGGACGGACTTCCGAGGGGGAAAATCGTATCACAATAGTGCTGGGACTCTTATCAGATTTAAGTGAAGGGGTTTGTGGTTTATAAAGCCAAGAGCTTGGGCTCAGTGGTAAACTTTTAGATTGGTGGGGGGGATGCACTGATTATTGAAATGGCTTTGAGCCTTAGAGAGAGAGCGAAAAACACAGAGGCGCAATCATGCGCCACTACTGCACCCTGATTAGCTCTTAGCTAACACTGAAACAAGATGCAAACTGCTTTGCTATTTGCAGACTCCATATAAACAACAGTAGATGACAGGTTATTATAAATGCCACTGTAGTTACTGGTAGAGAAGGAAGTCCCTCCAAGATTCTAACTTTAACTACTGCAAACCCAGACCTGAGTCAGACCCAGACCTAAACTGCTAGGCTGTCTCTCTCCTAAATTAAAAAAATACACCTACAATATAAAAAATAAAAATACATAGAAATACACCAGGCTAAAGTCCATTAACATGATATATCTTGTTTGATTAGTCCAGACACAAGCAGAAATGTAAAAACTACAGTTTGTGGGTAAGGCTAAATGTTTCCAACTGTAAACCAGTCTAGTTGCTAAGCTACGCTAATTACATCCCAGCTTTCCATACCTGGAACAATAGTTCACCTTTTGGGGAAATTCAGTTATTTACTTTCTTGCCCAGAGTTTGATTAGAAGATGTATAAATTATCACTTTTCATAACTGTAAATATGAAGCTACAGCCAGCAGCTGGCAAGCATTGCCCAGCCCAAAGACAGAGCAGGTTAGCCTCCTTAGTCCAAAGATAACTAACTCTGCCTGTTATTACCTCCAAGGCTCACTAATGACATACTGTTTCCTGTTTGTTTACAGTTTTTTACAACTATTTACACACATTTTCAAAACGAACATTTGCATCAAATGGCAAACACTTTTATCATTATAGTACATTTTTGGATATACCATAAACACACTGTTGTTCTAAATGTAAAGCTCTTTTGAATTTCGCAGGCTTATATTTCCAGTTCTAGAGTGAAAGTAATCTGATCTGCTGAGAGTGGTTGAAAAGTACACTGTAAACATCAATGCAACGTTATAACCAAACATGTGCATGTGGTTACTGTTGTAGCAGTAGCATACAAGAAAACAAAACCATGAACATATGTAAACCAAAGTATCATTTACTGTATTGAATAAAGAACACATTTGTATGTGTGTGTGTTTGGGGGGGGGGGGGGTGATTGGTTAGTGATCAGTTGAGCAATTAGTGTTTGCACAGTGAGGAGTGGGTGTGTGACCTGGTGAGTAAGTGAAGCATTTTGATTGGTGTGTGTTTGGAAAAGGAAAGCAAGTCACTTCCAGTTTTTTTTTTTTGTGTCTCAGAGAATTGTGTGTAGAGTTTTGAAAAAGGTGTTTTTTGTTCGAAAACAAATTGTACAAATTAAAATTGCTTTACTGCACAAGAGCAAATGTCCCTTAATTAATTTACAATCAATGCCTTAACATCCCTTTTTGAAGTGTATATGTAAACCCAGCCTTCTGGCTTAGCACTGAATGGATTTATGATTTTATCACACAGGTGTATGACGTGTAAAACTCCCTTTTAGGGAAAAACCTCGGGTGGTGAAGATGCTCTTTTTCCTGTGTTTAATATCAGTTAACTGCAGACAAATGACACACTGGAGCACAGCCACACACTTCTTTAATGCTTCAATCCCCCTCCCCCCGTCACGCTGTAGGCTAAACTAGCTAGTGATCAGTCCCAGTCATTAAGCCCAGCAGCAGCAGCAGCATGCTGTGTGAACAAACATCCCTAATCACAGCCTCTTAAAGACTCCTAATGAGTCTGCTAATTAGGCCTCTCTCTCGGAGTCAATCTTTTCTTTCTCTGCCTCACTCTGTTAGCCCAGCCTCATTTGTCTGCTATAGATTAGTGGATGGAGGGTGTGTGTGTGTGTGTGTGTGTGTGTGTGTGTGTGTGTGTGTGTGTGTGTGTGTGTGTGTGTGTGTGTGTGTGTGTGTGTGTGTGTGTGTGTGTGTGTGTGTGTGTGTGTGTGTGAGAGAGACAGAGGTTGGCCTAAATCAGGCTATTGAAAATCATCAGTAGTTAAAGTGAGGGTTTAGGATGGAAAGTCATCAATGATTAAAGGTGAGGTTTTGCCTTCTCTTCTAACAAATTAAACCATAATTCCTCCTAAACGTCTTTGCTGGGTTACAATAACTCTAGGTTGCGTTAGCTGTTTGGACACTCGTTAAGGCTTCCAAATATCATCGTACTTTTTTTTTTTTTTTACTTTTTTTGTTCTAGTGGAAAACACGGTCACAAATCATGCTCTGGGGACTTAACAGGAACCAACAACTAAAGTAGTCAATTTAAAATGAGATGAAATAGCTGTAAGCAGGACATGGTTGCAAATTATATCTGATAAGTGAATACTATAAACTAAATTAAATTAAAATTGTGTCAGGGGGCGACCTCTAGCTCACCCGGTAAAGCATGCGCCCCATGCAGGCTGAGTCGTTGGCAGTGGCCCGGTTTGAATCCGACCCGCGTGCTGCACTACACACATCAAAAGTTACGTTTACAAAGCAAACCAGACGGTGGTAATTATACAGTAAATTCTGCACTTGATTACAGTAAAAGAGCCCTCATCTTTAACACATTTTCAGAGGTTTGGGTGAAAATCTTCCCAGCAAGAATCCTTGTTTGTTGATGAGCCTCTTAAATCATACAGAAAAATATGTTTGTGTAAAGGTCACTACCACAATCCCAGTGTATCTAACAATCCTGCATGCAAATCAGTGTTATACGAAGACTCACGTCTCACTCACTTTTCAGAAATCTTAACTAGGTCATCAGCACTCCTCCCTCCACAGAATGAAGGCGTCCAGCAGCAGCAGACTCCAAAACCACAGGATTCACATTCCAACTGAACAATACAAATCTAGGCCCTCATCATCTGCCAACCTCTGAACCTCTGTGTGTGTGTGTTCTTGTTTAACTATATTCGTGGAGTCCAAAAACCGGGAATACAGTATACTTGTGGGGTCCGGACAGCTTTGTGGGGCCAAAATACTGGACCCCACAAGTTTAAAGGGCTGTTTGAGGGTTAAGACTTGGTTTTAGGATTAGGGTTAGAATTGTGTGTGTGTGTGTGTGTGTGTGTGTGTGTGTGTGTGTGTGTGTCTGTGTGTGTGTGTGTCTGTGTCTGTCTGTGTGTGTGTGTGTGTGAGAGAGAGAGAGAGTGTGCGCCCTGG
The DNA here is from genome assembly GCA_023566125.1 of Zingel zingel. Lineage (NCBI taxonomy): Eukaryota > Metazoa > Chordata > Actinopteri > Perciformes > Percidae > Zingel > Zingel zingel. The sequence goes on from CM042324.1 coordinate 36,066,845, forward strand.
GCTGTCACTGACCACACACTCAACTGTTCCTTCTATCTGTCTATGTTTCCCTTTTAGGGAGAAACCTGGGACAGACCCAGGCTCTTGGTAGGCGGTAACAGTGGCAATAATAGTCACAATAAAGATAATGGAACTATAACTAGAAATAGTAGTTCATGGCGTAGCAGGACACTGCAGGGTGTTACAGGGCACTGCAGGGCACTGCAGGATATAGCAGGACGTAGCAGGGCACTGCAGGGCACTGCAGGGCATAGTAGTGCACTGCAGAGCGTAGCAGGGTGTAGCAGGGCATAGCAGGGCCCTGCTACACCGCCGTGTTGCCGTGGTCCTGCTCCGTAGCAGGACCGCGGCGACCATGATTTAGGTGCCACCCTAATCCAAGGAAAACTGCTGGGCAAAAAAGCATAAGGACTCTGGGGAATAAGCTCCCCAGAGCTAAGTTAGTAACAAGCATTTCTGGGACATGGATGCACACAGATGGAAAGAGAGAGAAGAGAGGAGCTCAGTGTGTCAAAGGAAGTCCCCCGACAGTCTAAAACTGTAACAGCATAATTAAGAGCTGGTGCAAGGCAAACCTGAGCCAGTTCTATTGGGTTGGTAGATGAATCTTGATGTCTCAACTCCACCCTAACTTAAACATGGCTGAATTTGGCCGTCGCTGAACAAGCGCCCAAATCACAGGCTCAGGGTCACAGCGTCTAAAAACAATATGTACAGACAGGCAGACTTACTTTTTCACAGCATTCCTCCACAATTCCCAAACAGACAGTTTTGTGAATTATCACCTAATCATAGTAGTCATACCGGGCTGGTATGAAATCACAGTTTGTGAATTGGAATTAGGCGGTATGTTGTCAGTGATCAATGATCAACTCTGTGAAATAATCCTCTCAGCTCTCGCAGTGTTTGGCTGTGCTCTAACTAGATACTGTACATAAGTTGCTTTTCTTCTCTTGGCATTTTTGACAATGTAGCCTCTTAAGGCAAATGTAACTTTGGAAGTTACTGATACCTGACACTTGTGGTACTGCTTATTATCAGAAACCAGTCACCACAGGTGTCGTCAAATAAACCAAGGCTTAAATCGTAAGGATTATAACTTTTAAACACTCATTGGTTGTAATGGCATTTTACCAGGTTGGTATTGATGTTTGAGCTGCCAAACCAAACTGATTTCATTTCGGCAGCTTTGAAAACACACACACATTAGCACACACAAACTCTGGCTCTACTGCCCTGTGAAGGAAGGCACTAATGGCTTGATGATGTTGAGCTGCCATAAGGCCGGGCCTCGGGGCCGGTCACAGCCATATATCTCACACTGTATCGATCAGCTCAGAGCTAAGTGTGGCCCACAGCCCTTCATCCCTTCCTTCTTCATCTCCCTCTCCCCCTGTTCTTGATCCTGTAAAGTTATAACTGTACTCATGTCAGCCGGGTAATTATCATTGATCTGCGGCTGCAGAAGGTGACAAATTCCACTTTTGCTCTCCTAGCTGATCTGTGATCTGTCATGGCCCGCTGCCTGACTTCACCACAGTGCAGATGGACACTCGTTGCCATGAGCTGCATGGAGAGATTCCTGGCACCCAAAAACAACTGACAGCTCCAAAAACACATCAGCTAAAATCAAGTTTCCATAAAGTCATCTTTCCTTGAGATCACATTCTTGTTACTTACAATATAATGACTATGTCTATGGTGATAAATCACAAGCCCATTATTCATTTTAAATATTGGCAATACAAGCACTGATGGCAAGTGCCCTTTTATGTTAAGACAAATACATTTACAATCTCATTATAAATACAAACTATGATGTATCCACTCATGGCTCCTGGCTCCCTGAGACTCTTAATGATAATTTATATCAGCTACACGCAGGGGAGGGCCATAGCCAGGATTTTAGAAATACTGAGACTATGTAGAGACTATAAACTTCCCTGAGGTTGCTAAAAATCCACATATTTACAGTGAAAATACAGAGGTATTGTTCTCAAAATCCATAAGAAATCTATGACACCACAACAGAGGAGAAGCTGTTCTAACGGTATGTTAGCTTAGAGTGATAAATGTATGTTTGGGAGTCTGATGGTTGAGTATTCAAACAGTGTGTGTTTCAGTAAATTTTGAGGTCTGATACACAAAGCAAAAAACATGAGAATGACTAGAAGACAGAAGGTTGAGTGTTCAACCTATATATGTATTTAAATCCTATATTTTTTTGTTAGTTTTGAGGTCCACTACACTAAGTGAAAGAGACCAACACATAACTTTTGTCTGCGGTTCGATAGCTTAGAGTGATAAGACAATGATAGGAAGACAGAGGGTTGAGTGTTCAATTCCTATAAGTTTCATTAAGTTTTGAAGTCCAATATGTGAAAGACAAATATGCCAAAAAACATAAACTTTCCTGTCAGGTCAGATAGTGTAGGGTGAGAAGCGAATGTTAAGAAGACAGAATGTTGAGTGTTTAAATCCTATATGCTTCACTAAGTTTCAAGGTCTAATGTGACTTTTTGTCACTTTTTTCGACATACTATACTATCACTGATTCGACATACTACTATGAACTTTTTATCACTTTTTTTCGACATCCTATACAATTACTTTTTGGACAGACTATACTATGACTTTTCATCACTTTTTTCGACATACTATACTATGACTTTTTTATGAAAATTTTCAAGATACTATACTATGACTTTTTTATCACTTTTTTCAATATACTATACTATGACTTTTTTAAACATACCATACAATTACTTTTTTGACATATTATAAAATACTATAGTACGACTTATTTCGACATACTATACTATGACTTTTGTATCACTTTTTTCTACATACTATGACTTTTGTATCACTTTTTTCTACATACTATACTATGACTTTTTTGTCACTTTTTTCAACATACTATACCATGACTTTTTTAACACTTTTTTTGACATACCATGCTATCACTTTTGTCGACATTCTATACTTTGACTTTTTTATCACTTTATTCGACATACTATAATTACTTTTTATCACTTTTTTATTTTATATATACATAAGCTCAGAAAGATTATTTTTTTTGAAAATACTGTAAAAAAAAACACCAAATAAGAATGAAACAGTTACATACATTGTACCACTTGAGAGAAACAGTGAACAGGTAAAAGAGGGAAGGTACCAATATGTCCAGGTAAGATGTCTGACGTTACATACACAGTTATAAAAAATGTGAAAAACACTTTAGAGTACTAGAGTAAATCTGCGCACTTACTGTTTTTCACAAACTAATGGAGGTGTAAGCAATGCAAACATCACAGTCATTTGTATTTATAGATGATGTAGGTTCATGGCAAGAGAGGATATCCAATGTGTTGATAAAAACTTGTAAAACATCTGAACTATCACATACCACATACCTTGCATATTCAGTATTTTTAAATTACGTAAATTACTACAGACACCGTGCCTGTTTTGAGACGTGTGAAGAGTTGTGTTGCTTGGAACACATTTATATGAGAGAAAATGTGAAAACAGGGTATAGGTTGAATCACCGTTGTATGGTATCAAGTGCTTCACTGGCATCATAGAGCATGCTGATGTTTTCATCCCACTTACCTGCTGGTGCACCCTAGCAGCAAGTTCATCATCATAGAAAAGAGTCTAGATGGTGTCACATCATAACAAATTAGGCGGACAGGGCAACAGGGCATCAGATTGGTACATTCATCACGGGAGAAATAGATCATGTCACTGTTGTCTGTTCTGCGGAGGCCTATGTGCTGCTGCTGCTGCTGCTGCTGTGGGCCTACGGACGGGGCGGCCCAAGTACTACATCAAACACAACTGTAGGAAATGAGGCCTTCATGACAAGTAATAGGTTTTATTGAGTGGATGATGAGTGTGTTTGAAATATATCATGACGGTTTCAGTGTTTCTCACAGAACACATAAAGTTCAGCTTTTTCCTCTGGAAGGCTGATGGAAGATTTATTAGTGGTTATCCAGTCACCTGCGGCACTGAAACCTCACAAAGACAAAAGTTTGAGTGTGCATAATGTGTTTTAATCGGCCTCTAAAATGTCTTCTTTCAGTTTGTGTAAGCATGTAAGCAAAACCAAACCAGCTATCAGCATTCTCAAATCAAAGCCCATTATGGAGGGCGTGTGATTGCATGCGTCTCAATATCCCGATATCCTTTTGTAAAACAGGACTGATAAATTCCCTTTTTGTAACCTCTGCAGGGTTCAGTGGCCACGTTCAATGACTGTGAGAGAGAAAGAGACAGGAAGAGGAAGAGCGACAGGCAATCATTTCTCTGTGCGAGCGGCAGAGCGGGTAGGCGAGCAGATGAAAGCCCATTTTCCTCTGATTAAGTCCTCTGAAAATATTCCATTTGTCAGTGCCACTGCAGCTGAGACAGGCCCCGGCCTACGTAGCCAGCCGACTGTATCTGTTGACTATGTAGCCGCCGCGATTTACATCGCTCACTGACAACATCATCATTTCCTCCTTTAATGTCCTCTTTTCACTTCTGTCTACACCTCCCTCCCATCCCTCTATCCCTCCACCTTCGCCACTGCTTTCCCTCCTTCATTCCACCTCTCTCAGCCCATCCACAGTGCTCAGCACCCCCCTCCTCCCCCCCACCCACTGCCCCCCTAACAGCCTATTTTTGTTTGATCTGCCCTCATTGCAAGGTTGACTGCTACCAAAGAGGGGGAGAGCAAAGCGGGACCCGGCTCTGTCTTCGTCATAGTCATTTTCAATGTCATAAATTTCAATTTCCAATCTTTCTGCACATCCCCCCCACCCCTGTTCTTCACCCTCCCTCCTCCCCCTTATCTCATGGCATACCCATCATGGGAATTTGTCAATTCTGTGTCTTTCCTTCTCATTCATTCTGACTCCCTGTCTCCAAACACCTATTGGCTATTATCCTGTCTCATGTCTTCCCCAGACTTCTGCCGCACAGAATGCAATTTTCCCCCGGCCGCATCTGTGATGAGATCCAAATGAAAGATCATTAATATTTTGCTCAAAAAGAAATGGAGTCATGTCTCCTATTTTAAATATTGTCATTTTCCCTCGCTGTGCTCGTTTGCCATTGAAATGCTCTCTCTCACCTCCACCATATCAGGGGGATGCAGATGATCAACTTTTTTTTTCATCTGCTTCTGCACCATCTCCGTCTCCACCCCAGCTCTGATGAATGCACACGTGTGCATGTGTTGGCCTGTAAAAGATGTGGAAAACCCGACAGGCATATAAAATGATATTTGCCCTTTGTCTCTTCAGAAGGTCTTTAACGTGGAGACAGTGACAGGAGCAGATGAAGCCACTGTGAGTGTTGTTGTGTCAGGAAAGACGGAGTGGCACCATTAACCCAGTCCCTCTGACTCACTGACTGACTCAAGTATGAAGAGAATAACTGTTGGAGGCGAGTTTATTTATTGACGGTATTGACGAACAGGGGAGGCTTTATGTGGGTGAAATGAAATACACTCTAAAATATAAAAAAGACTTGTGGTTGTCAGGGTATCTCGACAATGCACAGACACAATGAAAAAAAGGTGTTGCATAGGCGTTATGTGTCACTATTCTGTGTTGTGTAAAGCATGGTCAACTTTATTTCCTTTGGTTTAGGAGATTGTATAGTATGTGCTTTGCAGCAGTAATTTGTCTTTATTTGGAAAATGAAAGTTAACTGCTGGAAGTCTTTGAATAAGTAAACACTCCACGCACAAAAATAGAAGAAAAATGAGCACACAAGGTAATAATAATGTGTTTGAATCCGTTTATGGATGACTCTCTTGTTTTCATAAATGCTGAATATGAGGCATTGTGGTAACACTTTATTTTACCCTATTTAGGGTAAAATAGGCACTATATTTAACATTTAATAAATAGTTTTTAATACACTATAAGTGTAGTTGTAAACAGATACAAGGACTGGGCGCCCGGATAGCTCTGTTGGTAGAGCGGGCGCCCATATATAGAGGTTCGACTCCGACCTGCGGCCCTTTGCTGCATGTCATTCCCCCCTCTCTCTACCCTTTCATGACTTCTGCTGTCCTATCAAAATAAAGGCTGAAAAGGCCCAAAAAGAACAAAAACAGATACAAGGACAAGATACAAGTGATTAAACTTCTATGAAGCATTCATAACTGGTTTATAAACAGTTAAGAAATACTGGATGACACAGTATAACACATTTGTAATAACCAATCGTATTCAGTATGTAGTTGTACATCCGATAAATAGTTTTGAAACTGGTGTACAGGTGTATGAACTGGGAATAAATGTGACACACATTGCTAGAAGCCAGTTGCATTTTTATCAGCTTTTGATGCAGTTATAGGTTAACTCGCTTACAGTAAATCGGATTAGGCAGTGGTAACACCCACCAACATGTTTGGCTCTGCAAATTAATAGAATAGCAGTCTTTTGCCAGCCTGTTAAAGAATAATGATTGAACATACAGCATGCAAATTCTCCACGTACTTTATACAACCATGATTTTCAACCGCAGAGTAACTTCAGACAATGTGCTTCCTGTTTAGTGAATGCGGACGGTCATGTGATATACGTCATCAGACGTGTTAAAGGTGCTCTAAGCGATGTCACATGTTTTTTAGGCAACATTTTTTGATACATACAGCAAATATCCCCTCATTGTCCACTAGCTGCCTGTCTCCTGAACACACTGAAAAAAAAAACGTCTCTGTAGACAGCCCAGGCTCCACAAACGGCAACAAAAACAAACTACGCCAACCTGCACCACCAAACATAACAAACAGAGTTCCAGCCAATAACTGACAAGAAGGATTGATGGCGGTGAGCCATCACCGCAGCAGCGTTAGCACGTAGGCTACTTCCACAATGCACGTTCATGACTGTTTCAGGAAGCATGGAAGGAAGGGGGAGGGGACGGGATGAGGAGGAGGGAGGGGCAAGATAGCCTCCGTTTTGTTTGACAATACTTCAAATGTCAACAAGAAGTGACGTCACCCAACATCGCTTAGAGCACCTTTAATAAGGACGGAGATTCATTCTCCTACAGAGCTAAAATGCAAACAGAGATCATTTTTGTTCCAAAACGCTGTTAAAAATGAAAGCGTAGTAGTGTGGATGTAGCCTAAGACTGCAGCTTTCGGGGGCCCTGGAGTTCTGAAATCTCAGTGAAGTTGCCCACTTTGTCTGGTTGAAAATCCAGCCTTGCACCCAACATTCAGTCCATGTTAAACATGAGGAACACAGCAGAAACCAGCTTTCCAAATATAGGGAACAGCAAGGCCAGTTGTGAGGAATCTGAGGATTTACTTTGCTGAATAGTTGTTGCTGCAGACTAGTGCTTCAGGTGGCATTGAGCCTAAGTTTAATGGAGCTTTAAAATACAAGCAAGTACAAATTAACGAGCAAAGACTGATTAACAGACAATGTGCACCACAGGAAAAAGACACAATAAAGTTGTGAAATGTAATTTGGGAATTAATCAGCATTCATTAGCCCAGGGGCCTTTCCTCCAAGTCTCTCTCCATCTCTCCGTCCTTCTATCGCTTAATGTTCCCTCGCTCATCGAGGCATCATGGGTAGCCCGCTCATTGCTCACCCGAGCGTTGCACATTTGCCTGCTGTCTCGCCAGCTCGCTCTCTAACCAAACTTTACCTCCTACCTGACACTCCCCCCCTCCCTCCATCCCTCCATCCCTCCCTCCCTCCCTCCCTCCCTCTGCTCATTAGCATGACATTAGCATTTTATTTGCAAGGCCTCCAATCTGATTCACTTCAATCTGCTCTGTTTCTCACTTTCTTTTTGGTTGTTTTTTAACTTCTTGGCCCTCAGTAGAATTTGTATCTTCTTGTGTTCTGGATTGTGATCCTGAACTTGTGTTATTGTGACTTTTAGTTTTGGAAATTTGAAATATATTTAGAGGGAACGATGTCTTTACTGCTGCCATTTTTTCAATGCACAAAGATTAAAGGGCCATACCAGTGTTTTTGCATGTTTGTCAACCACTTATACTTTACTTAACCCTCCTGTTGTCCTCGGGTCAAATTTGACCCAATTTCAAAACGTTTCTGTAGTAGAAATTAGTTTTTCTTTCAACCAAAATGTTAAAAAAAAAATAAGATGGATGGTTCCATACAACGCTCCTTCACAAGTAAAATAAATGATCAGTCCACTACGTGTATTGAATTTGGGTGTTTTATTCAATTTTATAACCTTTGGAAAAAATAAACTGATAAAAGAACGTTGAAAAAAGTGACAAAAATGAGGGAAAAAGCTTCAAAAAACGTTGGAAAATGCGCAGAAAAAATCATCGGAAAAAGTGACCAAAAATGGAAAAAAACTGACAAAAACATTGCGAAAAGTGACAAAAAACATGGAAAAAAATTACAAAAAAACGTCAGGAAATGCTTAAAAAACATCTGGAAAAGTGACAAAAACGTTTAACCCAGAAAAACTAAAAGTTGCATGGTCCACGGGAAGACATCACAAGGGTTACAAAAAACATTTCAAGCATGGTGAAATGTGGATGATGACACCAGATCAGCGTATCAGTTTAACAAGACTCGTCTTTCAACGTCAGCATTTGTTAGCCAGACAGCGATGAAGCTCTCGTAGTAAAATATCACTGGAAGGACAAACCCCCTGTACTGTACTGTATTATGACAATGTCAGTAACCTCACTTTTCATGCAAACAAAGCTTGAATGCAGTCAAACTCATTTCAATCTCTTGACTGGAAAGACACAGTAATTAGCCAGGTGAGTAGAGCGGGGCGGGGTCACGCTCAGGCAATTAACAAAGTGACAGCCCATCCAGCACAGTGACAGGCTGAGGCCTCTCTCACACACACACACACACACACACACACACACACACACACACACACACACACACACACACACACACACACACACACATGCAGAAATACAAATGTTCGCACAACCTACACCCTCACAATAATTTGATATATTTTATAGTCATCAGCGAGCAACCTATTTAACTTGTTATTACCAGTCACAAGGAGCCTATTTTCATTATTTGACTGATTCTTTTAACATGTAGAAACAAAAGCTTTTGCCACATTGAGGTCTGTAGAGTGAGCAGAAGTCGATCATAATTGTCACTGGAAATTGTGGATGCCAGCTCACTAGAGGGACACAGTTAGATCTGAGCTTCTCCTCCTATGACAAGTCAAAATGTTAAGACTTAAGCTGTGTCCATACTACATATAGTGATTCCAAACAGGTTTTGAGTTTTGCCACAAGAACAGTTTCTTACCGACTTTTTCTTCCCCTTTCAATCATATCTCATGGCTGGATGATACGTTCTAAATGTGCAAAAGAAAAAATGGGAATTTATATGTTAAGATTGTGTTAGGATTATGTAATTGAAAGCTCCAGAACGGATTGAATGAGATTGTACGGAAGAAGATTAGGGCCAATGTGAAAATATGTATTTGAATTCTGAGTTTAAAGTCAGAATTCTGACTTTTTTTCTCAGAATTCCCAGTTTAATGCATTTGGGGAAAAAGTCGGAATTATGACTTTAATTAAACTCAGAACTCAAATCCATTTTTCACATGTGGGCCCTAATCCTCTTCAGTAAGATTGTTTTGTCCACAACTGTATTATTTTTTGACATGATCAGAAATAATAAAAAGTTAGAAAATGTGCTCCAACTGTTCAAGTGATTCCATTTCCTCAATTCTGTTAACCAATCAGAAGAAGAATTGTGCACAAAGGAAAATGAATGACCAGATGTGGTATTTATTTTCTGTTATCAAATTAAATATTTCCCTAATTTCGCGTATGAGGGACACACCTGTACGGCATGCTCTCACACACACACACATATTCCACAGTCATCTAAGAAACACACTGTTTGGATGCGACATGTTTGTACAGTGTTCATCTGTGCAGTTAAGTGTTAAACGTGTGTGTGTGTGTGTGTGTGTGTGTGTGTGTGTGTGTGTGTGTGTGTGTGTGTGTGTGTTTGTGTGTGTGTGTGTGTGTGTGTGTGTGTGTGACATTAGCCAGGAGAAGGGTGCTTTTTCCCTTTGTCTCCCATCTCTCCTTTGCCACCCCAGCACCGAACTCTCAGCGTGTGTGTGTGTGTGTGTGTGTGTGTGTGTGTGTGTGTGTGTGTGTGTGTGTGTGTGTGTGTGTGTGTGTGTGTGTGTGTGTGTGTGTGTGTGTGTGAGATACAGCGTCAGGCAGTTATAAATGGCCATCATTTCCCAAACCACTCTGTTCTCCATTGTGGAGCGCATGTCGCCGCAGGGCGGGAGGGAGGTGTGTGTGTGTGTGTGTGTGTGTGTGTATGTAGGAAGATGTAATAGTGTGTGAGGGGGTAATAGAGGAAGTGAAGGGGCTGGTAGTCCCAGAGGGAAACTGTGACGGTAGAGAGTAGCGGAGACGCACCACTTCTGGAAAGCTGTACTGGAATCAGTGAGAGACAATTGTCTAAATATAAAGACATGATAAACTATGTCCTAATAAAACCTCATTCAAAATCCCATTGGCATTTGTAACAATTCTAATAACTGAAATATTGCCTTGGAACAGAGCCGTTTAATACAGTATATTTTGTGTCACTCCTTATGTCGAGATAAGGACAGTGTTTTTCGTTTATCAAAATAAATATAGTTTTTTTTCTATTTCATGTTTTAATATTTTTTAGCAGCTTTTAACAAAAATTATTATTATTCCCCATAATTCCCTGTAATCACTAGCCTAGAAATCTAGACGCACTCTAGCAGCAGCAAATGTAATTTGCAGCCAGGGTCAGTCTAGCAACTCTCGCTTGCGAGCTGGATAAACCAAACTCTAGTCAGGCCAATCATTACTAATTGTATTACCATGTGTATTTTGTCCACAGCAATCCCACCAAATTTGTAAATCTTTACAATCATTCCTAGAGAGAACCAAGCAGGCCTGCCTTGTTGCATGATCCAAATGTTCTTCAAAACTTGAAATATAAATATATACATTTTCAGCGTGTAGCTCGAAGTTTGTTGTTTCCTGAAGCAAACCGGCAAAGAACTGCAACACACAGAGACCGGAAGGTGAGGGACAATTATCCTGTAAATGTACTTCCCTTGATCCAGACTAGCACCGATATGACATCATGACTTCGGCTCTCATGCTACTGTAGCGGTTGTGTAGAAATTTGATTTACTCTTTGTGCGTTGTGTATTGATGAAACGTGTACCCCTTTTATCTTTGTCTCCGACCAGCCGTTCATTTCCTGATGAGTAACACAGTTAGGTTACAGTAGTTCTCCACAGTTCAGCCAGTCTCACACGGAATGCACGGAGACGCTACATGCACGCTGTAAATACATTTTGGGGTGGCATGCACTGCTCAAGTCTGCAGGGGCATAGCAGTGGCCCCACCTACACAACCAGGTCTCCATGGCAACCACTTTTACTAATGCTGCGTTCCAGACACAATTTTTAGCCAGTAAGTTACGACTTCAAGTCACGACTCACAACTTGGTAGCGTTCCAGGCAAAATCACGACAAACCCTTCTAGCTAGCGTTAGCTAGCCGCTACCTAACGTTGACGTTAGCTAGCGCTAGCTGATACTAGCGATTTCTAGTCGCTGACATATTTTGGGCTTCATTTAATAAACTGTAGCAGTACACAATCGTATGTGTTTTGTTTTGATTACTTTATGTTGCCTATTTATGTCTATTTATTTCTATTTCTCATCGTTTATCATTGGCGTCTGTACAGCATCAACAGGGATCGCCACTGTTGTTTATGTGTGTGTGACGTCAAAAACTAACTGGGAGTACAACGATCTGGTACGAGTTCACGGGTAGTACGTTACGGGTTTGACTGCCGTTCCAGGTTCACTTTCACGGGTAGAAAGTTGTGAAAACACGGGTTACGGGTTGGCTGGAACAAATTTAAAACAAGATAAAAAGCAGTACAAAACGAGACAGGTAACAGTATAAATAATAAACTATATTAAACTGATTGATAATAAGTCATATAAAATATATATTGAAATGAATACACAGTGACAGTGATGGCAAGTGAAATCATTAACTCCACTACACTACCACTACCTCAGGCTGACTGAAACTTACAGTAGGCAGGTTTGATCAGACCTTGTCATGAGGCTTGACACACAAGATCTCTTTCTGCTTATCTCTAAATCATGCCATCTGTATAACTACATGTACCTGGCAGTATAAACGTTTCATTCTATTAGTATCTGTCTTTTACTTAGGTGTATCCTTTGTTGTGAGCGTTACTGTGCCGCTACTTTCCCTAGTTATTTGTATAACAGGTCCTTTTCTTAGCAGACGCTTTGAAGAGTAGCAGGAGAAGCACAGGTGTAACCAATGACATTAATTAGGGGCTGCATTCCATTTAGGTGCTTCAGCTTCACGTTAGTTAATGTTATCAGCTGAACCTGTGCTGGGTCAGAGCTGCTCTTTAGTGGCATATTTGTTTTTATGAAAAAAGTAATGACATAAAACAAAACACATACAGAATTTCATCATTCACATTTTTGTCATACATATTTGATTTACATTTCATTTTTCTTTTCGACACCTCCGCAGCTCACTGTCAGATGAGTTCTATCTGGATAATTCAAACTGGACATTTCTTACAGTAAAATAACTTTTTCATACAAAACACAGTGATCTCGCAGATGTCGATGATTGGTTTCTATTTTTCTTTTTTTTCAGTAGGTTTGGCCAAATTAAAATGTTATGTTACACTTGGAGTGGCAGAAAACCAAATATCCAATACTTTTTAAGTTAATAATTTTTAAATGATACAGTAACTACTGTAGTTTTTACGTACTCTCAATCAGAGCACTTAGTGTTAAGGTGTTAGTGACTCAGGTTGATGCAAGCATGGTTTCTGCAAGTAAATATACTAAAGATCAGATTTTTTTTTGCTAAATTGTGGTTTCTGTGTGTGTGTGTGTGTGTGTGTGTGTGTGTGTGTGTGTGTGTGTGTGTGTGTGTGTGTGTGTGTGTGTGTGTGTGTGTGTGTGTGTGTGTGTAAAATGTGGCGACTCCAAAATCTCTCTACACACACAGCAGAAGTACCTCATGGGTTATTCCACCCCTGGTTGGACGTCATTGGATTATGTTAATAAACATTAAGAGATGTTGGAGGAAAATTCTGAGTGTTTTCATTTGTGTGATTCATTTCATTACTAAATATCTTTCTATTTTTCTCGACTTTTGTCCGAGGTTCATTGAAAGTGTTACTTTTATAATACTGCGGAGGCCATTTTTGGTGCCAGCTAAACCTTAGGATATCATTGTCTTTTGTTTTATTCTTATATCCCTCTTTTCCATCTCCATCTCTCCAAGCATTTAATTCACTCATTCTTATAACTTAAGAATCTTTTGTTAATGGTATTGCGTTTTCTTTTGGCAGCCATCAAGTTTAGGATTTAAAACTGTTAATGACGTTTGGCTGTGGTTGCCCACTATGAGCTTATCCTCTTTTCTCTTAAACAGTTAAAGCAGTTTGGTTGCACTGCGAGTCCAACCATTGGGATTAAACTGAAAGCAACTCTTGGCCAGGTTCATCCAGTGATTTGGATTGGCGTCAGTGGATGTAATACAGTAGATTTCAAGAGTTATTGTCCTCTTCTGCATAGAAACAATAAAGCAGTTCTGTGAAATATATTATTTCCTCAATGCTGCACTTTGTTTCATAAAGTAAGACTTTCTTTTCCTTCCTCTCTTTCTCTCTGACACTCTAAAGTGACATATATGTGTGCTATCTTTCCTCAGACAGATAGCCTTTATTGTCATTCTATATGCTAACATGCAACGAAATATGGAGAGCTCTTCGTTCAGTGAAGTGTTTAAACAATAAAAAACATAACAAGACGTCACATCCCTTCAGACATTACATATCAATAAATAGATAAAGAAAAAAAAGAGTTGCACTTAAGAGGAGGCAGCGACATAAGACGGCAAGTGCATTTCATATTTCATATTAGTGGTGCTGTATGTGAAATTCTAAAATTCACAAAGATTCAAATACCAACTGAGACTCCTGCTAATGGTCTCATTTATCCATGGACCAGTGTCACGGAACAGCATATGAATATGATGTGACCACTACACCTCTCTCGTTCTCGGACAAACCCCCATCTTTCCTTCTCCCCTTTAAAAAAGGTTAGAAATGAAATGGCAAAAACAGCAGGGGACACTGTGAGTATGTGTGTACACCCACTTCGATATATTACAAATGTCTTCCACTTAGGCCTATTTCACACAGGGGCCTGATATGGTTTTGATACAAGAGACAAGTGAGGAAAAGGAGGGCCGGTTAAGGAGGGGAAACGGCCAGTGTTTGACAGGAGGCCTTTCTAAATCCCACACTCATCCATCATAAGTGGCATTGGTGCACTCTGAAGGCCTGATAATAGCCTTTTGCATTTTTACACTGCGCTTTGCCTTCTGGATTTGATCGGGGAGCGAGAGAACGATGGAGGAAAAAAGGGTGTGGGATGGGGGGGGAGTGGGCCACACACATATAAATATACTGCCGTTTCATTCATTCCCTTCTCTTTTTTTTTCTTCTAACTCCTCATCACCCTCGCTCCTTCAAGGCTGCTTCTCTTCTCTTCCCTTCTACATTTTGGGCAAATCACTCTCTGAATTGGAAAAGGGACCCTGGGGCCACAGGCACAGGGTCCATGTTTCGTTTTTTTTTCTTTGGATAATTGACTCTGGTGGTAATTCATCGCTTGCATATGCCAGCTAATTCATCAGGAGAAGAGAAGCTGCCGACCTCACAACCTTGCATGCCCCACCACCCCACACGCCCCCAAACACACACACACACCCTCCATCGCCCCCACCATCCCCCCCCCCTCCACTCGCCCCAGAAGAGCCAGGAGCTTGGAATGAGAGTAGGGAGCAAGCGGCAAGTTAGCGGATGAAAAACCTGAGATGATAGATGGGGCACATTGTGGCATTATGAATGAATTATACCTCCCAAATACCTTGAGCAGTGCAGACTGTCAGCCTGTATCTATACTAATCTGGGAGAAAATATAGCTGTTTCCACATTAAAGGGGGCCGGCAAAGAACGGGCCACAGAATTAATTGAGCAATCAGGCCATTAGAGAGAAACATCATACTGAGCCCTGTTTCTGATGTGGTAACATTTATCACTGCTGACCACAAATCTGCATCATTCCTGTCTGCTTTTTTCCCCCCCTCTCTCTCTCTCTCTCTCTCTCTCTCTCGTTCTCTATAATGTGGCCCCATCTTCAAACAGATTAGGATTATTGTGACAAGACAAAGGTATCTTTTGTCTTTTTCCGTAGCCATGTCAGTGCCGGCTGCATTTATCACGGTTGTCACACAGTCTTAAGGCTTTCAGCTTGCACACCTTGTCCCATTTTTCTCCCAGCGGTGGGTCCATGTTAAATCTGCAAAGAAAAGTACATTATTGGAAAATGTCTCCTGATAAATTGTAGGCTTGTCGGATACATGAGCATTTGTTTGCTTTTTTTTTTTTTTTTTTTTTTTTTTTTTTATTATCAGGTGGATCTTAAAGAAATGTGATTCAGATTTTTCTTCCTCAAAATCGCTGTGACATTTTAATTTAGAGTTTGGTAAATGTTGGTATTATAGGTGCTCAGTGATATTTGAAATATGACGTCAAGGCCAAGAAACAGGTAAAGAAAGTGGAGTCAAATAAACAGTTTGTAACAAATACAGTAATCTCAATTTTTATAATGTATTACGTTATTTAATGCATAATAAAAGTTGAGATTACTGTATTATACTGTAATGTATTACATTATTTAATACATAATTAAAGTTGAGATTACTGGTTTCAGTGTCAAGTCAATTTTTTGGGACTTTTTTTTATTCCTATATGAGAAATCCACATTTCAGATTAATATCGCATTTTACAAATGTATACATTTTTTGTCACCATCATGAAGAATAATTATGTATTTGAATTCACTGAAGCTGATTTTAGGTACATCAGTTGTTACTCTATTATTATTGTTATTATTATTATTATTATAGCATTATGGTATACTATATTGATCAGTGCCAGATGTTGGCCAGATACAGTCGATGCAGATATTTGAATCTGAAGCTGGGAACCGGTGGTGTAGTCTACGTGATGTATGTGATATACCCACTAAGAAAGCTCCAGGATTTCCATATACCCTCTTAAAAATGCCGCAACAACATACTTTCCATTATCATTTTGATATATTTTGAATTGTCATCTGTTATTTTCTTCTTCACATAAATAAATATGCTAAATAAAGGTATTTCCACCGTAAATTGGTGCATAAAAGTGTATCGGAATACAAAAATAAAGTCGATGCTATCAACTTCCTTGGGGGAGGACACCCAGCACACTAGCACAGTGAAGACAATTCACCAATAGTCGATCAATATGTGGATTTACAGCCAGGCGATGTGTGTTACTTTGTGTGCGCTCTGTGTGTGCTACAGGTGCATGTTCGTAAAGTAGACCCTTTGAAAAGAATTCAATTAAATGAGAAGCAAAGAAATACGTTGCAGGCCTTTTGAACTTTCACAGAAAGCCGTATGTAAACACTAAGATGCTGTATATCTTCCCACCGTTTGTAGTAACATGGTCTTTGTTTTAACCCTCTAACTTTTTGAAATATCTGTGCATGCAGTGGTGTAGTCTAATGTATTGTAGTGGTTATACTGTACTGTATGGGCCTATGTATGTGGGCGAGGAAGGGCCTTGGGGGGGAGGGGGGGGGTCTGGATGTCCTCCCCCAGGAAAATTTTGAGCGTCAAGGACTTCATTTCCTGCATTCTGATACACTTTTATGCACCAATTTACGGTGAAAATACCTTTATTTAGCCTATGCGAAGAAAAAAAACACAGATGACAATTCAAAATATATCAAAATTATAATGGAAAGTATATTGTTGCATGCTATTGCACATTTTTAAGTGGGCATATGGAAATCCTGGAGCTTTCTTTTTTTTTTGCAGGCTTTTCTGCCTTCAATTTTTTTGACAGAGCAGGGAAAGGGGAGAGAGGGGGAAGACATGCAGGAAATCATAACAGGTCAGATTCGACCCCTGGACCTCTGCATCAAGGCATAGACCTCTCAGTATATGTGCACCTGCTCTACCCACTGAGCCAACCCGGTCACATCTTGGAGCTTTCTTAGTGGGTATACTGCGTATACATATATATCACATAGACTACACCACTGTGTGCATGTGCCAGTAAAAGTGTGACACCTGCAGTGAATTAACCCTACAACATGTCTGGTAAGCATGCGCCTTCAATCCAAAATAAACACTCACTGATAAACCCATTATAACTAAAGATCCGTCATCATAATGTGCATAATAAAATGAGTCTCCTCACAGCTACAGACCGGACGGGACAGTTGCCTTGGTGATCCAATAGCTAGCATCTATCCCCCTCTGCTGGACAAATCTGAGAACTGTACCAAGCTCAGTGTTCAGGCTGCAGATGATGAAGAAGAAGAATGCCTTTATTTATCCCCACGAGGGGGAAATTCACAATTTTCTGTTAGTACAGTTGCACACACATTGAACACAGGCCTGAATTACAAACATGCGCAGTTGGGGGTTCAGTGCCTTGCTCAAGAGCACCTTGGCAGTGCCCAGGAGGTGTACTGGAACCTCTCCAGATGACTCTCTGACATCAGACATCAAAAAGATTAAGGTTTACATGGCTTGGATTAGCCTGGATGGATTTATTTATTATTAATGTATTTATTCAATTCATTCTTACTTGAATGTACAGCACTTGACTTAACTCTTAACTTAACATGTATTTATTTACTGTGCTGTTTCTAATGTTTTTAGCTTCTGGTTCAGCGTGGCAGGCGTACCTTGTTTTCATTTGTGATGTGGAATTTTTAATGAATTTGTTGCTGTTGCCACTATTTTATGTTTGTCCACCTTATTGTGATTTGATGCTTGCTGCAGATCAAACTTCATGATAATAAAGTGAAAGTTGAAAGTTAAATTTCACCCACACTGAAAATGAAGACAATACTCAACAACAACCTCAACAACATTGATGATAGGCATACTGGCCTAAAGGTAAGGTAGTTACTATGGTAGCCATCCACAGATACAGTTAAGCTTATGGATTCACTGTGCCTTCCACATGTATGTTTGACATTAAAACATGATGATATATGAATATGTAAATAGTAGCTTAGTACTGAAGGGCACCATAACAGGTATGTGAATAGGCTTTAGGCCACCCTACACGTTATTGTAGGCCCAGTTTATTATGCAACCAACTCTATTTTATATAATATATGGTGTAGGGCAAAGATCTTCAACAGGGGGTCCGTGACCCCTAGGGGGTCCGTGACCCCTAGGGGGTCCTCAGAGTCACTGCAGGGGGGCCGCCAAATTGTTGTTTTAATACTTCTTCTTTTTTTTTATTCCCCCCAAAATTAAAATATGTCTGAAAATATACATTAACATGAATCCAACATAATATTAGCAAAGATAAATCTGCCTATTTGTAAAAGAACCAACAACAACCTCAACAACATTTATGATAGGCTTACTGGCCTAAAGGTAAGGTAGTTACTATGGTAGCCATCCACAGATACAGTTAAGCTTATGGATTCACTGTGCCTTCCACATGTATGTTTGACATTAAAACATGAATATATATGAATATGTAAATACTAGCTTAGTATTGTAGGGAACCATAAAAAAAAGTATGTGTCAAGGCTTTAGGCCACCCTACACGTAGGGTAGGCCCAGTTTATTATGCAACTCAATGTTATACGATATATGTGGTAGGGGGTCCCTGTTCATCTCTCTTTCAGGTTAGGGGTCCTTTTTTAAACTATTTTTCACTGTATGTAGTGATGAACCTCCAGCAATATTTCATAGTGCATGGGGCGGTAGCCAGTCATGTCTGCAACATTATTGTAGTACAATCAGCACCTTGGAGACAGACATTCATGTTACTGTCAGGTCATTTATACTAAAATGTAAGCATGGTTGGGGAAATAAAGTTTAATTTGGACTCTCAGAGGTAAAAACGTCAATCAAATCAACAGGTGCAGGTAGATGATGTGAAACTGGTGGAATTGGACAAAGGTGCATACATCTCTGGGTGGTGTGTTTATGGACAGGAGGAGAGAAGATGAAAGGTTCTTGTGGTCCATGTGTATGATTTGAGGTGTACTAGTGCTGCCTCCTGCTGGAGGCTCCTGGAACAGATGGGACACTCTTTATTCAGTTCCATCAACTGTCACCATGAGGTAAATATGTAAATGAAATGTTGTAAAACAAAGTAATTTATACAAACACAGAGTAAAACTAATAGTAGCATATGGTTAGTATGTAATTAAAATCAGTTATGCATTGTGTAACAGTGAGTTGTGAAAAGTGATTTGAAGGATTATGTTGAGCCAACTAGTGAAAGAAGTATTCACATCTTTTACTTAAGTAGAAGAAGCAATACCTCAGGGTAAAATGACTCAACTACAAGTAAAAAGTATTGCATTTGATATCGCACTTATGTACAAGTACAGAAGTAATAGTAGCCAAATGTACTTTAAGTATTAAAATAAAAGTACTGATTAGGCAGCAGAATGTGTCATATTATTGGATTCTTATTACATATACATTACTGTGTAAGCAGCATTTTATGTTGTAGGTCAAAAGGAAGCGATTTCTAACTACCTTTTATTTGTTTAAGGCAAGGCAGCTTTATTTCTATAGCACATTTCAGCAACAAGGCAATTCAAAGTGCTTTACATAAAACATTAAAGAGCCGTTATACACAGTTAAAAAAATAAAGTTAAATCTATAACAATACATCTATAATTAATCTGGTGATTCTTTGTCCATATAGTGCTGGCTGCCCTTCAACAGTTACTAAGGGTCTGCTCCCAATATGGCTCAGACTTTGACATTAAGTACAGTTCTAAGAGTAATATTGTGATTGCTAGAAGCAGGGAGGACAATAAACAGGACATTTCTTGCTTTCTCTCTGTCTGGTACTGTCCTTAAAGTGTGTGACGAAGTCAAATACTTAGGGCACTATATAACTGATGACCTGCCTGATGATAGGGACGTTCATAGACAGTACTGTATGATGTATGCACAAGCTAATATGCTGAACCGCAAATTTAGTATGTGTTCATTGTCTGTGAAGACCACACTTTTTAAATATTTTTGCAACCCAATGTATACTGCCCACTTGTGGCGGTGCTATAAAAAAAGCAGTATGCAGAAACTCAATGTGGCATATAATGATGGCATGAGGCTGCTGCTTAAAATGCCTCGATGGAGCAGTGCAAGCCAAATGTTTGTAAGTGTTGATGTATCCACCTGTCCTGCTGTACTCAGGAACCTCATGTACAGATGTATGTGTAGACTAACGGAGTCATTCAACAGCATCATTGTAACACTAGTGAACACTGCAATGAGCGCGGTTAGGTTAGGTTCACTTCGAGATTGTGGATCCATTGGCGTTTTAGTCTATATGCTAATATTTGAACACTCTTTTTGTGTATTGTGGAACTCTGACTGTTGTAGTAATTTGTTGTTGTATGTGTTTTGTCTTGTATTTGTCTGTCTTTTGCTATGTTTTGTATTGTGCTATGGATCTTTTTTGTGTCCTGAATAAAGAATATGATGATGATGAATCTACAATGCATCAAAATGTACAACTGAGCATATATTTTGTATGTAAAACCTTGATCTTCAAAGTAACTAATTAGTCTAACTGCAGCTGTCAGATTGATGTAATGTAGTGAAAAGTATTAAGTAGCATAAAATGGTAACATAAAAGTACCTCAAATTGAAACTTAAGTACAGTGGCCTGCTTGAGTAAATGTGCTAGGCTGCTCTGTACAATGCTTCGCTGATATTACTGTGTGTGAGTGTGCAGCCTTTTTTTCTGTGAGATTTGACCTCAGCCACCAAGGGGCAGCATAACATCCCATAACATCCACAGCATGGCTTCATTTCACTTCCGCAAGGCATTTCTTTGCATCAGTGTATGAATTTCCTTCTCTGAATCCAACAATGAATCAATCAATGAACTATTTTGATAACTGATTAATTGTTTTAAGCCATTTCACAAGCAAAAGTGCCACAACAAAAAAACAATGTTGTAGAAATAACTTTGAAAGAACGAGGTCTGTTACATCACATTGAAAAGGATGTACTACAACAAAACTGTCTTAAGAGAAATATAGATTTTTTTTTCACCAGTTACTGTGGATAAATTATTATTTATCAATCTGCTATGTTGAAATCCAAAAGCACATAAAACTGATTAAATGTTAATTGTGAAGGGTTCTGTCATAATATGAGTGTCAGAAACTAGCGCTCTTGATACAGACAAGACAAATAAATGTTTGTTTCAAGCTGCAAACATCACTATCTCACACTTTACCCTCCTCCCAAATTCATTCCCTCAAGTGAAATGTCTTTTAACAAAATTGTATATTGCATCCTGTCCCCCTTCACTTTATTTGTGATTATTGTTTTTTCCTCAATACATTTGACTGTTTATGTATATAGTATATGTAATACCATGTATGTTTTAAGCTTATTAACATGATAATGTATAGAGTATTATATATTTGGTTGTTTAAAACTAATTTATGCATCTGTTCTTGCCTTGACACTTCAATGCCCCCTGTGTGGAATCAGTTTATCTAGTATCTGTTATCTCATTTTTTTCTTATTTCAGATTATTTGATTCAATCATTGAGGCCAGATTATTATAGAGCAGAGAAAACCTCCCATTCCCCAGGGTGACCCCCACATCTTGACATTCTCATACCCAGAAGTGCTAATGAACTTTACTTCTGTATTCAAATGTAGACCTGAATTAAAACAGAAACCAAGAAAGTAGAAGCAAGGAATGCTACTGACCTAGTTTTAAACAGTGCCAGGCAGGAATAATTCAGGTGTATAATAATAGTTGTGGTCGGTGTTAGCTCCATGCTCTTATCTTTCTCGCGCCAGTCCTTTGGATCTCGCGCGGAGTTTCGGTGGGTTTTCGCACGCTTCGCAGCGGACCAATTAGAGAGCAGCGTTTCTTCAGAAGCGTCCCGTTGCCATGCAGTTGTCCTGAAACCTGTCCCAAAGATCCTTTATAGTCCTACTATTTGTTCTAAACCGTCTCTGTCTGTCCCTGTTCGGCAGAGAGGGTGAGTTCAGCATCTGTGTAAACAGAAATTAATTTACTTTGAGCAAATATAGTTCAAATGTAGATTCATGTTTATGTTCAGGTTGTTCTTACATTGGCAGAAATCATGATTGTGTCTTTTGTGCAATGTTTGGGGATGTTAGATGTTCACCAGTAAAACTAACGTTTCATCTGTGCAAAGGTTATTATTACAGGACTAGAGATGTTTTGCAGCGAGGCTACTGAATAGTTGTTTTTTTGTAACGTTAGCCTAAATGTTAGAGGACAGCAGGCACCTGCAGTTAACCCAGTTGGAGACAGGCACGCCTGTTGCTGTGTGTCTGTCCAATCCCACTTGAGAGCACACTCGGAAGAATTAGCATACGACCAATGATCATAGCTATGCAAATATTCGCCTGACTAGCATTGTCTCGGGCAGTTTTAATGTGAAGCTGCCAGATTTATCTCTCAGTTGCAGCACAGCGGACAACAGATGAAGTGTGTGTTTAGTCGAGAAGATACCAGGATAACTCGCCAGTACTACACTCTTTGCTCTAAAGTGGATCAGGATTTTATGTACAACATGACATTTGAGGAACTAAGTGGGGATTACTCTCAAGAAAGGTAAATAATATGGATTTTTGACTAATTCCGTGTGCATAACGTTAACGTTACTTAGCGGCGTCGACCTGCTAAAGTTACGCTGATTATCGCCACCATACAATTGTTTGTGTGCAGCAACATTGCATGCATTCAATAGATTAATGCACAATAAAGGCGATTTCAAAGCTATTTGTGTTCTAACTAACGTTAACGTTACGTACTCACGGCACCGTTAGGGCTGACGACGGATATTAAAATACAGTAGCCACTTTGATCGGTTAGCTTAGTGGGTCCCAAAGTGGGGTCCGGGGACCCCCAGGGGCCCTTGAGGGGGGTTCCACGAGATCCCCAACAAAAAGGGGAATATTTCATTTTCAGTATAGTTTCATTCATAAGTAACACAATGATAGAATGGCTATGTTATCCGATGGGATACCCTGACAAAATCTTTATCAAATGAGGGTCCGTAGTTTATATTTTGTGTCAGTTTAGTGACCTTGGCGTGAAGAAGTTTGGGAACCACTAGCTAGTTAGCTAAGTTAGGTTAACTGTTTTTCTGTTAAGACCATGTCGCGAGACAGTCTTCGATAACCAGCTAACACAACGCTGCACACTGGTTAAAGGTGAACAGAAAATATCAGGATACTTGACACGTTAGTCTTCAATATGCCGGTTTACTTACCCACAGCTGTCAAAACTATTTGAACCGTAAAATTGATAACGCTTAGCTAGCTTGTTAGCTACGTGGCGAAACTAACTTGCGCACATCTGTCAGTTGTGTTTGGGACGACGCCGGGTGGTTAGCTAGCAGTCCGGCTAACGTTAGCCAGAAAAAAAAGGGGTCGGTGGAAAGTTTTTTTTTTTTTTTTTTTTTTGGTACAGTTGTAACGACGTTAACATCAAGTTGTTTGTCTCTGTGTTGCAGAATGGATTCAGTGGCGAAAGCTTTGGAAGAAGTCCTCACCTCTGCGTTGCCACAGGGCTGCATTACAGTCGGAGTCTACGAGGCTGCCAAATCACTCAATGTGTAAGTACAAGGTTATGTCGGCTAACACTAAGTTATTGTTCTACTGACAGTTGTTAGACATCTGGTACACTGAAAAAAAACTCTTAAGTACACGTTGATTGACTTATGTCTAGCAGGAAATATACTGTACCACATCTAACTTTGGAAACATTGTTATTGAAACTTCCCTGCCAATTAAGCCCCTTTCAATTGTATTGGATTGGAAAAAAAAAACTGGTCTTTATTGAAATATACAGTAAATGGACTAAGAGCATCTATTTTCTTTTCCTTCTCTTCAGGGACCCTGATAATGTGGTTTTGTGCATCCTCGCCACTGATGACGAAGATGTGAAAGATGTGGCACTGCAGATCCACTTTACCCTAATTCAGGCTTTCTGCTGTGAGAATGACATCAACATCCTGAGAGTCAACAACACCCGGCGCCTGGCAGAAATACTGGAGGGAGAAGGAAAACAGAGTGGGGGTGAACCTATGGACCTCCACTGTGTCCTGGTCACTGTAAGTATCTTTTCTCATCAATTTACTGTCTTTTATGCCTACATGAACCTTGTAACGTTGTGATATTGTACACTGTGTTGACCCCATGTGCAGAACTTGTCAGTACTTGTTCTTGTGCATTAGATAAGCATATATTTTTGACTCCTCCCTCGTATGACTTCCTTGGAATTTCAGCAGAGGGAAATAACTTGTATCTGCACACAAACAGGGACTATCTGTAACGTTATGTAACCTGTAACTATATAAATTGAACTATATGCATTCAAATCATGTATTCTCTTTTTTATTCATATTTTCAGAGCCCACATTCTACGTCATGGAAGGACCCCGCTTTGAGTAAAGTGAACCGATTCTGCAGGGAGAGCCGCTGTATGGACCAGTGGGTACCCATCATCAACCTGCCCGAACGATGAACTTTTAGCTGCTGGAACCTGTGAAAGGACTTGTATCTGCACATTAAGAGTGGTGTGAACCCTGATGGACACATTACCACCCAGAGATCAAATTCCAAAGTACTGCTGATGGGGAAAGAACATTTTGAAGAGCGAACATAAAAAGACCCCGCTTGTCTACAATGGGATGTATTTAAAAGAAGACAAAAAAAGAGCTCGGGGGGGGGGGGGAGGATTCCCACTTTGGACAGGACTGTTTGGAGTTGCGTCTGTCAGCCTTGGCAACGGAGATGAGATGGCGAGGCACTTGTATCGTCATGAGGTGGGAATTAAAAAAAAAAAAAAAGCATGTGAAGTCGGACACTGTACAGAAGGATTATATCATGTATGTTTGGTAAAGCCTCTGTGACGAGTCAGAGAAGTGGGGAGAAACCAGAAATTGGAGCTGTTGAGTGGACCAAGGCCTCGGCCTCTCTCTGCAGAAACATAGCACTTGTTGAAACACTGGACCTTTTGCAATTTCACTTATTTGATTCAAAATTGTTAATGTTGACGTTGCTATTGTCCTCATTTAAAAAGGGAAGGGCTACACATCCAGTGCAGACATTCTGTGTATTTAGTGTTTCCTATTGCCAGCTGGTTTTCTGCCACATGTAAAATAATTTTGTTACAATTTAAGTTATTTCTAATGATATTTAAGTGTATTTATGTTTATTTTTTTTTTACCTTAAATATTAGCAAAAATCTGAATACTTATGTATTGCTGTCAATAAAAAGTTTTTTTTTTTTTTTGGAAGCCAAAACTGCACGTGTTCTCTTTTCTTCCGTTTCTGGAAATGTTGGCAAAGCCGAGCTGAATTCTGACCTTTAGCCGTTTGCAGTTGTAAAGAGGAGTCACGTGCGGATCACAGGGGTCGTGTTGGCCTCTCAGTGCCATCTCTGAGCTGAAGAGAACAATAATCCTCAGCGCTCTCTCTGCACAGGTTTCTGCCTCAGTCAGCAGGACCCTGTTCATTCATCCACACAGGTTCCCCTTTTCACCGATTCTCACTAATTTGTTGGACAGTTTAGTTTGCATTCTCACCAGCTGACTTCCTACAAAAGAGCATGTGACATCTGCACACATGCTGCACAGTTAAGGGGAAGGAATATGGGCCGCAATACCGAAATTTCACATACTTCATTACACTAAATATTCACAATAGAACAGTTGCATGTGTATCAATAAGACAGTGAGGTAACATCAGGTGATTTCATGCTATTTGTGTCACTGGCTGCCTCTGCCCTTGGGACCAGAAAATGTGGTGTAGCTTACTGCAGAGCACATGACTATTTCATAAGGGAGGCATTGGCATGCAAGCCGTTCTTAACTGCTCCACTCCCCCGCTCCTTTTCTTTTTCCAACTGTGTCTCATGCACACACACACACACACACACACACACACACACACACACACAGGTGATCTCTCTGTAATTGAATGACGGTGATGTCACTGGGCTGATGTAAGGCAGGCAATCCCCTCTTGAAAGTGCAAAGTCATGATCACGAGAAGAGGGAATGTCAGAGGCTGTCCTTGAGTTGCACAACCCAGTTCATTTTTTCGTGTGAGAGAGATCATGGGACAATATTTAATATTGCTAAATGAAATGTTTTATACTGTGCCCCTCGTCGTCATTTAATGTAGTTTGCTTGATTGCATGGGTTTTCTTTAGGTGCTCTGGTTTTCTCCAAATACGTGCAGGTTAGGTGAACCAGAAACTCAAAACCCCCAACAGGATAAAGAATGGATGGATAGATGGATGGATGGATGTCTTACTCAATGACTTGAGATGGTTGGTTACTCTCACTACATTATGCAGAAGCCCCCACTGCAGACATTAATGATAATAATGGTGAACTTAAAGGCAAACTAAATGCACTAAAACTGTCTATTTTCCTCCCATAACTACTATTAAACATAACCAGGTTCACTAGGTATACTGATATACTGTATGAGGTCAACATGCAGGCCTTCATGTACACGCAGGCAGTACTAATGAAGTCTAATGGCAAAGAATACAGGATGCACAATAGGTCAAATAAACACTAATACATTATAAGATGATGTAAACATGCTCTTGGAACAGCTAATGACTAATGACTGCCATGTTGGCACTGTGTGAATGGTTGTCAGGCATGCATGTGACTGACGATGTAATGAGGCATTGTTGGGATCGAAGATAAAAAGGTTATTTAAGGAGCAGTGTAGGGCTGATGTAAGTTTTAATATGCCACTTTGGCCTTCGGTAAAGTCCAAAAAAGATTTCTGGTTTGCATACAATCATACTGACTGTGCTGCATTGTGGGTTAAAGTTCAGGTGCAGCATGATCTATGTGTTTCTAAAAATAGAGCAGATTTCACCATCTGACAAGTCATAGTTTACTTTGAATTGTTTTATATATAGTGCAGCCTGGGGAACATATTGTGTAACCTGCGGTTGAGTTTAGTTTATTTATGGACAGCGCAAATTAATAAAACACATGCTTTCCCATGGGTTAAAAAAGCCAGAATTAGCCAAAAGGCTATTTTTCATCTGTAGTCCCCTGCCTTTGATGTTAAAAAGGCTTTTTAAAATACAAAAAAACAAAAAAAAAAACAACACATAACAGAAAAACAGAAAGATATACAACAAGGCAAAACAACAAAGTGAAAAAAAATATAATTTAGAACAGACACAGCCATTAAGAACAATAAAGCAGTATTAAACTAGGGGGAAACAATAAGTAAAATTCCTATATGTTGACTCAAACTAACAGAATAATAAATAGTGTTAATGCTGACATGTATATGTATTGACCATCCAGTGTTTTAGCTGCTTAGTAAAAGACGTATATGTGTTTAACTGTCTGATGTGGTTTGGAATTGAGTTCCACTCTCTTGACCCTCTGATGGACCAGGCTGACTGACTAAAAGAACTTTTCCGCAGCGGAATAACACAGTCTCCTCTTGAGGATCCCCTTGTGACTCGAGCAGTATCTGATCTTCTGTGGTAATGCATATAGAATTGTATTATACATATTAACTAAGTGCAAGATCACAAGGACAGACCTGTGAAGACTGGAGCCCTTCCGTATTTCCTTCCTCTTGCGATTCGTATACAACACCCTACCTTTGCCATCACATCTGCACACAATGTGGGGGCAGAGAGTGGACCCTAACTGCAAGCTCTGTGGTCAAAAGGGGACGCTGGCACACATACTGTCAGGGTGCAAAACAAGGCTCAAGGACGGTATAGCTGGCGCCATAATAAGGTGCTTTTGTCTCTTCCTGACACACTAGAGCGGTAGAGATGCAAGAAAAGGTCCGCCATTACCTTCATCAAGGAGGGAGCTAGGCTGTTCTCAACCAAAAGACCAAAGCCCAATCTGCTGCAAACTGCCAGGTCCTGGGAGATAAGGGCTGACGTGGGAAGGACGCTGCAGGTCCCAGAGGTGGGGCATGCAACATTGGAAATACTCAAGTTAAGTACAAGTACCTCAAAATTGCACTTACAGTATGTACAACACTTAAGTAAAGACGTTATAGCGCTTGTTGTGGGTGGAGGATATAAATGAGATGTGACACTGAGAATGTATGGGAGTGTTGGCTGCAAAGGCAGTTCAAATGGGCTCAAATGTCTGCTTTGTGTATTTCTATACACAGCTGAGCCTACCAGAGGAACAGAGGTGCCACTGCAGTCAGCCCACACCCTCCCCCCTCCACCCTCAGGTCCTCTGTCCCTCCCCTTCCTCTCCCCCTCATCAGCACATTCCAACACACTGACACTGTAACTGCCAGTGCAGATTTCCACGTTGAGGCACATGGTCAGTGAGCCGGCCTGCCAGACCCCCCCACTCCATGATTCTCACATTGTTGCACAATGACAAACTGGGATTACTGCAGAGGCTGTGCTCATGCTTCAGGCCTTCAGGGGCACATAAAGAGAACATCCAGGCAGTCTGTATCATGTTTGTGCATAACAGCTCTTTCTGCTTAAAAAGATAGCTTCAGAGCGCGCATTATGCTTTCTTCCACCGTGTGTGCACTATATTTGGCATTCAATGAAGGTGCTCTGCAGTCTACACAATGCTAATGCACCTGGCCTTTCCTGCAGCCGCATTTGATCTTTCAAGGAAAACGGCACAATCTGTGAGAAAGGGACGAGAGGGAAGCAAAGTCCTTAACAATGAATAATAGGTGACAATGATATTTCATCATCGGCCAGTTTTAAGTGTGAGAGCTGTAACGTCCAATTCAGCATTTCTGCAGTTGTTACAATCGGTGACAATGAGTATTATTCCTGTGTGATCTTCCCATTGTGTGCAGGGGAACATTAAACACGCTGTTTATCCACCAGCTGGCCGGAAACAAGGTCAGAGAGACCCGAGTGGCCACCAACGGAGAGCGAAAACACACTCTCAGGCTAAGCAGACATTTTCCCAAAATAGTTACTCTACTCTCCAAGAGCGGAAATAAGGGTTTGGTACTTTCTATATTTAGCCCTCTTCTCTTGTGCTTTCTGGTTTCTGACAGCCGTGGCGAAAGGCCCAAGGTCTCTCCCATCACGACTGAGGTATAAATAACGGCTAATGAGAGGAAATGGGCCTCTGTGGGCAGATCTCTCTGGCAAGGCTCCATCTGAACAATAGGAGGGGGGGGTTTTCCTACCATTATAAGGCTTAGGCGCAGCACCTAAGCTAAATGTAAAATCAATGCGAGCATCAAAACTAACCAATTAACGCTTCTCGGATCTAATGATTGTAGTCAAGTTTTGTCTAACCCACGTTTTCCAACGTTTTAGACACAGATATGGTCATAAAAATGGTCCAAAATGATGTAAAATTGTATTTCTGTTTATTTAAAAATGTTAATAAATTCTTGATGGAGGACTCTTGGGGCCCCATTTTAATGATCTAAGCGCACGGCATGAAGCGCATGGCGCAGGT
The DNA here is from genome assembly GCA_023566125.1 of Zingel zingel. Lineage (NCBI taxonomy): Eukaryota > Metazoa > Chordata > Actinopteri > Perciformes > Percidae > Zingel > Zingel zingel. The sequence goes on from CM042324.1 coordinate 36,096,505, forward strand.
GTGTTTAGGGCGTGTCCAAATCCACTTTTGCTAGTTTGACGGCGGAAAAAAGGGTCTGTGTGCCGGGCGCCTGGTTCAAAAGGGTTGTACTTAGTGTCTTCATTAATCAGAGGTGTGTTTTGGGCGTAACATGCAATAAACCAATCAGAGATCATCTCCCATTCCCTTTAAAAGCCAGGCGCGTTTGTTCCTTTGCTATTATGATGGCGGATTTGAACCGTAATATTTTTATTTGTAATCTTTAGCATGTTTGTGTGCTGCTGTGTGTCCCTGTGTGTGTAACAAGCATAGTGTGTGCGTGCTGTGCATAAACCTAGACGCATTTTACTAATTTGCTGTTAAAATAACAATGAAATGCTGCGTTATTGACTTTAGACCAGGTTTTTGTTGGTCAATGGTGCGATCACTTCCCGCTGCCTCAAGATAGCAATACGCCAAAAATGCACCTGAACACACCTCCCTGTAAAACCAGCACGCCCATGGGCGCAAAGATGGCCGCAGGTGCATTTGCTATTTAAAACGACGTGGGCGCTGGATGGGAAACTGACAACTGCGTCGGTCTTAAACTAACAAAGACACTTGCGTCGGGCTTTGTGCTGCGCTGCGCCGGGTGCAAGAGAGGACCCCTAAACTCCCCGTCAAGCATGTGCACCCAAGTCTTCAAAAAACCTCGGGAAAACACTGACCGTTACATGAAATAAATAAATCAGAGGATGCGTAAGAGGTATCACGACAGCAATGGTCATCACAAGCTCAAATCTTCTGAGTGTGCAGCACAACACATCTTTATTGAGATATTTGGACAGTGTTGGACCGTAGGAATGCTTCACTTTATTAATCTTAGTTAAGTCTTCATACAAAGGTTGGTATATTAATAAAGACATTGATCAAAATGCAGATTTTGACAGTTAAATTAATCTTTCAATGGAACAATAAAAAGATGTTACGGAGTTGCTGAAGGGACAGAAATCATGACATGGCAGTAGTATTCTCAACTTTTCCTTAAGAGGCATACAGGAGTGATTTATTGCAAGTAAGAAGAAACCGACTGAAAAAAAAATACAACTGGATAATAAACACCAGATCTTGCTGATTTGAAGACCTGAAAGTATCCTTTGGAGAAGGCAACTGAAAAGCAGAGCACCAGGTAAGTGAAACACGATTCAACATGTTCTGCTCGTGACACGCAGACAGAAACAGATGGCACAATATTGTTACAAATCACTTTCATCCCACAGATAAAAATATTTGATTGAAACTTTTTTTTTTTTTTTTTTTTTTTTTTAAAAAAAGGTACTCCCAGTTAAAATATTCTTCATGATACAAGGCAAACATAAGTAAGGCTTTAGATTGTAAAATAACAAAAAGTCTTCATTTATGCTATCTATTCAGCAGATATGTTCCCCCAGAGAATCAACACATGGACATGTTAGACTGAAGATTGAAAACCCCCACCGACACAAATGTTTAAGTTTAAATTAAAAAAAAATAAAAACATGAAAGATTTAAGAGAGTGGTTTTATCATTAATGCGCACTACTGTTTGCACCTGAACCTTACAACACTTGGGCCCAAAACACTTTAAGACAACAATGTGAACAATTGCTCGACTAAGACACTTGTGAGGAGCAAGTAAGCGTGGCTCACAGTGTAGCGTTAACACTGGCTGACGTGCTCCGTGTCGTCAGTGTGCTAAACGGATCGTACCACAGAAAGTTTTCAGAAGCAATGGCTACAAATAGTCTCATTCAGACTCTTATTTCGATGCTTTTAAAATGCAGTATCATTGGTTTGGCTTGGTCCCCCGGGGTCTTCATTACACAGTGTTGCCCTGCACACGTCAGCTCACACTTTCAGTTGAAGATAAAATGGGGGGAAAAAAAGAAATTCAGCAATGCATTAATGTGATAAAGCATTTTCATTTTCGCTCCATTCACTCTGTTTTTTTGTTTGTTTGTTTTTTAACATGTACAGCTGACAAAAGCATCACAGCACCGGGGTCATATTATCCCAATGGCTTGAAATCTGAGCATAGATGATCTTGTATTAGAGATGTTTATATGGAATCATGTGGAGATCCACATGATGGTTTCATTAAATCAGATACAGACAACAATGCATCATGGTAATCATACTGCAAATACCAGACAGGAAAACGATGGATTTAAACAGCATGAGGATTGTCCTGAACCAGTCCGAGCTGGGTTGCAGAATACTTTGAGTATCTGAATTTCACACCAGATATAGGGACATTACTGCCCCCCCCCCATCCCCCCAATCGACGATACATCGTGGTAACATTCAAGTAGAGGCTCCATGTAAACCCTGACCACTGAATTCAGCAGTGTTGTAGTCAAGACCACCTAAACCGAGACAGAGTAATCACCAAGACCAGAGTGTATCGAGACAGATTCAAGACCAAGGCATGGAGAGACCGAGTCAAGACCCAGACCAGACCAGTGCCAGACTGCCAGAGCTTCTCCGGTCTCTCACATTCACTTTCTTGGGAGTGCATGATAAGGGAGGGGGGGGGGGGGGGGGTTAACAGTAACACATTTTCAAATTAGAAATGAGTCAAGTTATCGGTTGCATTTCAAGTAGGAAGTTTTACATCCAATCATAGTAATGATGTTAAAGACAATTCGGCCACTTATGGCGTTTTTACATCACATGGTACCTGCTCGACTCGACTCTACTCGCCTTTTTTGGTTTTCCATTGCGAAAAAAAGTACCTGGTACCTGCTAACAGGTACTTTTTTTGGTACCACCTCAGTCGAGGTTCCAAGCGAGCTGAGGCGAGCCGAAAAGGTGACCTGAAAGCGACAGACGGGGTGTCCTGAACAAACCCGCCATTTTTAAATAGTTTAGCCAGCTGTGGTCAGCTGAGATGAGGCGAGTTGAGCAGGTACCATGTAATGGAAAAACGCCATTAGTGATATCCCTGCAGTTGTGGTCTTGACCGGTCTAGAAATACATTGCCAAGTCCAATTTATCCGAGTCAGAGACGAGGCCGAGTAAATATGAGATTGATTCCGAGACGAGACAGAGACCTTCAAAAAGTGGCCTTGAGACCCGTCTTAAGACCAAGACCGATCTTGAGTACTACAACACTGGAATTCAGTGATCGAAACTGATGGGAAGACTGAAGCCACATGATAACAGCCATTATTATCCATCTTAAAACTAATATGCTTTTTAAGGACTGAAGGGAAACTTTGGCTGTAGGGATCCATTTAAGACAAACAAAAGAGACAGTAACAGTCACTTCCCAATGGACATCAGACTGTTTACATACAGTAGGAAGGACCAAATCCATCACGGAGGAGTGCCAGTGCTATTACAATATTCTGCTGTTGATTACTATTTAAGCAACATTATGTACCTGATCCCCATTACAACTCACGCAGCCCAAGTCTTAGAGTTAATGATCAGAGCTCAAACTGAACAGTGGCATTAGTGGGGCCTTCTTTTGCTCATTACGAACTGCTGTTTTTGAGAAAATCCTGGTTGAATTGCAGACTTGTTAACACAACCGGTGAACACATGATAATGATACGATCACAGTCCACCCTTCACTCCTCCCAGCAAAAAGAATACAGCAACATTAATAAGCAAACAAATAAACACATAAAGGCTACGTGGCATCCACTACAATATAGTGCAGTGCTTTTTGTCCTTGAAGGGATTTTCTGAGGCAGGGATGCCCATAAGGAGAGGGTCGTTTCTGGCGTGTTCACTGCAGTAGTTCATAAGGTCTGCAGAGGCCTTGGATACCTGCAGAAACAATGGAAGACAGAGACACAACTTTAGTTATAAAGAAGTAAGACGTGGCTTTCGAAGGGTAGCACTCACGTGATCACATGATTAAGTCACATGCATGCTCAGAGAATGCATGTTACTAACTTAGCTCCGGGGAGATTCTTCCCCAGAGTCCTTGGGCTTTCTCGCCTCGCAGATGACCTTGGATCGTGGTTGCAGCTGCTGCCGTTGTCCTGCTAGCCGCCCTGCTACGCCCTGCTACGCCCTGCTACTCATAGGCGCCGACAGGTGGGTGCTCGAGCTCCGGAGCACCCACGGAAAATACTGAGCATCCACGTGTGCCAGACTGCCAGTAGGCATTTAAAATTAAACACTGCAGTTGGTGCTAAGTGGAGCGTCTGTCATAGTGTGATTGGTTATGTCGCTGTCAGTCCAACGAAGCTGATCGCGGTTACGTGTCAGTTAAACTTTTCATCTCCAGTCCTATCTGTATTTGTGAGAAGTGGCGCTGTTGAACGATGGCCTACTTTACGGCTTTATTATGGAGTTAATAGGCGTGTGTGTTTGTGTCGGCTGCTGTCCATTTCCTAAGGTTCTGAAATGCAAATGTTTTTTGATAACTGTTTTTTTTTTTTTTTTTTTTTTTTTTTTTTAAAAAAAAAAAGGGTGTGCGCCCGTGAGCACCCACGGAGGAAAACATAAATCGGCACCTATGCAGCTACTACTATTACTACTAGTCATAGTTCTATTATCTCTTATTGTTATTAGAATTGCCCCTGTCCATCATGCCAACTGCTATAAGTATTATGAATCATATTTATGTATATCTGTATATCCGTATCAGTGTGTCTGCGGCCGCCCACCAAGAGTCCGGTTCCGTCTGAGGTTTCCACCTGTTTAAAGGAAGTTTTTCCTTGTTGCTGTTGCGCCGAATGCTTGATCTTTTGGGGAATTGTTGGGTCTCTGTAAATCATAGAGTGTGGTCTAGACCTACTGGGTTTACTATCTGTAAAGTGTACAGAGATAACTCCTGTTATGATTTGACACTATAAATAAAATTGAAATCCAACCAGCCAATCAGATGCAAAGATTTTCCCTTCAGTGCATTTGCCACATTGTCCATTCTTATAAATAATTCCTTATATTTTTTTAAAAGTATAGATGATTTTTATCTCTAGATAAAAATGATATTTGTTTGACCTCTTTGATAACCCCATTAGCATTTAACATGTGAAATTTACAAAAATGTGATATATTTATAATACATAAATAGGAATGGAATCATATAGAAAACAGTGTCTATTTGCAGCCCCTAGGCCCTAGCCCCTAGCTGAGCTATTCACACCCTGTGACGTAACAACAAAAACACGTTTCTCGCGTGCACCGAAATCATTCATCTTCCTCGACAGCAGAAACTGGCTTATTAAGAATGTTTATAACAATTGAATTTCTAGCGGAAAATGGATACTACAGCTGTGCTTTCTGTCTTCAGTGAAAGCATACAACCTATTTTTTGTATACAGCATGGTCACCTAGCAACCGAGGCTTAAAGACACCAAGTAGTCAACGGTTGTACGACATTCCACAAGAGCTGCTCGATGAGTGGTTAGAACAGCGAGCTGTGGCCCAAGGAGTCTGGGGTTTGATTCCCCAATGAAGAGAGCTTGTTTCTTTCATTTTGGATTGGATCATTTGCATGCCATTGCACAAGTCAAATCTGTTTAAAACTGCCTATTCCACTTGATGTCAATTGCTCTGCCTCTTTCTGTTGTTTCTATTTTATTCATTATTTTTATTTATATTTTTTGCTGCTTTTAAATGTCTTATGTATCCCTGTACGGTGTCCTTGAGTGCCAAGAAAGGCGCCTTTAAATAAAATGTATTATTATTATTATTATTATTATTATTATTATTATTATTATGGCTGTCAAAATAACACGTTCATTTCGATTAATTAATCTGAGAAAAAATAACGCGTTAAAAAAAATAACGCAGATTAATCCATTCCATATTGACGTTTGACCCGGAGCCGTTCTAGCCACCATCGACTGTAAAATGAAGGAGGGAGACGAGAATGTGCTGCCTGGATCATTAATTGGAACATTTACTTGTAAAAATCTTCTTCCTGCCAACCCTGGCTACCGAAATCTGGAGCCACTGATATGTCTGCTCTTCTCTCTGATGCTCTGAAACAGACGGTACAGGCTACACACACACCGCTGCACGGGACGCTAGTTAACACTATACTCAACAGCAGCTAACGTTAGCCTACCGCTAGCTAGTTAACACTATACTCAACAGCAGCTCACGTTAGCCTACCGCTAGCTAGTTAACACTATACTCAACAGCAGCTAACGTTAGCCTACCTCTAGCTAGTTAACACTATACTCAACAGCAGTTAACGTTAGCCTACCGCTAGCTAGCTAGTTAACACTATACTCAACAGCAGCTAACGTTAGCCTACCTCTAGCTAGTTAACACTATACTCAATAGCAGCTAACGTTAGCCTACCTCTAGCTAGCTAGTTAACACTATACTCAACAGCAGCTAACGTTAGCCTATCGCTAGCTAGGTAACACTATACTCAACAGCAGCTAACATTAGCCTACCGCTAGCTAGTTAACACTATACTCAACAGCAGCTAACGTTAGCCTACCGCTAGCTAGTAGCTGGATTAAAAACGGTTAAAATGCTGACAGCTAACGCTAAACGGTGTAAAGTTTGACTGTGTGGTTTTAGCCGTCGGAAAAACAACGCAGACGGTGCGTTCAATTAAACAGTTTTTTCTTCATATCGGTTCAGGCACCGTTAATTAAGTATGCAATTAATTTTGATTAATTAATTACAGAGTATGTAATTAATTAGATTACATTTTTTAATTGATTGACAGCCCTAATTATTATAATTTTTAAGTCAGGGCCCGCCCCCCAGGTCGAGAACCACACAAGTGTATGTATCAACGTCTCTCTGAAGTGTGCGAAATACTGGACACTGCAACAATTTTATTTAGGCCACAGAGCAATATTCCAAAAACCATAAACCTATGCACTGATAAGCATCAAAACACAACACAACACACATCACAACAAGTGTGAGATTTTAAATCTGTGCGTTTTACAATGCTTTTTTAACCTATTGAGGAGTACGGTCACAAATATGTGATTAGAACATTAGGAAAAATGTTGAGAGATTTCCACATTTTCCCAGTATTTTTAAAAAAATATTTTGATTACATTGTGTGATCAATATGCCAGGGTAAATGCACAGGGGTGCAAATAGCATATATTGATATTTGTACCAGACGGGGTATTAATAGAACACATTCCTGTGTGCACCGGGGTAACAATAGCATTCACTTCTAATTGTACCAGGGGTGCAAACAGCCTCACCCTATAGAAAATTGGCTAAAATGGAAACAAAAAAAAAAAAAAAACAGAACAGGGATGAAAGTCTAGGAAAAAATAAGATGCACTGAAAGTGGTTTATTGTTGCAATGTACCTTTATCCTCTCAATGCTGGCCTCTATTCTCAGCTGCTGCACCGTCCGCCGAGCATGGGCAATGTTATTGGAACCGTGAGCTTTGGAAGACATCCTGGGCAATACAGCACTGTAATGAAGGACAACGAAGAAAAGCTTGAATAACACTGAAGAGAATGAGACACTGGTGTACGATACATTGTGCTTGTTGTGTCTAAGCAACGCTGTATTTCTGGTCAAGTCGGAGGCAGTAAATTAAAACAGTTGTAAACTTGTCAAATTGGGAATGCAACTTCAGCACTGTCTAACAGCAGGAAAGGTCCACGCTTGTTTCAGTAACAACTTGGTTGCGATGATGACAGCTGCTACGTGCAAAAGCCATCTTGTGCATCAGATAAAATCAACAGGACGATAAGCAGAGAATAAAGAAGCATTAAGCCAGTAACGCAACGCTGGGTAGAGTGTTACATTAATATTTAGTCAGTACATTATTTGACAGTATGTACCGCAGGTGTGTACATACAGATGCTGGTTTAATACGTGTTCTGCTCTTCCTCTTCTCCTGCAGAGTTGTTCCCAGAAGTGACATCACCAACAAGGTTTGTTTTATCTATTTTTTTTTTTTATCAAAAAGTACACACAAAGCTGAGGCACACCCATGCACCCATGGCCATACTGTATGCATGCTCTTTGTTTTAGGTTTCTATGCAATTCTGCTGAAAACACAAGTGGATTTATATATTTTTTCCCTTTTTTTTTGTTGGGTTTAAGAGTCCCTTTGTGCAAGCAGCGCAGTCCCCCTGCTGCCAGACATGGCACAATAATGCAACTTTGTTTCAGTGTGTGCACAGTGTGAAATATGAGCTCGGCTGATAGGTGCTAAACTACAACAATGACTTAGAATCGGACCTTGCAGGATATCTCGATTTAAACAAAAATGTTGCAGCAATGTAAAGATTTCCGTGTGTCAAAGAGTGTGTGACTGAGGGGCTGATCTGTCTGGGAGTGGAGCGCAGTGGGTCTTCCTGCTAATCATTTACAGACTGGATGAGAACAGGCCCGGACACATCCTGCAGTCCATGTGGGAGCGCTGGCTCCCGTGTCTCTCCACTGCACTTTTATTTGTTTGTGTTTCTCATAGAAACCCGTACACACACGTACACACACACACACACACACACACACACACACACACACACACACACACACACACACACACACACACACGCACACATTTCCTTCAGCATTTTTTGCAACACACACATTCTTGTGACACTCATGCTTTCACCGAAACGGGGGGTGAACAGGATGCTTCAAGTACAGTTTCTCAGAAGTTTATTGTGAAATTTACAAGACGTCTGCAGGCTCAAGTTTTTTTTTTTTTTTTTTTTTTTAATAATAAAATGAAAATAAAGTTGTAAGTTAACATGCCATAGCAATTAAATAGGCATTTTGTTCCATCTGCATATTGTCATAATATTTTCAATTTTTTATTTACTTCATTCAGGTTATACGTGTATAGTGTTGTGTAATCAGGCCTCGGTCACAGTAACTGTAAATAAAAGGGTAACACAGGGGCAGTGAATGCAACAGTTGAGCATGAAGTCCCTTTTTATAGCAAACCATAACATTTGCCTCTATTTTGGTTTTGTCCAGCCTGTCTGCATCCCGTTTTCCCTGCAGGATGTAGTCCTTCCAGACAGCCTCTGATGCTGTAGCTCTTCCTTGTTTCAGGAACAAAGTGGGAGGGAGGGATGAAGACACACACAAGAACGGAAATAGGGAAGGGAAGGAAAATCTTCTGACTTCTGCAAGGGCTGATTAGAGAGTTTTATTTCTATCTAAAGATCAGCAATCACTGCAAAGGAAACGCAGCCAGAGACGACTCAGAGAGCTGAAATGTCATTGATAACATGAAAGTGAGACATGAAAGGCTCATGCTGTACAATGCAGAGTGAACAATCCTCCACAGGAAATATTCTTAGCTTAGTCATAAAGGCGAGGTACCACAGGTGAAGATGGCAAAACTCCTTTTATCCATACGTGATGAGTGAGGGTGTTTATTTCTATAGTCTGGGGGAGTCTTTAGATGGATCTGAGCCCCACATGTTTGCTTCTCTGACAAACATCAGTTAGGTTTGAGATGACATGGTGCAGCCAATGACTTTTATGGCTGACTGGAAATCAGTTTTGAGGCAGTCTTTCAACTGGAGAACAGGTTAGTCACCAACTTCTTAGTACTCCTCTTCAAACACTTATATGAGCACATCATTTATTGTCGCCAGGCAAGAACTTGGATTTCCTGGCACTACCGAGCAAACCAGTTTGCATAGTTGCATAAATTGTGCAATATGCGGGATATTTATGCAGTTTTATGCCATGAAATTGCAGGAACTTGCAAAACCTGCGGTTTCATCATGGCTTCATCGCTTTGCAGCTTTTCGATGATGTTCACGTCGCGTAATTATGTCACTTCAGAACGTTCCCATGGCAACAGGGGAAAATGGCTGCTCTTGTGTGAAGTAAACAACATTTTTCAACTTTCTGCTAAGATATATAAATGTGACTTTTTTTGCAACGAAAATGCGGGGATTATGAAATCATGCAAGCCCCGCATATTGTGCGCGGAAATTTATGCGGCGAAAGTGCGGCGTATTTGAAAAAATGCGGCCCCTGCATAAATATGCGGACTTTGGCTGATTATGCATTGAATTATGCGATCGCATAATCGCATTTTTCTGGAGGGACTGGGTAATAATCCATGACTCCAATGTTCCACAACAAATGTTCCACCAAAACAAGTTCCTTCCCAAGACTATCCTGCAGAGCCACCGCTACTGCATTCTGGGATGGGAGTAAAAAATGCTCTGGTTCATTGGCATTCCTTTACACCAATCACAATCGTCTTGGGCGGTGCTAAGCGCCGGACGGAGCAACGGTGCCGCTGCCAAATAGCCTCGGGAAGGAACTTGTTTTGGTGGAACATGTGTACGTTCAAAAGTAGTTTTAGTCGTGCAACAGAAAACTCAGATTGGACAGATAGTCTAGCTAGCTGTCTGGATTTACCCTGCAGAGATCTGAGGAGCAGTTAACCATAGTCCTCACAAATCCATCGGAGTTTAAAATTCCACCACAAAGAAAGTGGAAGGTAACGGACAACCGGCCGTAAAGAGGGACATCCGGCGGAATTTCCGGCGGCACCGGAGCAATCCCGGAAGTGGAACATCAAGGATATAGACTACTATCCCTGTAACGCCAAAATATCAGTTTGACCAGTATGTGGCGTAGAAGGAAGAGGCAATTAAATCATGAAGAGGTGGGAAGTGAAACCTCAATCCAACCGGCACTTAGAAGTGATTCTTGCAGGCAAACCATGCCTACTGAGTCACCTCAGTCAAACTGTGCAGCCCCTGTGATGTGATGCCAGTTACTACCAGCAGCACCAGTCTGACTCTGAAACTCTATGGGAGGGCACTATGGGTGTGTGTGTGTGTGTGTGTGTGTGTGTGTGTGTGTGTGTGTGTGTGTGTGTGTGTGTGTGTGTGTGTGTGTGGCATTAAGCACCACCATGTACATATAGGAGCCTTGCTACATACGTACATTACCTCCAAGGATCAGAAAAGACCACCCCCCTTAATAGCCCACCCTATCACAATATACACACACACAGCCAGGACCACCTACTGCACAGAGAAGAACAGCCCCTCCTGCTCTGCTCTACCTTAGACACACAAATCCACCCGCACACATGCGATTCATTAGCACAGTGTACAAAGTGCCAAGAACAGGGAGCCATTATGACTCAGTGTGCATTAACACCAACACTCAGAAATGAAAAAGTGTGTGTGTGTGTGTGTTACACTGCTACTACCCTGCTGCAGCTGAGACCCAAAGAAAACTCTTAAATTTGCTGCTGACGAACACAAACGAAAGCCATTAAAGGCTAAAAGAAGAGTCAGTCCTGTTAAGTGTACAGTATGTGTGGTCCCTTCACAGAGTATCTGAGGCTTTTCACACTGGAGGAGCTTTTGTAATAAAGTAACACCACTGGAAATAAACTGCTTTAGGGCTTAAGTATTGCCGGCTGCGCTTTACGCTTGACATGTATGAGGTGATGAGAGGTAGGCAAAGATCACATCCAAAGCCTTCCATTTAGTTCACCCTGAAATAACAAGCGGGTCATTTTCTACCCTCTGTTGTGTAACTTGAAAGACTTTGAAAACACAGTATGTTCGCAAACACAGTTCAGTTTTTAAAAGAAAAATTATAATAGACATTGTCGAGTGTATTTCTGTCAGCTTCATTAACTTCAATAACTTGAAGTGGTCTTGCGTAGAACTTATGTAGACCGAGACTGGAATTATGCTTCTGTGAAGAGAAGGGCTGGGTAATATATCGACATTATATCGATATCATGATATTAGACTATATAGTCTTAGATTTTAGTGGTTTAAAGGCTGCATTACAGTAAAATGTTATTTTCTGAACATACCAGACTGTTCTAGCTGTTCTATTATTTGCCTTTACCCACTTAGTCATATCTACATCACTAATGATTATCACAGATCTCATTGTGTAAATATTTTGTGATAGTTCCAATATTCAACCCGGCAATATCGTCACTGCAGTATTTGGTCAATAATATTGTGAGATTTGATATTCTATATATGGCCCAGGCCTATAGGAGAACCTTCAATGTCTCTGCGGACTGTGGACCTACACAGAGAAGGGCGTTACAGCTAACAGCAAGTCGCCTCCCAAATCTCAAAAACGGGTCTTGGGAACAAGCTGCAAATACGCTAAACTAAAATGGTGAACATGGTCAACATTATATTTGCCTCTCAGCATGTTAGCATTGGCATTGTGAGCACATAAGCCCAAAACCCCCACCGCTGTCTCACAGAGCTGCTAGCACGGCTGTACACAGGCTGGTCTTCCTGCACATATTGCAGGTAGAATTGATTGTGCACAAGAACTTTACTTTCTTATCTGCTCAAATCCAAAATCAAAGCTGACATATAATTGCCAGTAACCCTTATGGCGACCATGCTAAAAACTCCCTGCTCTACTGCCTGGGGTCTGTCTGGCTTTATGTATCAGCTGAGAGGTGAAAAACAGTGACTTGTGGAAAGACGATATTTGGAGTCTAGACAGATGTCTGCTGCTGCTTTGAACAAAAGAGAGTTCAAAGACTTGGGCTCAAGCCACAAGCCAGTATATTGGTTGTTCTCCCTTCTCCACACACACACACACACACACACACACACACACACACACACACACACACACACACACACACACACACACACACACACACACACACACACACACACACACACACACACACACACACACACACACACACACACACACACACACACACACACACACAGGGGTGGAGCGGGGGGGGGGTGGCTTCTGGGGCTGCAGCACCAAATCCTTTAGGCAACTTGACTGTCTTTCAGAGGCTGAATAGGCTCCGTTTTGAAGCTAGAGTGAAGCTTGATATTGGTATCATATGAAACTAAATAACAACCCAAAGTTAAGCTAAATTTTGGCGAGGGAAAAAAGGGTCCCATGCAATTTTTCCTTGGCTAACTATCACATAAAGGTTTACAGATTTTAGGCATTCTATTATCAAATTGCTTGCTGTGAATGGGGAAAAAAATCTCCCCTCTAGGTTTGGGCTCAGCCCCAAACGTTTAGAACTAGTGTCCAAAATTAACTTTTTGACTAATCAGCCAAGTTGGCAGGTACAGTGAGGAAAATAAGTATTTGAACACCCTGCTATTTTGCAGGTTCTCCCACTTGGAAATCATGGAGGGGTCTGAAATTGTCATCGTAGGTGCATGTCCACTGTGAGAGACATAATCTAAAAACAAAAATCCAGAAATCACAATGTATGATGTTTTAACTATTTATTTGTATGATACAGCTGCAAATAAGTATTTGAACACCTGAGAAAATCAATGTTAATATTTGGTACAGTAGCCTTTGTTTGCAATTCCAGAGGTCAAACGTTTCCTGTAGTTTTTCACCAGGTTTGCACACACTGCAGGAGGGAGTTTGGCCCACTCCTCCACACAGATCTTCTCTAGATCAGTCAGGTTTCTGGGCTGTCGCTGAGAAACACGGAGTTTGAGGTATCAGTATCGGTATCAGAAATAGGGCAGACGCACAACAGGGTTTCCGCTATGTACACCGCGCACCGCCGCTCCTTCAGCTGTTCATGAAAAGTCCTCAAGTCCTAAGTACACGGCTCTGCAGAGCCGTCTGCTCTACTGATCTCAAGTAAACTGTCATCCGCTCTCTCTCCCCTTATGCCGCCTTCCCACTGGCCCTTGAAATCAGCTCCGTAATACACAACACGCCCCCATCGGACGTCGTACTACACCGCTGAAAAGCTTCGGAAGCGACTCACAAAAATGGCGGAGAGACTAGAACAACTGATAAGTGTCTGAATGTACGATTCTCTATAACCCCTCTTATACAGATATAAATAGAAAGGCTGCTGCGGTTCGGACCCATTCGCATGCGGTCTGCGAATCTCCATAGGAAATAAATGACTTCCGGTCGTTTCGAAAGCCGTATCGGAGCTGATTTCAACTGCCAGGGGGGTGTTTTAGGGCGTGGCTATGATGTGATTGCCAGTGAAAGTGTGTAACTTAACGTAGAGTGTAAGGGCTCTCCCCCCTCACTCCTCCCTCTGGTCTAAAATCGTCACATCCCATCACATTCACCAAAATGAAGACTGATAAACTTAGTCCTTACTATTTTGGTACACACATTTACCCACCATGTGGCAGATAGCCCTCTTAGAATTACTCGATAAATGGAAAATATACCCGCATTTGGCACTTGGTGAGTGTTCATTTTGGACTTGTTTACAACATCTGGCCCCTCCCACCTGCAAGCAGGAGTTTCCCAGTCTGCAAGCTTAAAGTAGCCTTCTCATACTATGTGCTGCCAGTCAGCACTTTTCCAATGAAAAACCGTATCTCGCTACACCTAAAACTTGACCCCCGCACTGGAGTTTGTTGCCGAGCAGATCAGATCAGTGCTACCTTGTGCACTCCCCTCCTGCTTTACTATAAACACTGGCCTGTTCTCACTTGGTTACCGTGCTTATCAAACAAAATAACACTCAAGTCATCAGTCCTGCTGCTGAGTAAAGTGGGATTATGTTTATGGGCCATAGGGAGAGACAGGGGCTGCTGAATGTGTGGGTCTGTGAGAGAGAAAGGGTGAGGCAGGGAGGAAATGGTGTGGGCACTTGTTCATACTGTGAGAACCACCAGAGTGACATCACTACTTTCCCACCAGAAATCAAGGCAGGCGTTAAAAGGACGGTGGCTGTCCTTGTAACGTAGTTGACGTTGACGACATCACAATGATTGCTGTTGTTTTTTTAAAGATTTTTTTTGGGGGCATTTTAGGTCTTTATTTGTATAGGACAGCTGAAGACATGAAGGGGGAGAGGGGGAATGGCGAAGTCGAACCCACGGCCGCTGTGTCGAGGAGTAAACCTCTATATATGGGCGCGCGCGCTCTACCAGGTGAGCTACCCAGGCACACACAATGATTGTTGTTGATGTGGATGTTTACCAGGATGAATAGAAACCATAGAGACAGGAGGACCCTGAAGATAGGGCATCGCAAGTCATGTACCGTTTGAAGAGGAGCTGAAAATCAATCAATTAGTCAAGAGAAAATTAACGGAAACTATTTCGATAATTTGATTAATCATTTCAGCCGTTTAATCAAGCAAAAAATACCAAATACTTGCTGGCTGCAGTTTCTCCAATGTGAGGATTTGCTGCTTTTCTCCATTTGATTTCATTGTAAACTGATAGCTTTGGGTTTTGGACTGTTGGTTGGACAAAACAAGACATTTAAAAAAAAAAAAACGTCCCCTCGGACTCTCAAACCTCATGATGAGCATTCCCCACTATTTACTCAGACTAATCAATTCATCAGAAACAATCCACACATTGAACAATAATGAAAAAGAATGTTATTTGCGGCCCTAACCCTTACAGTAAGAGTAGTAAAAGCAATGCAAGTACAGCCCACAGTGAAGAAGATACAGCTGAGAGGACACGGAGTTGCAGCACCACCCCAGAGAGGCAGGTATGGCCGCTGAGATAAGTGAAGCTGACGGGACCCCACCCAGGACACTGGCTGCACACTCAGTACAAAGGGAATACTGGGAAATTCAGTATCCTCTACGCCAGTCTGCAAGACTGCATGATTAGGATTGGCCGAAAGGGTATTCATTATTCCTATGTAAGCAGACGTTTCCAGGAAAAGCTGCAGGCTTTTGTGAAGGTTAATGGAAAGTTGTGTAGATTGAAAATGTGGTGCTACAAATGACACAACTGTGTGTGTTTTTTTCTGTATCACCATGAAAACGTTTCAGTTCAACTTACAGCCCCATACAGTCGGTTCTCGGAATCTGGGAAACTGCACAATCCTGTAAGTACTGTGGCTCGACAGGATAAAAAAACAAAACAATCCAGCATACTGTCAAACAGTCACACAGTGTCTAGACAGAAGACTAGACTGGACTCATTTTTGCAGGGTTTCTAAATCCTAAATTCATGCACAATTACTTCAGACTCATTCCTGTCCAAATAAACTATGAATGATTCTTTGTTTCAAGCACAGACTAGATGGCTGACAAGTTATGCTGCAGGAATGACAAGGCAACCCAGTTTATTATCAACTCAATTTGAAAGCACTTAGCTATTAAAACGCTGCATCAGGTTAGATAAGGTAAGCACATCCATGAGATAGCAAGCCAAGAAAGTTAATCAGTGTTCTTAAACATGATGATACAGCACAGGATAGTGTGAACACAGCGGACTGCACATACAGTGGCTCTAAGAGGAGCAGGGACTCCGACTGCCTGACATAATGACAGATAACGGTGATAACAGAGGGGGCAAGTAACACTGCTATGTAAGGATTAAGCAGAAAACATAAAACAATCCCTAGCCGGGCCACCTGTAATTAGCCTCCACTCCACACAGAGCACAGTTCACACACTCATCCACTTGACTAAATGTTGCCTAATTTAGACTTGCAGAGTAATGGTGCAGCAGAGATTCATTGCACATACAAAAAAAAAAAAATAAAAAAAAAATAACTTAAAGGCTGTCCTTTTATCCTTTTCCCAAGTTAATAATTAGTTTAATTTATGGATGAATACACATGGAAGGTCACACGCTTTTGGCAGAGGAGTTATGGGCGTTATTTCACATCGTTAAAACAACGGCCAAAACTCTGTCCTTGACTTTTTTGGCCTCTCTCTGCACACCAGTTGAGTCGGGCGGTGAAATACGGCTCCTGGGCTGCTGAGTAGGACATTTTAAGCTAGCACTGTCAGCCATCCTGTTAGCCTATTGTTGAGATGGCTAATTATCAGCTGGGTAATCCGAAATGTGGTTGCAGTGCGATTTTAATGTTATGGGGAATGTAGTGTAAGTGTAGTCTAACCAAGTGAAGGTTATAATGTACCTGCAGCAGGTGTGGGGGAGGGGGAGAGACGGCCGGCCTGGGAGCACCAGAATATGACACTGAACACCTTGAGCTTTGTTTTGAAAAATATATGCACGGTGCCCATTTAATATTAAAGGCACATTTACCCACCTCCCTTTCTTCTAATCTAAAGCCATTGCTAGACCATTAGTGTAGAGATTAATGCAGACCCCTTGGTGGTCTTTGGGTTTAAGGCGCTGATAACAACTGCAATGTCTACCGTTCGATTCCAGCATGTGACCTTGTGCACAAAAAATTATAAATATGTAAATAAAGTGTTTTTGAACCCCCCCAAGAAGGCACACAACATGTAACAATAACAAGTAACAACAGAGTAAGGCTGGGCAATATATCAATACTATATCGATATTGCGATACAAGATTAGATATCTTCTTAGATTTGGGATCTTGTAGCATGGCATAAGTGTTTTCTTTTCCTGGTTTTACAGGCTGTGTTACAGTAAAGTGATGTCATTTTCTAAACTTGCCTTACTATTAGCTGTTCTATTATTTGCCTTTAACCACTTAGTCATTATATCCACGGTATTTATGATTATTGTCAAGCCTACAATATCGTTGCGATAGCATTATCGAGGTATTTAGTCCAAAATATCGTGATAATAGATTTTCTCCATATCGCCTGGCTCTACAAGAGACAGTCTTGGCCTGGGTTTTCCAGAAGTTTTCATATTAACAGTCTAATTACTGAAATAGCGTAGTGAAGACATAAGCTAAAAACGCACTACACAACAAGGGCCTAATTCACACTTCTACAATGCAAGAGACACATTATGAGAAAGAAGACAAGGGGAAACTGCAAAACGCACATAAGAAAAAATGAAGGGTAACAACAATAACTGGAATGCTTTGTTTCCATTGATGTAACTGTCAAATGGGTTTTTTGCATTCCTTCCACAGGAAGGTCCGGAGGTAATGAGACAATTATGTAAAAGTCTGGTGCTCAACGAGTATTTAGACACAACTCCTGGCTTTACACGTTACACACAGCATGCCAAACATCTGCGAGCAATGCAAAAACAGACACAAAGGGCAGACAGTGGCTCAGTGATATCATTAGTAACTGGAGTATGCACTAAAAATAGCCAACAGGTCTGTGTTGTTTCTGGCTACAGTGGAGCTGCTTTCAGCTGAAAACTCCCCCAACAGTAGCAAAGTGTTACTAAACTGACAGCTGGGTGTCATCCAGATTAGCAAGGTCTCTCTGCAGTTTCCACTGAGGTGCCTATGAGACTCTGGTTCCCCTAGTAATGGGCCATTATCAAGCCCAGAGCAGCCCAAAACAAACAGAGGCCTTTGGCAGATAATGCCCTTCAGACGTCACTGCAGACGCACAGAGTGTGACATGCAGGAGACACAGGCGACCTGCCAGGCTGCGTCTCTCTGCTCTGCCCTCGGAAAACAAACAGCATTGTTTGCAAAAAAAAAAAAAAAAAAAAAATGCACAAAAGAAAGCTTAGTGAGAGCAGAGTGGAGTTTGCTGGAAATGGATGCAGGGAGCAGGGCAGAGGGCTGTAGGAAAAGATGTGTGCTTTGCGACTGAGACTGAGATAAGAGTGTGTGTGTGTGAGGGAGGGAGAGAGCTGGAGAATGCAAGCTGTGCAGCTGTGTGTATGTTGCATTTGGTCGCACGCCAAAAATCGGCTGCCGGCGACAGGAACGTCGTAAAACTTAAAGCTATTGTGAGTGCTTTGCCTTTTTTGCCTCGGTCTCTCTTCTCTTCTGAAAGCTACTATTCATGACGAAAGCAGGGAGATACTACACAATGGATCTCCGTCTCTCGCCCAACACGGCCCTGCCTATATGGAACAATAAACAAACATATTCAGTCTTTCCAGTCTCCACCCCTGAGCTGGTCCGACTGCATGTTACTACTACAGCGAGGGTGGAATAGATGGAGAAGGCCAAAGGTCCATCGTAGAGCCCCTCCTCCATGCTGGAGCTGAAGCAGGAAGGGTTAAACAACAGAATGCATGGATGGACGTCACACAGCTCATTAGGCAACAACGTAAAGGTCGTAAAGGAGTTTGTTTTTCAAATAAGAGGAAACGAGATTAGTCAGAGGGTGACATAAATGGGGATGGGCTGTCTGTGTGTGTGTGTGAGTCAGAAGGTGCCATGTAAGTGGAAATTTGTGAAATTTAGGTATAGACACTGTTTAAGGCTAGTAATAACGTTGAGTTCATGAAATATGATGACAATCTTTGTCTATTGAATACGCGCACTATGCTTAATGTTATTCCACAGAATCAATCGATTAAGTCCTGTAACAGTCCAGCAATACCTTGCAGAAAAGACAGTATTAAGAAAAATACTCAGAAATCAGTCAGCTGTGAAATCAATAGCAGCTACCAATCCTGGTAAACAGGACAAAGGGATTAGGGGTGGAAAAATGCAGGCTGTATGACTTCCTCTGTCAGGACTGTTGGAGAGAGAGAGGGAGAGAGAGAGAGAGGAGAGAGAGAGAGAGAGAGAGAGAGAGAGAGAGAGAGAAGAGCAAAGCTGTCTATACCTTAAGAAAAGAAAAGAAATTGATATAGTGTTAAAGTTCATTCACTAAAATCCCTGCATGTACAGCTGCATTAGGAGGATCTCTGTTCTACTGCCAAGAGAAAACACACCAAACTATGCAGTTCCTTGACTCACACTATTGTAAAGCATTTCTATAAAAACATCGGAATATTAATAGGAACAACCACTCGTATGGCACCAGAATGCCCAAAAGGATGGATATACAGCTCTGCATTAAGGGATTGCAGCATATCTTTGTAGCCTATGTGTAGCTGCTTGTAGCTGACGTGACGTGTGCCTCTTCAAATACATCTGAACACATGTCGGGACTCTTGAGCAGCACCTACACAATCACCCTGTGGAAACCACAAGAACTACAGTAGTATTGGTCAGCTTGTGTTTGGCTCCTATACGTTTCGGACGAGAATGAAGACAACATTAAGCACATTGAAGAAAGTGTCAGTAATCCTCTCATTTTCAGCACCGCCAGGACTAGAAAAGCCGTCTCCACTGTTTAACTGTAACTACAAAATAAGCAATTAGAAGATGCCATCAACTCGGGCAGAACACAGCTCACTTAGTGTTTTCCCTAGGTTTGCAGAGGACTTTGGTGCACATATTATGGCAGGGGGTTTAGGGGTCCACCTTCATTACATTACATTACATGTCATTTAGCTGACGCTTTTATCCAAAGCGACTTACAATTGCTATATATGTCAGAGGATGCACGCCTCTGGAGCAACTAGGGGTTAAGTGTCTTGCTCAGGGACACATTGGTTGATGTATTGCATGTGTCATATCCACTGCGCCATCACCACCCTTCAAGAAAATGTTACATTTAAAAAAAAAAAAGAAGCAATTTCACATCATTTAGGACTGTTATTATTTCCATATCTGTGTCTAAAACAGTGTAAAAACCAGATCAGTTAATAAATAAACAATAAAGACTTGCTAGAAGTCCTCATTGATGTTACATTCATTCGGCTTAGGTGGTCCCCAAAACGGCTTGGGTGCTGCACCTAAGCCTTATAATAGTGGGGAAAACCCTCTTTTCTTTGCTTCTGCAGTGCATGTTATTTAAACTTCATTATCTTTACTTTAATCATTGTATAGTTTTTCATGTTTTCTATTTTAGTGCTATGTTACTGTATGTCATCTATTTGGCATTGCAACAGTTGCTATGACCCATTAATGCAAAAGAAGCATGATTGAAACGGAAATTTGGGACAGGAAGAGAAAAGCGAGTCTGCACCCGCATGCCCATTTTCAGAGCGCTCATGCCTCCTGTTGCACGAGACATTAGTCAATGTTTTGCCAGCGCCTCATTAAAGCCGTGGACAATCGAGAAGCTGTGCTAATGTGCTTACTCCAGTGTGTCGCTCTGAGGGTGACATTTATTTGTCTACAAACTGCTGACCTCTGTCTTTGCAGGTCAGAGTTCAACAGGCTGGCTGGGACAGTGTAAGTATCGTTTTCTCTCCGCCCCCCCCTGCCCCGAGTGTGAGCAGTTTCTCTTACTTGCGTGTCGTCTCTGTACTGAACTTAGATAAGGGAAAGAACAGAGGGCTAGATACGAGAGAGTTGCACCTGAATCATCTTAAAGTTAGTTTTAATAGTTTCAATAGTCATAAACTACCCCTAACACAGAGCATATGTCTATTTAGAACAGACAAAGAGGATGGTAAGGCTGCACAATATATCGTTTCTGTATCGTCATCGCGACATCAACTGGCGCAATAGTAATATAATTGTGTTAGTTGAAAGAAAATATCAGACGAAAAACAGAGGTCATGGGTTCAGTTCCAACCTGCGGCACTTTCCTGCATGTCTAAGCTGTCACAATAAAGGCCTAAATGCCAAAAAAATATATATATATTTTAGTGGTGGCTTTTAAATTCAATTCAATGTTCAATTTGTTCAATAAAAGAATGTTGGAAATGATTTCCTTTCATTTGTTTTATATTCAACAAACAATTTGTTGCATTTTAGCAGAATACTGAAATCCGCAGAAATGCAGAACTGAGTACACTTTAATATCCGTTTATTTATCACAAGTAATATCGTTATTGTGATATTCAACGACGTTATCGCATATTTTCCTTACAACATGCATCCTGTACAGCGTCTCAAATGTGTCACTGTCCTCGTACCTGCACCTGACGCCTGCAGGAAACGGGTGATAACTTCAGGAGCGATGAACGACGAGTCACATGCTGTCTATTAGTGTCTTTATCTATAGCACTTACTGCAAACAAACAAGGACAGGAATGACCGGCATGAGATTACTGCATGTGACACCTCAAGAGTTGCTGCATGAGGAGTGAGCCATGCACAAACCCACACACACACGCATTCAAGAAACAGGAACAAATTAGTGCAAAGTGCCTACATATGAAAGTAAATAGTGCTGATGCCTAATTCCTCGAGTTATAGTTGGAAAAATGCAACAGTCACTGTGACAAAAGCACATTCATGACATTATTGGAGTATTGACACAATTGAAAACAGTATTATCAGAGTTAATATTAACTGATGAATAACCACTTGCAAACTGATTAGTTCATGACTACATTATCACCAGCATTTGCTGTGCTACTGTTTCCAAGGCCAGGTGACTGATTATTGATGGCTTTATGAGCGAGTTGAAGGCCTTGGTCATTGAAGAGCAGAAATAACATGCAATAAACCAATCAGAGTGTCATCTCCCATTCCCTTTAAAAGCTGGCGGATTTGCACCATAATATTTTTATTTGTAATCTTTGGCATGTTTGTATGCTGCTGCGCTTCCCTGTGTGTAACAAGTATAGTGTGTGTGCACGCTGTGCGTGAGAGTAGGAGCATTTTACTAATTTGCTGTTAAAATAACAATGAAATGCTGCGTTATTGACTTTAGACCAAGTTTTTGTTGGTCAACGGCGCAATCACTTTCCGTTGCCTCAAGATAGCAATACGCCAAGAATGCACCTGAACACACCTCCCTGTAAGACCAGCACGCCAATGGGTGCCCAGATAGGCGCAGGTGTATTTGCTATTTAAACGACGGGAAACTGACAACTGCGTCAGTCTTAAACTAGCAAAGACACTGGCATCGGGCTTTGCGCTGCACTGGGTGCAAGATAGGACCCCGAGACTCAAAACAGAAGACTGAATGCATAGAAATGTTCCGAGAAAGAAAAAAAGTATTGGTCATTTACCGGGTGCATTAGTATTTGCTCTTATCCATAGAAGATCCAATTAAAGGAGTCTAGAGCTGCAAGGATCAATCGATTAGTTGTCATCTTTCAAAATATTGCCAACTATTTGGTCTGGTTGAAAGAATTCTCTGATTGCAGCTCCCTAAATGTGAATATGTTCTAGTTTCTTCACTCCTCTGTGACACTACATTACATTACATTATGTTACATGTCATTTAGCTGACATTTTATCCAAAGCAACTTACAATTGCTATATATCAGAGGTTGTAAGCCTCTGGAGCAACTAGGGGTTAAATGTCTTGCTCAGGGACACACTGGTTGATGTATCGCAGTGGAAAAAGAACCCAGGTCTCCCACACCAAAGGCATGTGTCATATCCACTGCGCCATCAACACACTAAACTGAATATCTTTGAGTTGTGGACAAAACAAGACATTTGAGGACGTCATCTTGGGCTTTTGGGAAACACTGATCCACATTTTTCATCATTTTACATCACATTTTAAAGACCAAACATCTAAATCGATTAATTGAGAAATTAATCTACAGATTAATCGACAATGAAAATAATCATTATTAAAAAAAGAAAGGTCAACATTGAAGCAGCAGAGGCTAAAATATCCTGACTTTTAGTCCCTAGTAAGGGTCAAGGTCACAAAATGACTGGATTCTACGTTTCCCATAATGCAACTGCAACTAGTATCTTTCATTAGACAGGTCCTGCCTTTTAAATGCCCGCTTCTTTCACATTCCACACCGGCAGTTAACCATGAATGTCTGTACAAAAGTTTGTGCCAATCGGTTAGATGTGTTATTATTATTATATTATCATATTTCTCAGGATAACTGAAAACGTTGACGTGCTGTTGGCACTACATAAAAGGTCAGAGGATCACCATAACCATTAGGCTTTATCATCTGTGGAAAATGAATGTCTGAGCAAAAGATATTCCTGGACCAACTGACCGACAGACGGACATTGGCAAACATAGAGCCATGCCGCTAGCATGGCTACACATTTTAGTAAGGGTGCTCCGATTGATCGGGCACCGATCGTTATCGGCCGATAAAAGCTTTAAATAGTTTGATCGGTGGTCTCCATAAAGGCCGATCAGATGACGCACTACTCGTGAGAAAATGTTCTATATGCAGCTAAGTTACACACCAACCAGACGGCTGACCGTTGGCAGAAAAAGCAGTTGGACTGATCAGTCTCCCCGAGTTGGTCAAAAAAAGTGCCTCGGAACCAGGGTGGGACATTAGCCTTGTATCCTTGTAATGGATTGGACAGTTTTTGTCAAAGAATGCTGTTGCTAAGTAACAATGCACAATGCTTATAGGAGTCGCGTTACGTTACTGCTAATGAATCCCCAACATTTCCAGATTTTGTTGCTTAATAATAAAAACATTCAAATACCAAAATAACGGTGGACTTTTATTGTGAAGAACTTACAGGAAATGAAACCGTTCACAGCCGGGGCTTTGACCACACATAGTGGAGTAGCTAGTTTTCAGCGCTAGTCTGGGACGCCATGTAGCTAGCTAGCTGAGCTGAGGTACAGACGAAAGGAAAATGATCGGTTAAAAAATGTGGCGACATATCCCCGGTGTTAAGAGACCCGCCGCGGAGTCAGCAGTAGCTATGGATGTACAAGCTGCTGAGGGCGAAGTAAAGAAAAAGGTACTTTTCGAACAAGTTGCGCATTGACAAAACGTACAGCGAAAGACCGTGTAAAACATTTCAGACCGTCCTGCCGACCTGTAGACATTTTAACGTCAATGTAGACTGGAACGATGTTTAAGTCGCTTGAAAGCTGATGCTGTTTTAATCCTGTTGGCTCTCTGCTGCTCAGTTCTACCCCGCACTGACGACACACACACACACACACACACACACACACACACACACACACACACACACACACACACACACACACACACACACACACACACACACACACACACACACACACACACACACACACACGGTGGATGCAGGAAAAACTGGAGAGGAGACGTACAGGATGACCTAAATTGAGGACAGCTACACTTAATACATCCATGAGCTTATTATTAAGCTCGTTATTGCAGATTAATAAGTTAAAGTCCAATAAGTCCTTTATCAAATAGTATGAATGTGTGTCCCAGGCCAGGATAGGAAATTAACTAGCAATGTAAAGATCAACAAGCTACTGACACATAATACATAAATTGTATTAATAATAATAAAAAATAATTTAATAAAGCAATTTAAAATATGATAGTGCACTTTCTTTTATAAATTTGAATTCTGGAAAAAGTGGCTGGTAAAAATTTTAAGTGTCCCCACCCTGCTGGAACACACTGAAGAACACACTGACAGTTTTTTTGTAACTTATTCCGAATAAGGCTTTAGCTCTATGTTGAGCTCTGAGCTGTTTAAGGTGTGTTTCTAACAGAGGAAGTGGAATGTTGAACGTTTCCTGTCAATAAAAGTAAACCGTTGACAATTCACAATACATTATCTTCTGTTCATTTTAATACTTATACATTGTTGTTAAGAATATTAAAATTAATATATGATAAATATATGACATGATAAATAGAAGGTTTCAAATAGACCCGGTGATTGGTGATCTGCATCGGTCGATACTACTCCCAACAATCCTGATCGGAGCACCCTTACATTTTAGTCAAGTCCCAGCCGTGATAACCAATAACTGATGATGACGACATCATCGGGGTTATTTTTTTCAAACTTTGGAAAGCTCTCTTTCCTCTACAAGTCAAAGATTACACTAAACGTGCTGTGTAGTACTCTTTGTGAACTGAACTTCATTGCAGCACCCCTGTAAGAAGAGAAGCACATGAAAGGATAAATGAAAGAATGCCATCACTGCGTACAATCCAAACTAAATCCCCCCCCCCCCTTCCCAAAAGAACCCTGAAGTCACTCAAGATGTTGCATTACGGGGCATTTCATGTGACTCCAGGATTACATTCCAGTCATGCCACTGAAAGTACTTTTGGTTTTGTTTTTTAAACATCTGCAGAGTTACAAAGGCAGAGGAAGCAGAGAAGGAAAGTGGAGACAAACGGAAATTCCCCAAACCCATCTTGCATCACTTTAAAAAAAATCTTAAGCAAGTCAGAGAAATCAAATAGATTCAGTATGGTTACCCGACATTTAGGACAGGGAGGCATGAAATTCCTAGTTAAAATACATTAACAATAAAGGCAGACGGACTCTCAGACAGACGCATTGACTTACATACAGCCAGATTGACTTAAAACCCCCCCACCCACACACACACACACACACTGTGGGGGGGGCTGAGATACTATTAATCAGAAACCACATGAATAGCTGCTCCTTCCTCCAACTACTGTGACTCCGTTCATCTAACAGTTTCAAAGACCTGTCGGGCGGAGGAAGAGGCTCACTCTGTGGGTCACACTGAGGCCACTTCCTCTGCCTCCCACCCCGAATCCCTTAAAAAATGAGGTTTGCCTCCTCCTCTTCATCCTCCCTTCGTCTCCCTTTACTTCCTCTCCTTTCATGCTCTATCCATTTCTCAAGCACCAGAAGGTCCACTCTGAGGTCACTAGGTCCACCTTGTGTCAGTCAAACAAGTACTTTTGTTTGTTTTAAATGCTGCTTGGCTAAAGTAGGAAACATCAAACAGAACTCTACTGTGGTAATGTCTTCAACATACAGGATAGTGTACCAGTGATAGAGTACTCGAGTCCTGGACACAGACTTAAATCTGTCTCGATTCGCTATTCTCTAGACTCACGCACTGATGACTTGGACTCGATTTATGAAATCGGACTCGAACATTCATCAAATAGGACTCGGAAGTTGGATGAAATTTCGGACTACTTTTGTGTGTAAAAGGTCATTACAATTTTATACAAGATACTGATATATATTTAATCTGTAACTGTTTTTATGCAGGGGCAGGAAGTTTGTCCTCCTGCGACTGTAGTTCATGATGCATGCGCGCCCCCTGCTAATGCTGTGTTCCAGCCAACCCGTAACCCGTGTTTTCACAACCTTCTTCCTGTGAAAGTGCCCTGGAACGGCAGTTAACCCGTAACGTACTACCCGTGAACTCTTACCGGATCGTTGTATTCCCAGTTACAGTTTTTGACGTCACACACACACATAAACAACAGTGGCGATCCCTGTTGATGCTGTACAGACGCCGGTGATAAACGGTGAGAAATAGAAATAGACATAAATAGGCAACGTAAAGTAATTCCGCACACTGTAATCAAAACAATACACTACAGTTTATTAAATGAAGCCCAAAATATGTTGCCGACTAGAAATCACTAGTATCAGCTAGCGCTAGCTAACGTCAACGTTAGGTAGCCGCTAGCTAATGTTAACATTAGGTAGCCTAATCTGAACCCTGCCAACAGCACAATGTTTAGCTAGCCAGCTTTGACGGTGTGCCAAACGTCATTATTTTTATCATCAGACGCACAAATCTGCTGTACATAAACGTAACTAAACCAACTTTCACTCGCGCAAGTGAAGTGAGCAGACACTTGTGCGAGTAGAGCTTGGCTTGCTGACGCGAAGATCATCAGACTTTGCCTGGAACGCTACCAAGTCGTGAGTCGTGACTTGAAGTCGTAGCTTACGGGCTAAAAATTGTGTCTGGAACGCAGCATTAGTGTTCACATTTGAAGGATGTGGAGGGATGCGTCCCGGGTTCCCGTTCATTCACGGATTTTACATCCCCTGCTGGAAAGAGCACTGCTAAATGTTACATTTGTGAATGCACAATTGAGGAGAAGACTTGGAATCGAACGCTGGTAATGGTGACTCGACTTGGACTCGGACTCTTCTTTAGTGACTCAAACTTGGACTCGGACACTGGCGACTCTGGACTCTGGACTCAACTCGGATTCGAACTCAGGTAATGGTGACTCGACCCTTGGACTTGGAATCAGACTCGAACCCTGGGGACTTGAGACTCGACAGTTGGTGACTCGACTACAACACTAGCGTGTACAGAGACTAAATAATTTCCCCCGAATGGAGTCAGTATGGAATGTCTGAGTTGCAGATTTTGAGGTTGATTGCTCCTGGTAATTTTTTTTCTTGTTCACACAATCAGATAAGTGTCTAGCTTTGCAATAAGAAGCCTGCCCGTGCAGAGGGAACATTGCCTTTTTGTTACAGTCCGGAGAGGTAATAAGTAAGCACAAGGAGCCACTGTACGAGAACCATTCCTGAAGAAAATGTGAAGCCTTGTTCCATCGTGCACCAGAACAGAGCCAATGACTATGAATCATACTCAGACAAAGCCTTGGCGCTCTTTAGATGTAAGCCCATTTGACAGAGTGTGAATGAGGCACCTGATTTTAGCAACTGAGACTGTGGACAAGGAGACAGGCAGTGGTTGTGCATCTCTCAGGGCATCTGTTTTTGCTTGTTTGAAACACAGTAACATAGTGTGGCATCGGACAAAAACTTTGGGGCCCGAGGACTTTGAGGCAACAAAAGGGGGTGCGGTCTCTCCTCACAGACACTTGTGAGTCGCTGATGCGAGCCCCCATTACACAGGTGTCGAGCTCTTTTCCAGAGTCCTGACTAGGCCTCAGTGAGGAAGCGCACACACACACACACACGCAGACCTTTGTTTGGGATACCAGTAAACTTCCCCATAGACTCATTAAGGGACTCATAAAAGGGCACTAAAAAAATGAAAGAATCCATCAAAGTGTCACTGTTTTTCCATTCTACACACACACACATACACACAGCTGAATTTGCATGCTGATTATGATTAAGTGTTATGAATGATTCATTTGTAATTGGAGCCTTTAGGTTAAATGCATGCATCTGCTGCATCTTAAACTTTTCTCCATTTAGTTGAAAAGCACACTCTGCTGAAAAAACACTGTCAACATATGTATTCACAACCATTCCTGTTCTTCATTACATGTCTGACAGGAAGCGTGTTGTAGCCGGCTGGACTCTCTCCCCCTGAGACAGGATATGCCCATATTTGGGCTATGGTCTTATGAAATGCGGTGTACTGTATGTCAGAGGAAATAACATAAGTGAGGAGAGTTTTTGTCCTCACATAAGGTGCGTCTTCCTGTGAGTGGGAGTACTTCAAAGCACTTCGCCCGGTACAACCAAACAGAAGGATTGGCTTTATGTTAGATTCCTACAAATTGGACTATACAGGAAACTTTGGACTACAATGTAATCACACGTGCAAAGTCTCTCATAGACATTAGGTTTCATTTATCCTCATATGCATGCATGGACAAAAGTATACATATACAGGGTGCACTGTATCACAAAATTAAGAGGTAATTTATAGGGAAAACATTTTGAGAAAATAATTATTTCCAAAATGTAGAGGATTCAATCTATACATATTCATATTGTGTCAACCAAGACAAACCTAACTCTAACCCTACCCCTTGTAACAATATTTTGAGGGTTCTTTCTTTTTTATAGATAGAGACAGATAGAAAAGAGGGACAGGGAGAGACAGAGGGGATGACGTGCAGCAAAGGGCCGCAGGTCGGATTCAAACACACACACACACACACACACACACACACACACACACACACACACATTTCTAACTCTAATCCTAAAACCAAGTCTTAACCCTCAAACAACCCTTTAACCTTGTGGGGTCCAGTATTCTGGGCCCCACAAGGCTGTGCAGACCCCACAAATATACTGTATTCCCCGGTTTTTGGACCCCACAAATATAGTAAAAAAAGCACACACACACACACACACCATTCATGTGGTTCAGAAACCACATGAATGGTTGCTCCTCCCTAGTACCACTGTGACTGCGTTCAACGGTTTCAAAGGCACATAAAAAGAAAGAAACCACTGCTGTGAGAGAGCTGAGGAGCAGCAACGAGACAGCCATCCTGTCTGAGGCAGACATGGAGCTCATGTGTATGCTCGCTCCGTTCAGTGAGGAAAATATCTGACCAGCTCCATGACTGCCCCAATCCAGGCCAAATAACAGACGTCAGATGAGAGTGACCTGCAAGTTATTTGTGGGATGGATTCTGATAGCTGGTACACAGCCCTCACACATCTTTACTTGGCCTCTGCCCAGACCCCTTGCTGCAAAGAACTGTGTCTCCTGGACAAAAATGACAGTGAGATAAGACCTTTTTCCATAAAAGCTAACTTCCTATTTCTTTTTTATTAAATAGGTTTTAACATGAACTCATAACTTTTAATTTTCATTATTTAAAACCACAAAATGGGCAATTTGGTTTGACGGACATTACAGTAAAGCATGTAATATAAGTATAGAAATAATCACAAGAAGCATGGACAAGTGAAGGTCTTGTTAAACAAATGGGGATTTATATTAATGAAAACTGTACCTAATAAATTGGCATCCAAGCTAAACTCAACCACACGCACGCTAGCTTATTTTTTTAAATAAGTTTACTCACACGCACACACACACTATGTGAGCTGTCTGACAGGACTAATAACTGACTCCCAGCGCAGGTGTAACACACACAAAACTCTCTCTCTCTCTCTCTCTCTCTCTCTCATACATACACATTCTATCTCTCTCATGAGAATAAACAGAAAAGACTAAGTGTAATAGACACATTTAATAAAAAGCTTGCAGTATGTTTGAACCACCTGGCAGTGACAGATGGTGTGTGTGTTTTTGGGGTGTGTATGTGTGCTTGTTTTACTATATTCGTGGGGTCCAAAAACCGGGGAATACAGTATACTTATGGGGTCTGCACAGCCTTGTGGGGCCCAAAATGCTGGACCCAACAAGGTTAATGGTCTGTTTGAGGGTTAAGAAGGATTAGGTTATGGTTAGGGTGAGGGTAAGGGGCTAGGGAATGCATTATGTCAATGACAGGTCCCCACAAAGATAGTGAAACAAATGTGTGTGTGTGTGTGTGTGTGTGTGTGTGTGTGTGTGTGTGTGTGTGTGTGTGTGTGTGTGTGTGTGTGTGTGTGTGTGTATGTGTGTGTAACTAATAGCCAGTCAGAGGGCATCGCCATGTGGCAGAAACAAGGAACTGCAGATTGGTGGATGATAACTACTAGGGCTGCTTGATTATGGAAAAAAAAAAAAAATCAGGATCACAATTATTTTGGTCAATACTGAAATCACAATTATTTAACATGATTACTCATTGACTTTTGGAAAGGTGTTGCATTTATTGAACTGAATACTTTTCCTATTGAACCCTTTTACATTCAGAACACAAGACAAAATAAGAGTTTACTTGCAAAATGTAATGTGCAAAATAATAGTTCTTCTCGATTACACTGTTTTTGTGATCGTTGGGAGCCGAAAGCCCAAAGTTGGATTAATTGCACAGCCCTTATACTGTAACTAGGCTACCGTGTTATTCTATGACTGTGCCAAACATTGTGGTGATATAACAGCATTTAGTAGTTTGCTTTCTTCTACTTAAACCTGGTAAAACAGCTTGTTATTATTCATAAAATACGTAAACACCAACACAAAAAAAATCAAAAGAAAGTGTGAATTTTTCACATGTAGCATGTGTTAAATGACAAGTAATTGATTATAAAAGCTGTTGGAGAATCATTTTCTGTTGAACGACTATTAATTCAATTGTCCTATCATTTCAGTACTGGTTGGAAAATTGAGATCTCTTTGCTTCTGAATTGAAAATATGGTGCTGTTAAGATAAGATAAGCCTTTATTGTCTTCTATAGGAGACATTCATCTTGGTTTTACGGTCTACAAACACTACATTACCTATTGTTTACATATGTGTGAAATAGTGACACATTTTATTATATTATCAGGCTATATTACCAATCTGCCTGTAAACTCCACATCTTGAAGTTGCTCATGAATGCTCACAAGCAGTCAACTTCTCAGCTTGTGACTAACCTTGACAGTTTGAGGGACAGTTTGCAAATCTAACCTCAGATCAGTGTCTATGAGGAACTTCAACCTTGGACAGAGTTTACACTCTAAACACACCTGCCTTATCTGCTTCCTGCTCTCTGTCCAATCAGAGTTGAGGATGCTTCTTTCCTGCAGCTGTCAGCCTACTGAACTCTATATCCTACTGCTCTTCATACTATTCATCCTGTACATATTTATTCTTACTACTCTTCTAATGTTACCACACTGCACATAGCTGTACATACTGCACATATCTGTCTACATGGTTCATTCAGAATATCCATATTTATTGTTTTTCTTATTATATATTCTGCTAATACACTGCATATATCTATATTATTCTTACTACTAGTATAATGTCACTGCTACTACATTGCACATATCTGTTCATACATTGTTCATATTACATAGCCATATTTATTCTGCTCTTAAAACTTTATAATAGAATTATATATATCTCTTGTCCTGTCGATGCTCCAGCTGTCTATACTTTGGATATCACATTGCACTTTTCTGCTTTTTTTGCACTTCTGGTTGGACGCAAACTGCATTTCGTTGTCTTTGTACTCGTACTCTGCACAATGACAATAAAGTTGAATCTAATCTAATCTAAAGAGTCGTGTGCAGTGTTGGCAGCAAACTGAGGCCTTCTGAACAACCTGAACCAAAAAAAAAAAATGAAGTCTTGAAACGTCCCTGTGCATTTGTAGTCAATCGTGGAGCTGGTTTTAAGCTACTATTCTGCAATGGAAGGAGTTCTTTTACACCGATCATTTTTTTCTTAATATGCATGCACAATTAAATTTGTTATGTGTTAAATGTAGTTATTTTATGCAGTATTACAGGTCACTAAAATCATGACATGTGATTGGTCGATAGTTGTCAGTAGGGCTGGGCAATATATTGATATTTTATCGATATTGATATATGAGGCTAGATATCGTAATATGACACAAGTGTTGTCTTTTCCTGGTTTTAAAGGCTGCATTACAGTACAGTGATGTCATTTTCTTACTAGACTGTTCTAGCTCTTCTATTATTTGCCTTTACCCACTTAGTCATTCTATCTACATACCGTTACTGATGATTATTTATCTCAAATGTAATTGTGTAAATATTTTGTGAAAGCACCAATAGTCAACCCTACAATATTATCACAATCAATATCGAGGTATTTGGTTAAAAATATCGTGATATCTGAATTATCTTCATATCGCCCAGCCCTTGTTGTGGTATAATAATAAAAAAATAAATTTAAAAAATGCAGCTAAGATGTATCATAAATAATGTATAATGCTCAATATCGCTCCACAGCTTAAAAAAATAAAAACGACTTCATTCGAAAACAACTGAAAAGAAATTTACGTGATAAAACTACAAATAAAAGACGGACTCAAAATGCCGTTGTTGCTCATTCCAACCATAAGCTGTTGTTTTGCACATATAAGATGCATGCGCTTAGAACCCACACACGGGTTTCATTCTAGACTCTGATAACTTTCACACACACAAAAAAAAAAAAAAAAAAAAAGATTCCTCCAAAAGCGGGTTTTCCTTTAGAGAGGCATTTTGGATTTCTGTGTTAGATCATAACATGCTATCACAGGCCCCCAGCACTTGGTAGGCGACGGCAAGTCCCTACAGACCCTAGGCTGTCATGAGTTATAGCTTAAAAAGGGCTGTAGTCCAAATACTGGAGAGAAAAAAAAACACGTGGCTCTCACAGACCGTTCGCCAATTTGTGAAACTAGCTATTTGCTTTTTTCACGGCCGGACCGGCTATCTAAACAAAGAAGAAGGTCAGATTACAACACACACGGAGCGAGTTGGATTCAATCTCTGCTCAGGACACCATTAATTTAATAATTTATACTCATTATTGATCCCCAATGGGGAAATTACAATTTACACTATTTTTGTTATTACACACTACACACAGGCCTGAAATACACACACACACACACACACACACACACACACACACACACACACACACACACACACACACACACACACACACACACACACACACACACACACACACACACACACACACACACACATTTCTAACTCTAATCCTAAAACCAAGTCTTAACCCTCAAACAACCCTTTAACCTTGTGGGGTCCAGTATTCTGGGCCCCACAAGGCTGTGCAGACCCCACAAATATACTGTATTCCCCGGTTTTTGGACCCCACAAATATAGTAAAAAAAGCACACACACACACACACACACACACACACACACACACACACCATTCATGTGGTTCAGAAACCACATGAATGGCTGCTCCTCCCTAGTACCACTGTGACTGCGTTCAACGGTTTCAAAGGCACATAAAAAGAAAGAAACCACTGCTGTGAGAGAGCTGAGGAGCAGCAACGAGACAGCCATCCTGTCTGAGGCAGACATGGAGCTCATGTGTATGCTCGCTCCGTTCAGTGAGGAAAATATCTGACCAGCTCCATGACTGCCCCAATCCAGGCCAAATAACAGACGTCAGATGAGAGTGACCTGCAAGTTATTTGTGTACACACACACACACACACACACGGCCTTTTACATGTACTAATGAAGAGATGTCAGAGTGAGTGGGCTGCGACTGCCTAACAGGCGCCATGAGCGGTTAGGTGCCTTGCTCAGGAGGTGAACTGGCACCTCTTCAGCTACCACCTCCGTATTTCGGTCCATACGGGGACTTGAACCAGCGACCCTCCAGCCCTATGGACTGAGCTACTGCCACCCCCAAATTACTCCACTATATCTTTCTCAACCGGTAGGAATCGGACCGGATTAGAACGCAAATTTCGGTTCCTCATTTTGGTTCCACTTAAAGGGATACTTCACCGATTTAGCATTAAGCTTTGTATCAGTAGAACCACGGTAGTATTTTTGAATGACTGTGCTTCCCTCCCTCATGTCCCCCTGAGAGGGGAGATCTCTGTATTGTGGGTCTGCAAAAAAATCTTCCGATGACGTAAAACGACGATTTTTGCGCCATCGGAAGATTTTTGCCCAGAGGCAAAGGACTACAGCCAGTACTAGGAGCTACTTCCGCATAGCCCATAGGGGGTTGGACTCCGGCATTCTCCGAAATTTCACGAACCAAAACTACTACCGGGATACATTGGTACAGATCGGAGAATATGCAGGACACTTTATTACAGATGGAATACTCGACACAGCTTCGCCCGCCTGCTATGGAGACCAGCGGTGCTGATCGAAGCCTCTGGCCGGTGAAGGGACATCATCAGCGGGGGACGTTGAACGCTAGTCGGCCACCTGTTCCATCTATCCTGCTTGCAAGTGTCCGCTCATTAGACAACAAACTGGACTACATCCAACTTCAATGAAACTCCCAACACGAGTTCAGAGACTGTTGTGTTTTTGTTGTTGTGGAAACAATTGCTGTATCGGACTATCCAGCTACGGACTATCCAGCTACCAGTCTAGCTACTCTACTAGCTCTGTCACCGGGTAAGACTAGCTAGTGGAGGTGAGCTGTGTTAACACGGACTGCCTGGTGCAGAAATGGGGGTGCTTGTATCCAACTAACTGCTGGTGGAGTTTTGGTCGGTATTTACGTTCTACATTATACGCAAATTTGTATACTCGGTGATACAGTCTACCTCTAATGCTAGTAGCTAGCTATGTGTTAGCTGAACTTTACGGAGCATATCATGTGTGTCCATTGGAGGGACCGTTGCAGCTAACGAAACCCCAGCTGTTCACAAAAAGTCATTACATTGAAATTGAACACCATTGTTAGATTTATAAGACCTTGGGGTATTTGTCATGTAAGTGGCGTGACGAAATTCAAACTGTAAATATACGAAAGTTATGCCGAAAATGAAGCTAGCTAACTGGCTGCTATCTGTACACATAGGATTGGATGCACAGTTGCAGCTAACGAAACCCCTAATGTTCACAAAAAGTCATTACATTGAAATCGAACACCATTGTTAGCTTTATAAGACATTGGGGTATATGTTATGTAAGTGGCGTGACGAAATTCAAACTGTAAATATACGATTTACGAGTTATGCCGAAAGTGTAGCCTAGCTTGCAGCTCCGGAGCTCCGCAGAGCCCCGAGAAACGGTGACTTTCACTGGGTATGGAGGTTGCCGCTTTCTCGTCAGACTGTGTGGAGCTCCTAAAGTCCAACACTTCTTACTAAATTTGCAATTAGCCATACATTTTCGTAAAACGGCCCATATTTGAGCTTTATATAGTTGATTTCTCGCTTAAAAAAAGTCTCAGAAGTGAATTTAATAACGAAATAG
This sequence comes from Zingel zingel, assembly GCA_023566125.1. Taxonomy (NCBI): domain Eukaryota; kingdom Metazoa; phylum Chordata; class Actinopteri; order Perciformes; family Percidae; genus Zingel; species Zingel zingel. The sequence goes on from CM042324.1 coordinate 36,132,197, forward strand.
CCCGACAAACAATGTATAACTTTGCAGTGTCTGAAATATGAGACCTGCTGTCTCGTCTCCAATGTGTTTTACAGCCTACCAAGCGCTAATGCTAGTATGTGTTAGCTGAACTTTACGGAGCATATAATGTGTTTCGTATGTCGTTTTTATATAATGTCGTTTTTATATATTTGAATTGTGTAACCACTTGAGCCACGGTGAAACGTTTTGTGTAGCTATATAGTTGAAATGACAATAAAACAGTTGAATTGAGTTGACCGTCTCACTATCTGTCTGTCTGTAAACGGTAGGTGTGGCTACTCAGTGGTGACTTAAAACGCTTCACTCGAGCTGTTGCGCAAAAGTCGCCCGACTACACCATTTAGTAAACATAGTCATACTAAGAATGGCAACGGCTTGAATGTAACGGACGTTCAATAATATAAAATAGCGCACCGTAGCTTTAAAGATGTAAATTTGAGCTAATCAAAACAAAAAAAGACAGATTAGCTGATAATAAAAAGAAATTGCTATTGCATTTGCCCTGGTTGTTTCCTTGTGAGGATTGGGTTTCAAAACATTCGATACAAGTCTTTAACCAATGAATAACGTGTCTGATGATTTCTAACCTGAACCACAGTACAGACTGATTTAAGAACATTGCATGGCAGCTCTGTAGCTGTGAGGAGGAAGTTGTAGTAATACAGCATTCCATGGTGGATTATAGCGCTCCTTGTTTGGGTGAAGACGCTGGTTCTACTAGAGTTGCACAATATGGAAAAATGTGATATTGATTATGAATTAGGGCTGTCAAACGATTACATTTTTTTTTTTTTTTTTTTTATCGCGATTAATCGCATATTTTAATCACATGATTAAAATTCTAATATTTTGCATTTCAGAACAGTTTTTAAGTACATAATAACAATGGAAAGCCATTTTTACCAGTGTATCTTGATTGGGAATCAAATGAATGCAAAGAAAGTTACTTTATGAACTTGATTTTAAGATTTGTAATTATTTATTTACTGTAAACAAAAGAAAAATGTGTAAATCTGTCATTATTGCACAATTCCTCCAAGTACCTAACTAAAAAACTAAAAATCCCTATCCTTACCAGAGTCAATCTAGTGTTTAGTAACTCCTAAATAATGTTGATTACTCACTGAGGTCCAGTGATCAGCGGTTAATGAGTCAGCGTTTGCAGCACCTTGCAGCAGTTCCAGCGTGGCTGCTTTCTCAGGCTGTGTATCCGTGAAAACTACTGTCCTCCTCGACGGCAACGAGACGGGGCAGAACATGCCAACCGTAATACGTCTTTAAGACCTGAGTCCTCTACGATGCTGACAGGTCTGCAGTTAGTTGCCACCAGTTTCACAAGAGCTGTAGTCATTTTTTTGGATTTGGTTTCATCCACAGGTCGGCAAGTAGCACTCTCCAAAATAGTGCTTTGCCTGAGTGGGTAGCATACTAGTGGGTAGCATCACGTTAACTGTAGTACTATGCTTAGCTCGTAGGTGGTAGCTCAAGCTTGACGTGCTTCGGTGATATTTTAATTTGGCTTTATACAATGTGCATATGGCTTTCGACTTGTCTACGAGCCGTCCGGGAGTTCTGGAAAATAAAGGCGCCATTCAGGATTTCCTTGCTGCTGTCTTTCTCCATCATGCCTGCAGCCTGCAGCAGCAGGATGTGTTAGGAGGAAGTAGTAGCTTGATGATAAGTAACGGTGCTGCAAAGGGTCAAAATAGTAGCCTGTTAGGCACGACGCAAAGCCGAGTGAAGTGTAAAATAAATTAATAAATGTCGGCATGCGATTAAAAAAAAAAAATGTATCGCATTGCGCAGGCCCTTAATCGCATCGCGATTAACGCTGATTTTTTAAAAAAAAAGTTTAAAAGTTATGTTAAGTGGGCTCTAAATCAACTAAACCACACAGCCAACGGAGGGGACACAGCGCTCCACAAAATAAACAAAATATTGCGACATCGATTTAATACTGTGCAACGTGATATCGCGATAACGATATTGAGTCGATATATCATGCACCCCTAGGTTCTACTTGTCTGTCGGTCAGCTGTCTCCTCCGCTCAGACTGACAAAGCTTCAGTGCAAAGGCAGAGGGGGGAGAAGAGGGAAACTGAGAGCCATGACGACGCATCGCAATAGAATGCCTTTTATTGTCATTATACACATGTACAACGAGATTGAAGAAACCCCTTTTCCAGTGTCAACATATACGTAAGAGAAATGTAACAACATTAAATAAAATAAGTTGTGCAAAAGAAAAAAAAGTAGAGATGCACCGATAGACCGGCCGGTGACCGGAATTGGCCGGTTTAAACGTGCTCAGCCATGACCGGCGAGCGGCAGGTCAGTCTGACATATGCCGATTTCATGTCGGTCAATGCTCCAATTAACTGCCAACATAAATTATAGGAGTTACAGTTCTCAAGGACGCACGCATGCACACACACAGTCTCTTTTTCCTTTCTCTCAACTTCTCCGCCGTGTGTGGCGCGTACCCACTCGCGGTGTGAAGGCGTGTCGGCGCTATCCTCGCACACGTAGGGGAACCTGGTGAATTAACCTGCAACATGTCAGCTGTTTGGGGATTCTTCAGCGTGTGTGCAGAAGATAACAAGTTTGCAATATGCAACAGCTGCAAGGAAAGAGTAGGGCGTGGAGGGACCACACCAACAACCCAAATCACATTTCTTTAGTTGATATTGGATGTGAAAAGAAGGAAATGGTTCTAACATTGACCTTTAGATGTGTGTGAATGTCCCACACCAGGAGTCATTTATATAGTTTTATTTTATAGTGATCCATTAGCTGTTCAAAACATGTTCTATGTTCTGTGCAAAATGTTCTATTAAAGAAAAGATAGAAAATAAATGTGTGTGTGCTGTAAAGTGGTTAGAAAAAATGAAATCAGAATTGGCTAAAATGGGTATCGGCTGGCCTAACTCAAAGAAAATCAGAATCGTCCTAGAAAGTTGTAATCAGTGCATCTCTAAAAAAAAAAAAAAAAAAAAAAAAAAAAAAAAAAAAGGAGGGTAAGGTGCACAGTTCTGAGACGCTATAATATAAAAATAAAAAGATAAATATGGTTTGTATAATGAAATTGCACTGAATTATCAGTGTTATCAAAAGTATTAAATATGAAATATAGCACAGTAATGAAATTGCACAGAATTTCAGTGTTATCAAAAGTATTAAATATTACATATTGCACAGTAGGTGGGTAGAAGAAAGTCCGGGGGTTGGGGGGGGGGTAAGACTGTGAAGTGAAGTCAGTGCATGTGTGTCTATCAAAAACACCTGACCCATTTGCGGGGGGTATGAGGGGAAATAAGGCCTGTCCTCCCCTACCTTTCTTACCTATCTGAGATGGTTGCTTTGACAACGGTTTCTGCTTGGCGTTGCGCAAGTGTACATCTGAGTTTGATGTTAACCTGATTAGTCCATGAGCGCTAACAGCGCCTTGTACTTCCTGAAGCAGCCGGCAGCTCAAAAATCTACCGTCTCCCCTCACCTTTGTGCCTAGAACAGATCTGAAATAAAAGGCTAATTTGAAAACATTTCATTGAGCCATTTTTCTCAAACAAAGTCAGACAAAATCACCTCGTCACTGTTGAAATGTTTGGAAAACCCACAGACTGATGTTAAGAGTGAACAATAGCACTGATTTATGGAGAGAAAAAAAAAAATAAAAATCAAATGATGTAAGGTTTCTGTCTGTCAGCAAAGATATGTTGCCGAGTTGGTCTACTGTAAAGCCAATACAAAAAAGATTTAGTAAGCAAGCACGAAAGCAAGGAATTCTGCTGCTAAACCAACACATGGGTGTCACTAGTCCTCTCAGTACATCTGCTCCTGGGTACGGTGGAATTCACTGTGGGATAGGCCGTGTGACTACCAACACACACAATGCAGAGCATGCACAGACACACAGACACGCACACACGCATGCCACAAACACCAATAATGTCTGTTTTTGGCTAGTCGTTTAACAGAAGTACATTTCCAGGATAATATTCCGTTTAATTAGCCTTGGATGCCAGCCGAACTTAACCCCCGCCCACAACATTTGAGGTTGGGAAGTTCGATCTGGACTTGATCCGTTGTGGAGCATTTATGCTCGAGCCAGAGCTGTTCGGACCAATCAAATTGCCAGGACAGGCTTTATACGATGATGGACAGATGATCAACAGCAACGGAATCAACTGCGTCACCGAAGAGCGCTTGGGGTTGAATTCGTTTACAACGAACGCTTGCCATCGCGTCCGTTATAGAAGATAGACAGCGTGTTCAAGGGGAACAGAGAACCGCAATCACGTCTAGTATACACATTGCCACGCCCGTCCGCACGACACGGAAACTGCCGCCTCTGCCTTTGCTCTGTCGACGCCTGCCTTCGACTTGCAGCTTCTGTGACGTCGGTCTCCGTTGCTCTGATTGGTCGGAGGTCTATCCAATTGAGTGCAGAGGCATATTACTAGAATCGGAGTATGACGACATCAGGCTACAGTTTACTATCTATGACCCCCCCGAAAAAAAACAAACATCAAATCATCTCATTTGACAGGCTGGAACCAACAAATGTTTGGATTATTTTCCAATACAAATGAATACAGTGATTAATCTAAATAGTTGTTAGGCAACTTAGCAACAAACCTAGGTTCCAGCTTCTTAAATGGGAGGATTGGCTTGACTCCATGGGCCTTTTTCACAGCAGATATTTTGACTTGTCATAGCAGGACAAGCCCAGGTGTTACTAATAACATTAACGATGGCTCTTCTATTCAAGTAAAAGTGCTGACCGTGAGACAGTGACTCAGCATGCACAACACCAGCACCCTGAATCTGAAAGCAGCCAAAAAAAAAATTCAACCGTCATAACTTTTATTATTTACACCTGGGCTTTTCCTACTGTGATTACTCAAAAAAAGGCCCATTTCATATTTAAATTGTAGATTCAGTCAGTTTTTAGTTTTGGACTGTTGCTTGAACAAAACAAGCCATTTGAAGATGCCTTGACCTCGGTGACACTGTGAAAGGCATTGTTTATGTTCTCTGATGATTTGTAGATGAAATAATTCATCAAAAAATCTTCAACAAAAACTGAATTGACAGATACGTTGAATGAAAATAATCATTAGTTGCAAAAATGTAGAAGTCAAAAATGTAGAAGTCAAAGAGAAAAAATGGTTCAGTCTAGCTTCACAGGGCTGTGTGTGTGTGTGTGTGTGTGTGTGTGTGTGTGTGTGTGTGTGTGTGTGTGTGTGTGTGCGTGCGAGTGTGTGCGTGTGCGTGTGTGTTCGTTCACATGTTGAGAAAATATGTGAACCACGCAGTCAAGGAAACTACCTTGCACTCCGTAAGGAAGTAGTGAGTTCACTTTAAAGACAAGCATGCACAGGCACGTTCGTCCACACCAACTCCTACTTCACCAAACTGCATGTACGATCAAAGAGCTGCGGGGAATCCACAGGCCGCTCAAAGAGGAAACAGATCCTGGCTGACGCAGTAGCCAGCGCCACGTCCTCCTCCTGCATCAAACTGTTTATCAAATAGTCGCCAGCAGAGCTGCCAATCGAGTCAGCGTGTGGGGAGATGCACGCCGCTTGCATGTCCCATATGATCCCAACAGATCATCCATCGTCCAAAGAGTTAAATTCATATACAGGGTCGGGCATCGTTTTGATTTGAACAATTCTGATTCCAAATTCCGATTCTTATCGATTCCGATTCTTTGAGCGGTGGAGTTGAAACGGGTCACGTGCTTATTTCACAGATAAGAGGGACATTTTGTATCTATTTAACAGTTTTACCTGGCTTTTTCAATGTAAAATAAAGTCACACTTTAGAGCGCCGCAAGTCTCGCATTGCCAGACCTTCCTCCGCAGCACTGCGGGGGAAGGTCTAGCTAGTCCACTCAGCATTCCAGGACGGGAGAAAAACGTGCTCTGGTTTATTTGGCATTTCTTTAAACCAATCACAAACGTCTTAGTTTCTGTGGAACGTGCTCGTTCAAAAGTCGTGCAACAGAAAACTCAGATTGGACAGAGTCTAACTAGCTGTCTGGATTCATCCTGCAGAGATCTGAGGAGCAGTTAACCATAGTCCATAGTCATAACACGCGTAGAAAATTTGGAACCGATGATCAGATTCGAAACCACATTTTCCAAACGATTCAAAAAAAAAATTACAATTCCATTGGAATCGTAATTTTTGACACCGGTTCCAAGTTGGAACCGGTTATCGGTGCCCAATCCTATATGGAGACAGAGGAAGGAGATTCAAATCCATCCTCCCTTCTATCTCAAACTGTACATGGAGTCCCGCAGCCCTTTTTTTTTTTTTTTTTTTTTTTTTTTTTTTTTTTATCTAATCCTTGCATTAAGCAAGACATTGTTTCCAGCTCGACCACCGAGCCCCCTCTTCCTCTTCCCAATCAATTTACATGCATCACACGTCACGTTAAATCCTGCCAGCAATCGGGGCTGACCAACTCACAGAGCTCCAAATGCAGCCCGTGCCACCAAAGCTGCTAGAGAGAGTGTTCGAAGGTCACATTTCTACCTCTACGTCAAACACGCATCTCAATATGTATTACTTGAGGAAGTGTGCTGTGCCATCCATTCAAATGAGGGAAGGAAATGAAAAATTCTTGTGAGTACAGCTTTTGCCAATACAGGGGGTTAGTGTTTGTTTCGAAGAACTGCAGCAGACGGGCTCATGACCAGACCTGATAGCATTAGACAAGGGCAGCTGTTCACGGGCGTCACCATCTCCATTTCTAATAAAACAACAGCGTAATCCTGCTTTTACTTTTACTAGTCATGTCACGTAGGTCATACGCGCACAGAGACACGTTTATGTGTCAAATAGTAACGCCGTGAGTACCAGTAGGTGCTTTCATGAGAAACACATGGACAGATTTTGATCACACACATATTCATATCTGCGTGTTCATCTGAATTCCGAGGCACTTCCTCTTGGCTCCTGTCTGTCATCATGAGGCTGTTCACTCCTTCATAATAAAACGTGATGAGTGTCACACCAAAAACAAACCCTTGTCATCAGCGTGAAGGCAGGGAGTGTCTGTGTGATCCTCAGCCTCCACTTCCAGTGTGTGGTGTGACCATGTTGATGGGCGTTGAGAGGAGGCTTTGATGGCGGTGAATGGGGTACTAATGAGTAGGCCTTATCAATGGCCGGTCTGTATTCTGTCCTCCTAATGGCCAGGGGGAGCATCAACCGAGCTGTTGATGCTCCATGTAAACATCTCAGCCACTTCAACCATTACACCAGGTTCATAATCTAATTGGTTCATGGACTACAATGGCAATGTTAGAAGCGATTATCCAATTGCATACTCGACTAATGTGAAGGAAGTGGCTGTTTTTTTATATCAGTAAAAAAAGTGATTTTCTTTCTCCGGAATAATCTATTTTGCTTTCCAAAAGAAGTCATTATGTGGCAAACACTGTAGGTGGGGCCTGTAGGGAATAATCAGGGCAAAAGGCCCAGACAGCGCACTGTGCTGAGTAAACCTTGAGCTTAAGCTATCACCTGTTTAATACTGTATTCATGAAGCAATAAGTCTCATATATGTGTGTATTTTTCGCTGGTGTCAAAGATAAGGAACATTAAACCATGCTAGGCAGGCTATAAATTCGCTGTGTTGCCACCCAAGTGTTGCATAAACGGATGAAGACTGTGAAAGCTGGCAGCAATGCCAGTAAATATGTCTGGTAGTAGAGCAGACTGAGACCAACTGTTGCTTCAGGTTGCCTAAAAAGCGCAATTATGTCAGCTGTTACTGTGATAGTTTATCGACAGTCTTACCTGGCCGGTGTTATGTAGCCTACAGTCAGGTCTAGCCGTGTCTCCCGTCAATGAAGCCAAACTGTATCCGTCAACAGACTGGGAGGAGACCTTTCCCTTTGCTGTGTCGCTCACGGCGCAATGTCACAACTACACTAGCTAGCTAATGTGTTTACACCATAGACTGTGAAAAAAAACAGCTCTACATGGACCTCACTGGCGTTTTCAAAGCTACCGATTCGTACCGCTTTCACTTTTCGCTGACGGTTGGTGTTAATATTTATTTTCGTTTACTTTTTTTCCTTCCCAGTGCGACCAGTCTCCCCCCCTCTCCTTTCCTTTTCCTCCTCCACTTGAACGCTCCGCGACGAGAACAGCCGAATTGGGTTGGGAGGAGAGAGGCGGACCAACCGAAACACTGGCGGACGTTCACCAGCGTCAAGGTAGCTATCGTTAACATACTTTTTCCGGATACGATTTTCAAAATAAAATCTCCGATGAGGTTTATAAAACTGCAAGTGATACTACCACGCTTTTCTTTTTTCTTTTTTTTTATAGTTAGTTAAAGTAAGTAAAGTACTGGCTTCGTATTTCTAGACAATAAGTAGGCTACTATTCTTTCAGAGGCTGAGTAAATGCATGGGTTTAAAATTAACTTTTATGTAACTTGAATCCAGATAATTTGGTCGCATATTACATGTATTAAAGAACTGTGAATTAACATTTCTTAATTGATAATCTACAGTAGTTTACAGTAGATAACTAATCAGAATAGACAATCTGTTTTATTGGCCGTGTGCTTTTGCATACAATTTGACTCTGGTATATTGCAACTATACAGTGTTATTATGGCTGAATAAAGTGTGAACTAAGTACATGACTTGATAGTGACTTGATCATTTGTTAATGGTGAGCAACAGGAACTATGATACATCCTGCTTTATATCATGAGTCAGAAAAAGCTGAAACAAGGCCAAAGCTCCTGAAATGATCACATTTCTGAAATGTTAACCTAATAAAAGCAATACTGTGCGTATTACACTGTATGAGCTGAATTCATATTGAGTAAAGGCCTAATATGCAGCTTAACTGGTAACTGCAGTTGTCAAATATGCAGTGGGGTTAACATTTCCCTCTAAAATCAAAGTCTCCCAAAGAAGAAATACTAATAAGTAACAGTTTTAAAGCTTGCCGCCTTTTATTTATCTCCCAAATATCCTTCATTCAGAATGTAGTTAAATCAACAACAACAAAAAACACAACTTCCTGTCTCACACTAGCTCTCTTTGGCTAGCTTTACTGATGAGAAAAGTGAACGCAGGTGTGTTCTGCCACGAGCCATGCAGGGGCACCCTCTCCCTATGTGAACACTTGTACCAAACTAATGTCAGTTTACTTCAAAATGCCATGCAGCCAAGGTGTTCCAACCGTACAGCTGTGCTTAGTACATTTAGTTTAGTATGAAGGACAAGGTAAGTTAGGGTTAGTTATGGAGTACAAGAATAAACACTGAATTCCTTAGAGATATTAAAGTGGCAATCCCATTCCTTGGTTTAATTTTTTCTTTAAATTACTGGCAAATTAATAAGGACTTGTACATACAGCTCAATCATTCAGAGCAAACACTGACAACACACAAGGGTATTAAGTAAAACGTTATTTTATTTAAATTAGCATAAAAAGCAAAAACAAACTAAGAACCATGTATAATAGGCTACAGTCAACTTAAAAAAACATTGATAGAGCTTGATGCATATATTTTGTGAAGTTGAAAATAAGCACTTTATAAAAAATAGATATCTACATTGTAACATAATAAACGCATTTCCCAAAGTGGCTATGAGGTCTGTACATTACCCCAATAATATATATATATATATATATATATATATATATATATATATATATATATATATATATATATATATATATATATAAATTTAAAAAAAAGGTTTCCACCACCAAAGATTGGCAGCAGTACTAAACATGATCTACTTTCTATGGAATAATATGTATTTGTGACAGGCTCTAAGGACTTAGCTGATAATAGAACAGGTAATTAAGCAGAAAATCAAACAGAGTAGCTATTATGTATCCACAAAATCTTGCTGCCCGTCTTTGTCAAAAGCCTAGGTCTTTAGAAATTTATTTTAACCACACTATTTTAAAAACTGCTGCCAAATGCAACTTCTGACCACTCAAATCTCTTTCTTTTGGTGTCAAAAGCATTGTGCAACATTAACAAAAACATCATAGTTTACATAAAGTATGAAATGTAAGGGGAAAAAAAAAATCTCCACCGTGAAATGAAAAGGACCATTAGGAGTGTTGATAATATTTCAGTCTTTAGAGATACAAATCAGGAACCGGGTGGCATGTAACAAGTCACACAGCTGAGGGCTTGATGCTGGAAGAGAACAGTAAAACTGTGGGACTGGTAGGTTACATGCAAACTGGGTGGTTTTTTATGCTGCTCTAATGAGCCGGGGGACGTGAAGAGAAAAGCCTGTTTGATTACATATATAAGGAGGGAGGGGATGGTTGGAGCAGTAGGTAGTAGAGGCGAGTCTTAATAACAGTGGGACATCTACTCCTGGGCCTCTTTGCCAGTCATCTTGTAGATCTCAGTGGGGCCGTCCACATGGGTGATGGTAGTAGTCAGCTGGATGTCCTCTCCACTGTTTCCCCTGGTATCTCCTGCACACATAAACATGACACATCAACATCAAAATCACAGAGTGCCAGTGGTGGTAACTAAGTACATTTACTCAAGTACTGCACTTAAGTACAAATGTGAGGTACTTTTACTTGACTTGAGTCTTTTTCTTGTCATGCTACTTTCTGCTTCTACTCAGCTACATTTTAGAGAGAAATCTTATACTTTTTACCCCACTTCATTCATCGGACAGCTTTAGTTACTTTACACATTAAGATTTTTGCACACAAAACATGTTTTATTATAAATTAAACTAGCCAGCAATATACAGGCCTACAAGTCCAGCTGAAATGATTAGACCATTAAACACTTAGTTGATTGACAGAACTGTTTGGATCGTTTTTAAAAACGTGAGGATTTTTACTTTTAATACTTTAAGTACACTTTCCTGATGATACTTGCATACTTTTACATAAGTTACATTTTCAATGCAGGACTTTAACTTGTAACAGAGTATTTTTTACAGTGTGGTATTAGTACTTTTACTTAAAGTGCACATATTATGCTCATCTTCAGGTTCATAATTGTATTTAGAGGTTATATCAGAATAGGTTTACATGGTTTAATTTTCAGAAAACACCATATATTTGTTGTACTGCACATTGCTGCAGCTCCTCTTTTCACCCTGTGTGTTGAGCTCTCTGTTTTAGCTACAGAGTGAGACATCTCACTTCTGTTCCATCTTTGTTGGGAGTCAGTCAGAAGCAGAGTATGAGGGCGTGCCCTGACAGTACCTAGGTAAGGACTACTAGCCAGTCAGGAGCAGAGTATGAGGGCGTGCCTTGACAGTACCTAGGTAAGGACTACTAGCCAGTCAGAAGCAGAGTATGAGGGTGTGCCCTGACAGTACCTAGGTAAGGACTACTAGCCAGTCAGAAGCAGATTATGAGGGCGTGCCCTGACAGTACCTAGGTAAGGACTACTAGCCAGTCAGAAGCAGAGTATGAGGGTGTGCCCTGACAGTAGCTAGGTAAGGACTACTAGCCAGTCAGAAGCAGAGTATGAGGGCGTGCCCTGACAGTAGCTAGGTAAGGACTACTAGCCAGTCAGAAGCAGAGTATGAGGGCGTGCCCTGACAGTAGCTAGGTAAGGACTACTAGCCAGTCAGAAGCAGAGTATGAGGGCTTGCCCTGACAGTACCTAGGTAAGGACTACTAGCCAGTCAGAAGCAGAGTATGAGGGCCCTGACAGTACCTAGGTAAGGACTACTAGCCAGTCAGAAGCAGAGTATGAGGGCCCTGACAGTACCTAGGTAAGGACTACTAGCCAGTCAGAAGCAGAGTATGAGGGCGTGCCCTGACAGTACCTAGGTAAGGACTACTAGCCAGTCAGAAGCAGAGTATGAGGGCGTGCCCTGACAGTACCTAGGTAAGGACTACTAGCCAGTCAGAAGCAGAGTATGAGGGTGTGCCCTGACAGTACCTAGGTAAGGACTACTAGCCAGTCAGAAGCAGAGTATGAGGGCGTGCCCTGACAGTACCTAGGTAAGGACTACTAGCCAGTCAGAAGCAGAGTATGAGGGCGTGCCCTGACAGTACCTAGGTAAGGACTACTAGCCAGTCAGAAGCAGAGTATGAGGGCGTGCCCTGACAGTACCTAGGTAAGGACTACTAGCCAGTCAGAAGCAGAGTATGAGGGCCCTGACAGTAGCTAGGTAAGGACTACTAGCCAGTCAGAAGCAGAGTATGAGGGCGTGCCCTGACAGTAGCTAGGTAAGGACTGCTAGCCAGTCAGAAGCAGAGTATGAGGGTGTGCCCTGACAGTACCTAGGTAAGGACTACTAGCCAGTCAGAAGCAGAGTATGAGGGCGTGCCATGCTAGCAGCTAGGCGAGCATTATAACGTGTGTTCCAAAGTGACCACGTTTGTCTCTGAAGTAAAGGCTGGACTACAATAGAGCTGTTTGGAGCAGTTTGTGAACAGTGTTTTCTGTTGGAGATGGTAAGTCCCTTTGGGAGGGACTTTGGGCTTTTTCACTTTGTAAACCTATAACGTGCACCAAAAAGATATATAACACAATCAAGGAAAGGGAAAAAGCCAAGAAGCATAATATAAGCATTTTAAGTAAAGGATCTGAATACTTCTTCCACCACTGCCAGTAGCGTAACGTGAATTCAAAACATTTCAACAGCGTACATTTTGTTTGGGATCTCGTTGTGCACATTTCCTCATATTACTACAGGCAATGAGCCATTGCATAACACGGTGGTTTAGCTGAATTTCATCATAATAAATACTTTGAGCTTATTCGAAACAGAAGAGAAACTCAAGTTGATAAAATAAATCAAACACAGCGACTGAAACTTGGATTGCACTTCAGGGAAAGCTTCCAGAACTTCAAACCCTCTTGTTGCTCTCCCCGTGTCCCTGACGTCAGGAGATGGATGGGTGGTTTTCATTACCTCCCTGCTCACCTCCCCTCTCCACGGTTCTCTTCCCTTCCGTCTGGAAGGAAGCCTGGTGTCCATTAGAATCACCCTCTCAGGCCAAAGAGACCCTTCTTTCCCTTGGGAACCTGGGTCCTTCTGAATCACCACGTAACAATAGTTAGTGGTTAATCTGGACTAAATGTAAGTGCCAACAGACCTATCTACTCAACCAATACATTACAACATGAAGACAGGTTCAAGTAAATGTGAACCCTAACCCTTTATCTATTGTTTTTTACACAGCTTGGTTGAATACTTGATTCTGATTGGTCAATCACGGCATTCTGTGTCTGCTATTTCTGTATAACAGACTGTTTGCTAACAGACCGTTGCTAAGCATAACAGACAGTTAGCTAAGTATAACAGACCGTTAGCTAAGTAAAAGTTAACCATCCCGAGTCTGTATGAGTAGTCTCTCTCTCTCTCTCTCTCTCTCTCTCTCTCTCTCTCTCTCTCTCTCTCTCTCTCTCTCTCTCTCTCTCTCTCTCTCTCTCTCTCTCTCTCTCTCTCTCTCTCTCTCTCACTGGAGGCAGCTGTGCAGAGAGAGAGAGGGAAAGGTGTTAACTTGAAACACTCGCACTTTCGGTTTTCCCCTCATTGGATTAAGTTTGTGGACACTCTTGTGTGCGAGCATCAATATAGCCACATCCATTTAAGCATCCACATACTGTTGGCGAAATGAGCGTGTGTTGATCGTGTGGCAATAAAGGATAATGAAGTGTGACTTGTTTGGTTCTTATCGGACCCCCTTCAGTGGACCCCGATTCATTACTAAACAGTCAGTTATCGGTACATAGGTAGTGCCATCGTGAACCCGTTTTTTCAACTCCACTAATATAAAAGCAGTATAGAGCCTTTACAACTTACACCCCATCCATCTTATTTTTTCAGAAAGTTAGTAGAGACGTGTAGTTACCAGTGATGCACTGACCACTTGACTGCTCGTCTCCGTAACGCTTGTGAGACGGCGCGTAGAGGAACATGATGGCGAAGACGTACAGGTTCCACATGCCGTAGATGCCGGTGAAGAAGGCGCTGTTCACCTGCACCGTGTGCTCTCCCCAGTGCCAGTGGCCCTCATTCACCTGGACACAGACAAATGACAAAAGCATACCAAGTTCTGTTACTGTTTGCAGGGTGGAGCGTTGGATTATTTGGGACAGTGGCAAAATAACTTTGATAGTCACTGTTAGGGCTGCACAAGTTATCATTTATCGTCATCGAAATATCAACGGGCGCAATAAACACAGCGTGAAAGGCTGCGACATATCGCGAAAGACACTAAGATTTTTTTAGGTAGTTGAAGGAGAGTACAAATAGAAAACTACACTTTAAAATGTGACTCTTTTATTGGTGCCTTTTATGTTCAATTCAATGTTCAATAAATGTTGGGGGGGAAATGTGTTCGTTTTTTGAAGTCCACAAGCAATTTGTTGTATTTATGCATGTATCAAAATACTGAAAGCAGCAGTACTGCGTAGACTTGAATATCCGTTTGCATCGCAAGTATTATCGTCATTGCGATACTCAACAATGCTATCGAATATTTCCCTCATATCGTGTAGCCCTAGTCACCGTCAAATAAATGTGAAAAAATAACAATTAGCACCTAAATAGTCCTGTGGACAGCACCAAGTCTGATTTCAGAACATTACTGCTCTCACCTGACTGATGATGAAAAAGATGACAGTCATGGCAGCACAGGTCAGAGTGACCAGCATGAGGAACTTGAACCTGAAAATCAGACCCTAAAGGGCGATAAAGTGGACGAGTTAGTGCAAAAACAGATAATCACAAACATACCCGATGTAGCAGAGAAATCATTTTGTATGGTCATGGGTTTTTGTATTGGTGATAATGAACTATTAGAAATGCAAACGCAGGATGAAGACACACCTCATAGTGCAGCCGCCTGGCCTTGGACATGGCGGGCAGGGACGTCCTCTTACCGCTGATGTTGCGAAAGACTTGAAAAACCATGAAGCAGAGGAAGAGGAAGTAAAGACAGGCACAGATCCCTGCCACAATTATGAACGCCATCTGAGGCAACACCAGTCAAGGAAATAACCAAATAACACCATCGATAAATGTTTAAAAAAAGAGTGGTGGTGATTCAGTTAGGAACACTCTTGTCATAGATTTAACCATTTATTGCAACAAATGGAAAATCCAGTTATGCTTGGCGCCGATGGCTCCGCTCGATAGTGCTCCCTGGACTGGCCAAGCAGCATGCTAAGCTGAAACCGGGAGCACCATGCAGAAACCCCCCTGGGTATTAAAAAAAAAAAAAAAGAGCCAAAAGAAAGATATTGAAAACCATTTTTAACTGCGAGTCATGTTAGGACTCTGAACTAGGAAGGTGGAGGCTGGGTGGGGGGGCCAGCAGCAGTGAGTGAAGCAGCGTCAGTGAAGCAGGGATCAGTGAGGAGGGAGTAACATTAAAGGCTCTGACATAGGGCTGGGCGAAATGGAGAAAATCAAATATCACGATATTTTTGACCAAATACCTTGATATCGATACCGCAACGATATTCTAGTGTTGACTATCGGTGCTTTCACAAAATATTAACACAATGAGATTTTTGATAAATAATCATTAGTAATGTTGACATAATGACTAAGTGGGGTAAAGTTAAATAACAGAACCGCTAGAACAGTCTGGTAAGTGCAGAAAATGACATCACTTTACTGTAATGCAGCCTTTAACACCAGGAAAAGACAACACTGAAATTACTGATATTACGATATCCAAAATCTAAGACGATATCTAGTCTCATATCACGATATCGATATAATATCGATTTATTGCCCAGCTCTACTCTGACACACCAACCCGACGGCCGACCGTCGGCAGAAAAGCTCTCGGGCTTCTTCTTGTGGAAGAAGCACTGATTCGCTAGTCAAGGGATAGCACTCCACCAATCAGATTGGTCCTTTAGTCCGACTGCCCACTGGCCGATTCAAGTCAAATTGGCCAGACTGTCTGACGGCCAATAATCGGGTTGGTGTGTCAGAGCCCAAAAGGACCGCCTTGATTTGAGAACGGCTGTGATTGGTGTGTGTCTGATAGCAATGAGAATTCAATCAGCGACGTGTGACTTCCGTGTCCTGCATGAACTAGCTCTAAGCTTCATTATATGGAAGATATAATTACTTAGACTGTTTGTCCACGAGTACAGACTTATTGTAAAGCAAGTAGACTTTGTGTGCTGGTATGCAGGCTCCTGAATGTGACACTACATACAGTATATTTAGCAGACTGATCCCCGTCTTCCTTAAACCGCTGAGAGTCAGGAACACTAAGCACCGTTTTCTAGGGGTGGAGGGTTTTTTTGCCATGATTTTTAAAATATCCCGCCCCCCCCCCCAGAATCTATATATTTTATTTATTTTCTTAACAAAATCGCAATACAAATAGAATCTGCACCCACGTATCGTGAAATAATCGAATCGGGACAATGCATATCGTCCCAGCCCTACGGTTTTCATTTTGACGGGACTCAAAAGGAAAAGCGGGACAGAAGGGAGAAAATACTGCAAGAAGCAGGGTGTTAGCAGCCGTTTTGGAGGAGGTGTGCTGATTAATCTTGCATTGCTCAGCAAGCAAAGCAAACAAACAGGTACACGCACAAACACATCATCCCGAGACCCTGGGCAATGCTTTCACATATGGCATTACTGAATTATTTCTCGTCTCATTAGTCTAGAGATCCATTTTCTAGTTTATGCTAAAGCCAACTAGAAGAACTTCTCATACATGTACTGCAGGAACAAGAAGGACATTGAGTCATGGTAACTTATTGGTGCAGTATTGGTAAAGACGTGCATTTGTTCCAACAGCAAAAGACTGAACTGTCACAACTGAAAAGCATTTTTTATTAGCTTCATACGTGTCAGACAAGCTGTTTGCAAGAGAGTGCTATTTTTCTGATACTGTTGTCAAACAGTTAAAAAAGGATACAGCAAGCTCCGTTCCTACGTCAGACGCCCAGATGCTGTAGAAGGGGTTTGTCAGCTGGACCCCTCTGGTGGCACAAAACAAAAAAACACATTGCTTTGTTTCCTCCGCCGTGTGTGTCACAACATTGCATTACAAAAAGCAAAGAATACACACAGCATGTGGATATGAAGCATAAAAATAGAAATTAATAAAAAAAAATAAAAAAAGATTATTATGTGTTGCACATATATTTAAAGTGCTCATATTCTGCTCATTTTCAGGTTCAGAATTGTATTTTGAGGTTGTACCAGAATAGGTTTACATGGTTTAATTAAAAAAAAAAAAAAAAAAAAAAAAAAAAAAAAAACATTTTTTGTTCTACTGCACATTACTGCAGCTCCTCCTTTCACACGCTGTCAGTTTTCTGTTTTAGCTACAGAGTGAGACCTCTTAGCTTCTGTAACATCTCTGTTGTCAGTCACACATGCGCAGTAGCTAGGTAAGGATTACATGAGCTAGCTCCAACTTCGGTCAGTACACTTCCAACTCTGCGTGGAATACCTACAGAACAGGGACATGTAAGTAGTTCTATACAATTTATTTTGTAGATTAGGGTGAATTTGTGTGTTGTAGCTGTGTTTTGCCATTGAGAACGAGCTAGCATGCTAGCGCTAGCTTCCTCCTCTCGGCTAGTGACTTAGAAAGCAGTGCAGATTTTGAACAGCTTGCCCGGAGACTGAAGGCAGGACACATTCAGAAACCAGATCTCACTCAAAACAGCATGGATGTGTTTTTTTTTTTTTTCAAAGTTTGTATGCGTGTGGAAGTACCAGAGACAAAAAATAACTAGGGCTGTCAAACGATTACAAATTTTTAATCGCTGAAGTTCTATAATTAATCTCAATTAATCGCATGTTTTATCACAATTAAAATTCTATTATTTTGCATTTCAGAACTGTTTTAAAGTACATAATAACAATGGAAAGCAATTATTACCAGTGTATCTTGATTGGGAATCAAATGAATGCAAAGAAAGTTACTTTATGAACTTGACTATTATTTATTTATTGTAAACAAATGTGTGAATCTGTCATTATTGCACAATTCCTCCAAGTACCTAACTACAACACCACAGCAATTGACTGAGATGTAACGCTAACACTTTGCTTATACAGTACAAACAAAATGGTCAAAAAACTAGATACCACAGCAGGACATTTAACCTTTACATTTTTCTAATAACAAGGAATGTAACAATTCTCCTGGACAGAAAAGGCAATGCCCCATGCCTCTGCAACTTCGCTGAAGTGCTCGGCCCATGTTTCAGCGTAGTGTCGTTCTTCTGTATGTCGAACCGTTAAGGCAAACGAGTGCAATGTCCAGCCAGAGTCAATATAGTGTTTTAGTTAAACTACTGTCCCCCTCAATGGCAGTGTATAAGACGGGTCAGAACATGCCAACCGTAGCACTTCTTTAAGAACCCGAGTCCTCTACGATGCTGACAGGTCTGCAGTTAGTTGCCACCCATTTTGCAAGAGCTGTAGTCATTTCTTTGGATTTGGTTTCATCCACAGGTCGGAAAGTAGCACTCTCCAAAATACTGCTTTGCCTGAGCCCGCTGGCATCAAACTGCTCACGTTAATATGCTTAACTCGTAGGTGGTAGCTCAAGCTTGACGTGCTTCAGTGATATTTTAATTCGGCTTTACACAACGTGCATATGGCTTTCGACTTGTCCACTGAGCCGTCCGGGAGTTTTTTTAAAAAAGAAAAGCACCATTCAGAAGTATGTTGCTGCTGTCTTTCTCCATGCCGGCAGCCTGCCTGCATTCTGCAGCAGAAGATGTTTTATGAAGAAGTACGGCAGCACCAAAGGGTCAAAATAGTAGCCGTTAGGCACGACGCAAAGCCGAGTGAAGTGTAAAATAAATGAATCGCATGCCGGCATGTGATTAAAAAAAATTAATTTGCATCGCGTCGGCCCACAGAAAAAAGTGATTTTTTCATAATATGGGCACTTTAAAACAAGTCTTGTTCTAAATGGTAAAGAAAAAAAAAAGAAAAAAACTTGGTCTCACCTCTCACACATGTCAAAGATAAAAAGGCAGAAGGAGCCAAACACAATGGGTCCGACCTGCTTCCAGTACACTGAGAAACGGTTCCTCTCGGTCTGGTCCTGAGAGAAAAGTTGAAAACAGACTTAAAGATGGGATATACTGGATTACATTTCATACATCACATATAGTACAAGTCCATTATCACCAACAACAAAAAAAAAAAAAATCTTTCTTAAATCAGGTCATACTGTAGAGATAACATTGTCCTGTAGCCAAAATAAGCACGGTTAAGCATGTGTCAAGGTACCTGATGCGAATGAGTGCACCAAGCTAATTCGTGATTTATGGTTCTACGGAGGCTCCACGCATAGCTAACTCTGTAGCCTACGTAAGTGACCTGAAGTTTATACTTGTGCGTCGATGTCTTTTAGAGAACAGCAGGGCCAGTATGTGTGTGTGCGTGGAGAGTGTGTGGTAGAGCGAGTGAGAGAGTGACCGTGATTAGCTTCGGAGCGAGAACTCTAGAGAGGCATAGTGGGAGAAACAAATTGCCTCCCCTGTGCTTTCTGACCGCGATGGGAAATTTATAGCAGGAAAAGTCAATCCCTTAAAACAGCACAAGTTGTGAAACACCTGATCTACATTACATGTCATTTAGCTGACGCTTTTATCCAAAGTGACTTACAATTGCTATATATGTCAGAGGCCGCACGCCTCTGGAGCAACTAGGGGTTAAGTGACTTGCTCAGGGTTGATGTATCACAACGGGAATTGAACCCAGATCTCCCACACCAAAGGCATGTGTCATATCCACTGCTCCATCACCACCACAAAGCTAATGTACAAAGGTCTCTGCATTAAGTATGGAAATTATTATTATTTGTACTTGTGTCGCATGTGAAAACAGTAGGGGTTGCACAGACTAATCGACTTTACTCCTCCACAATGACGTTTTGAGCTTGAAGTCGACTAGTCGCTGATCATGTGGTTTTGTCACTGGCAAAATTTGTCAAAAAATTTGGCTCGTTTGGAACTCTATTTGAAAGCCACGGAATGATGGTGCGAGAGGACAACGTATAGGTTTGAATTCCTGCCTTGCTAATAATATGTTGGAATTATGTTAAGACAAAAAATTTCAAAAAATTAATAATTTTGTGGACAACTCGGGGCCCTGAACCCACTGTTGAAGATCTCTGGTGTACAGACACGCAGGAGTTACATGCTAATGCTAACGTTACAGGGTGTCCAGCATTGGATCACTGAAATACAGCGTGGAGCCCAACTTAGGTGGTATGAGTCGCACTACACTTAATGGCCATTTACATTGTGTGCACACATAACTAGGCATAAACCCAATGCATTGGCTGCCAACGAGGACGGACAATAGACTTTGCACAAACTTTTGACTGACTATCACAGAGATGCGCGACGCAGCGTCGGACATATTTACCGGGACTGGTGTGCGTAAAGTTACCCCTGGTAAACCCAGTACTATGAGTAGTGTGTTGAAGCACAAACTGAAAAATGGGTAACGTTAGTTAAGCTCACTGCAAAAGCACTTGCTGATAAATTGGACAGTGCAAAATGCCTAAGCTGCACAAAGCAAGCGTCTTAAGAAAATCAATACAAGGGTTGATATTAAAGGGTGATAAAATACAGGTACATAAAATGCAAAGCAGTCGCCCCTCCTGTGATTTTATTAGGCTAATGACTGAGAAAAAATGTCAATGACATCATCAGCAACTAGTCGCCGCGACTTGACTTTCATTACATCAGAGTCGACTTTAAAAAATCTGAAGTCACGGAACCCCTAGAAAGCAGTAGCACAGGTGTGCTGAATAACATAGTAGCTCCAGAGTGCACAATACCAAGGCCATGGAACTTGCTTACGTTAATGCAATGCTGCCCTAATCAGTGTTATTAGATACAGCTGTGCTTTTCCTGACAGATCAAGGGGTATGTCGTGCTTCCGCGTTAAAGCCTTTCCATTGTTAGCAAACAAGTCTGCAGGTCAGTTTAAAAAAAAAAAAAAAAAAAAAAAAAAAATCAAACATTAAGTTACGTAAATGGGGCCGTGTACAGTACCATGAGGTGCTCCCCGCAGAAGATGATCCAGAAAGAGAGCAGCATGGAGTAGAAGACGCCTTGCCTGATGTCTCCAAAAAGCAGCATCCAGGTCCAGTTGAAGCCAACAGAGAACCACTCCACTGGGATGTTGATGAATGTCATTGAGATACCCAGGGCGAGGATTACCCTGAGGTAGCAAAAGCAGTCTTAAAACTAGAACGCCACTCGGAGAGCATAGACCTCCGCTAAGGCATATCTCAGAATGTGAATGTATTGTGAATTCTGCTGTCGGGAACTCGTTTTTCTCAGTATTCCGACACCACATGAATGCTGCACAAATGCCCTATCTTGCAACTAAAGCAGTAAGAAGAAGAAGAAAGTTGGCGGAGGTTACTATACTTTTTAGCAATCATTACCAACAGATGAGAATAGCAGGATCACACAATTTTTTAATGAATTTGTGCCATCACAAACGCCAACCACGCATGTGTGTTTAAATACAGCTATTGATGCTTAAGGATTGCTTTACATTTTAAATGAATATCAATAGCAGTATACTTCCTGTAGCATTAGCAGCCATGCTGGTGTGAGATTAAATCAGCTCCAACTTTTGAGGTAACTTTCCTTTGCAAACGTTTTTTATTTATTTTTATTTATTTTTTTATAATTGTTGAACAGTGTTGGCGGATTCAATTTATGGTCACTTTAATTGGGCTTTGCACCTGATTCTGGACTACATCTTTTACACTGACACAATCAATGTTTTAGAGCAAGGCTACATCTGCGTCTGCTGAAGCAGGCTCATTAAATCTCGAGACATTATTGATTAGATTAGCCCTTCAGCTAGAAGCACAGTGTCCCTACTGAGCGATCCAGTTCTACATAATGTACTACCTTTCCTAACCTCACTCAACCTTGAAATCAAGACATTTAGAGAGAAATAAGGCAATGAATTAGGAACACATCGGCCTACAAAAAGACAGACTAGAGGTTGTTTTCCGTCTGCAGCAGGTCCCTGCATGCCACCAATAGATGAAAGGATGATCGTAAATATAGTTGAGAGGGGAAAACACAGTTGGTGTGTGTGTGTGTGTGTGTGTGTGTGTGTGTGTGTGTGTGTGTGTGTGTGTGTGTGTGAGAGATCGAGAAGGTGGGGAAATAAGGAGCAGATAAAAGGTGTCCTGAAACATGGGTATAAACGTTTTTTGCAAACGCTGTGGATAATAGAAGTAATGTAACACAGGTTCTGTGTGTGTTGAATAAAACAAAGGGCTTTTTAGTTAATATGGTAGAGGTCTTAGATAGACTTTTTACACAGCACATTTTGACACGTGATAGCAGGAAGAGCACAGGTGTGACTAATAACATTAATTATTTCTGCGTTCCATTTGGGTGAGCCAGTTCCTGGGCCCTGCTATTGTGCATGCCAACTCACTGACGCCAACCGTGTTCGAAACCCATCCCTCATTCACTCACTATTCCCTATTTAGGGTTTATTATTAAATAGTGAACTGTATAGGGAATGACCAAACATGATTTCGGACACTCACCGAAAATATCGTTGCGTCAGTAGATGCGGCGGATATTTGTGTGGCAGAGGCGCAGTTTTGGTGGCACATGTGTACGTTTAAAAGTCGTTTTAGTCGTGCAACAGAAAACTGATTGGACAGATAGTCTAGCTAGATCTGAGAAAAGCTTAACCCTTGTCCTCATAAATCGACCAGAGGTTAAAGTGCCAACACAAAGAAAGCCCAAGGCTCACAGTGCATTTCAGTGGCCCGAGCAAGGTATCGTTCATCTGGGTATCTTATTCCTTCCCCAGTTAAGTTAATTTGGAACCATTATTTAATAAAATCTAATCTATGATCATTTTGCAAATTGTATTTTTTGTATGTTGTTTAAAAAAATAAAACATTGTATATCACACAAAAAAAGAAATGTATTTAGATGTTTAAGTAATAACCGTTTCCCCATCCTATACCATTTCTACATTAAGAGTTCCTACTCTCATCTATCCTGAAAGTTTAGAGGAAAGTCTGAGGTGTACTACTTTGACACCTCTGTGGACTAGCGAGACAGCTTTTACAGCATGAAAAAAATCATCCGCTGTCCACAAATAGGGTACGAGCCGCACTTCCTGAGAGCTGGCCGGTCATTTGGGAGCAAGAGCCTTGAGCTGGAAAATACAGAGGGAAGGAGAGAGATGCTGACAGTGTCTGTGCGCACGTGGTGTCTGAGCTGGTGTGCATGTCCTGAATGTGTGTATGCACAGCATGTGTCGGTTGAGTGCTAGCTTGCAGATTTTTCTAACGTGTTTCACGCCTCGCCGGGCACTTGCTGTGGCGCAGAGCGCTGCCTCTTACTGATCTGTCTTCCCAGCGTGGCAGGGGGTTAGACAAACACCACGCTGTGAGCATCGCTTCGGCTTTCCACAGCATGGTATTCAAACCATCTGCTACCTGTATTTAACCTTCATGGACTTATGTTAAAAAGGGACAGTTCACCCCTTAAACGCAATTTCCTCTTGTGCCATTTATCAATATAGATTATTTTGGTGTTGCGACCGTAGAGACGACTGCCTTCTCTCAAACATAATGAAACAAGATTACCCTGGGTTTGATGACCTGCTGCTACTAATATGTTGGTTGATTGAATGATTGCGATGGTGTTTTTTTTCTCTCGTCAGCTTTTCATGTGACTGGTTGACTGCGAAATTGAATTTGAATTGCCCTTTCTGGGATAAATAAAGTTGTTTTGAATTGAAGAAGGAAGCGTACTCTTGGACGAGAGGCTCATGCTTGTGACAGTTTGAGATGTAAACATTAATGCCGTCCTCCGCAGCTGAGCTGTAACGTTAGCTAGCTCAGGTGAGCTAGCAGTATCGGTTAGCTATAAACTGATCTCCACAAGCTAAAAATGTAGGACCACAAGCCCTCTCCTCCACGAGTATGCTTCCTTCTGCGCTGCGATACGGTTGGCGGGTGTAGTTTGTTAGAAAGAAAATAGTTCCTACGTGAAACTGCTCACAACCAGTCCTGTGGATTATCTTGAGTAACCGGGTTGGGATTTCTTTTTTTGGCGCTTTGAGTGCCGCAGAGTCATGGAATTATGATGCCTAAAAGGTAGCCTGGTCCTACCAGACTCATTTGTACAGAGAGTCTGGCCACTCTCCACTGACAAGTGTTAACTTCCTTGAAGAATTGTAGTCACTGTTCCATTATCTTTATTGTGACTATTATTGCCACTGTTCATCGCCCCCCCAACTGGCACCGTCAGACACCGCCTACCAAGAGCCTGGGTCTGTCCCAGGTTTCTTCCTAAAAGGAAGTTCTTCCTCGCCACTGTCGCACTAAATGCTTGCTCTTGGGGGAATTACTGGAATTGTTGGGTCTTTGTAAACTATAGAGTGTGGTCTATACCTACTCTATCCGTAAAGTGTCTCGAGAGAACTCTTGTTATGATTAGATACTATAAATAAAATTGAATTGAAGGCGGGGCGGTTACTCTGTGGAAGTTTAAAACTATTGGATCTGCCCAGAGCCACTCTGAATCTGCCATAACCAAATCGCTAACGTTAGCTAACTACAACTCCTTCACCACTAACGGAGTGAGCTGGAAAATCTAACTTTTCCTGAACCCCGTGGGGAGGAGGGCCACAACATCATGGCCACCAACACAACTCGGCAAAGATTGTTCTTGCTCTGGCTTTAACTTCAGGATATTCGGCAGCGTTGCCACAACGGACAGAATGGATTCGCTCGCATCTTTCTCCGCCGCCATTACGGAACTACAACTCAAACTAGTGCACAACCTCAACGTCATTGTTCTCAGCCACTCCTTCGGTTCGCTGATTGGACCGGTAAAGATTTGGCCGGAGAAAACCCAAGAATATACCGCAAACCCTGACGGCGTACTGAAGGGAGTATGTAGGAGGGCGGAGCCAGGCTAGCCTAAAAGGTATAATTCGCCCACAATATTAAATATGGCGCTAACAATAAAATGGGGAACACAGAACACCACTGAGACACAGAAGAGAAGGGAGGTGCCTTACTTCTCCAGAAGCACAGGGGGTCTGCTCATGAGGGTGATCCGTCTCCAGTACCAGATCATGATGATGAGGATGCTGGGTGTGAGGAATGTCTTCATGGCAAACCACACTTTGGTGAAGCCTCCATTCTGGTGGATGCTCTTGGAAAACAAAGAATCAATGTCAACTATTTGTGTTGTGCATGTTATTGTATTGGCAATAAGGGGCTAACGCTAACATCATATCACTCAGTGGCCAATATTGTCTCTGCCATAAATGAAAAAGGACACTTGACTCAGTGGGTCAACATTAAGCAACGTACCAAAAACCTTCCAATACAATTCCCAATCAAACGCCAACTTACAACAAGACGAATGTCTTTGATTTCTCCGATCCCCACATTGACCTTCTTTCGCTCGTTGACGGGCAGGCGAATGTTGAGTAGGTAGTACTTATGGGCCACGCTGCCGACCTCCATGAAAGGCAGCAGGTCACACTCATAGTAACGCCCCTCGTTCTCAAAGGTCTGCAAAACACACAGCAACACACCAGATCTGGTTTAAAACGCATACATCTAAAGATCAGACACTGTAAAACTGTCAGGCTGTCTTTATTTTTTGAATAGTTCTTGTATTCTATCAGATTTTTTATTTCCTGTATATTCTGTATGTGTGCTGTGTGTCTGATATTTTTGCTGCAGTTAGCACTGAAATTTCCCAATTTGGGATCAATAAAAGTCTATCTAATCTAACAAGGTGTCTGTGAGTTGAGACATAGACCACTATCAGCTGGAGGAACAGGTTTAAGTGTCCAGCAGTAATAAAGAAATTGCCAAAGTGCCCTTAAACGAGGTTGTAAATCACTCCCATGAATATGGGAATATCCAACACTGGCAATTGTAAAGTAGGATTATAATTAGCAGTATTTCTAACTCCCAGTATTTAAGGCTCAAAAGAAAGTGTGTGAAAACTGTGATGATAACCAAGCTACTTAGATTTAAACGAATATTACTTATTTGATTTATCATCTGCAACTCTATATTCGGTATTTGTCTAGAATAGGTTGCTGTTGGTATTCTCAAGATGCATCTTGGTGAAGGCACAGAGTCATTTCCACACCTTGGCAGTAGTGAAGTTGCAGGTGAGCTTCCTCTGCTCGTAAGAGTGAGCCATCTCTGTCCACTCGCTGACCGTGTCGTCTCTGTAGGCCAGGCCCACGTCAATGGTGGCCAACGCTCCATCCTCTGGAAACAATTACCACAGCAGCAATTCACTTTCAGATCAGTTTTAGTAGTAGACATTTCATTGTTAAAAGACTGAGTATGCATGCATGCATGTCAATAAACATCCCCAAATACACAAAATCTAAAATTACATCCAAAGAATTACACAGCACCTGTAGAAGACATTTGTGAATAATCCCTCATTTCCACTGCATGGTTCGGCTCAGTGCAAGTCATTTTTAGTACCAGATGCTTTTATCAATTTCATTCCACTGCAGATAGTTCCCCCCCCCCGCCCTTCACATCTGTCTATATGTGTTACATTAACGCACACCTGTGGGACTACCATCTCATTGCATATTCTTTTTATTCTCAATTCCATTAACCTTTGCACATTCTCTAGAATACATCTTTGCACATCCCTGCAGCCCTTTCATTTATTATTAAAAAGAAAAAAAACCATTGTATATATTTCTTAAATAGATTTTTTTATATTATATAGGTTTCTTGTCTATGCAGCAAAACTCCAAAGCAAATTCCTTGTATGTGAAAACCTACTTTGCAATAAACTGGATTCTGACTCTTGATTTTAATATACCTCCTCCTTGCAGCGCTCTGCTGGCTGTTATTATCCCAGTGATGGGATCAAATGAAGTCCTGATGACAGACAGCCACGGTATTAAACTGAGACCAGCAGTGTCAATACTTCTAGCGCTGACACAGACATTCCCCTCTATAGTCTGAGCTATATACTCTTCTCCCTGTTCTTCACATGTGAATACCACTCCAGAGTGGTACAGCGTAAAGAAGATGAGGAGAGACATCTTTCATTCAAATCATTGAGAAGCTTCATGGCTGCAGACTAAATGAGGGGATGATATTTAAGAAGGCTGGATTATCAACTAGACTGGTTATGGTTGGTATATTGTAATACAAACATGCTTATACAAGGTCAAACCATTTGAGTGTTAATACGTGGTCCTGTCACCTGAAATGAGTCTGAATCTGTGAGATTAACAGGATTATTTCTCTGCATGTAAACCTATTCAGGGATTCAGTCTGCTCTCCATGGTGGCCCGAATCTAGGTTACTTACTACTTGACAGAGTTCAACAAGACCTCGAGCTGGCCTCCGACAGCCCAGCTCAGTGAATTCAACAAAAACATCCAAAGCCAACCTATTAAAACTGAATCTTTAGATCACATTACAAAGCCAAGGGTTCTGTCCTCCAGCACTCCAGAGTGCCTCTTGTGCCGTTTATGAAACAAGCTGGAATGAAGAGAAAGAAACTCGGTGGCCTGTGCTGTGAGAAAAAAAAAATAAAAAAAAAAGAAGTAGAGGAGGGGGAGGAGAGGGAACTAGATGAGAACTGGCAGCCGACTGTCTCTGTAATGCCCTCCACTCTGCCATTGGTCGAGCGCCGGCGCCCTCGAATGTCAACTCGCTTCATGCAAACATTCCGCTTTAGTCCAGCAGACATCTCCACGGAAACTAAGCCTCCTCAACAGCTGTGTTATTGCTGGACCCTGGCCAAGGGGTGCTTGGTGCAGGGGTGGAGTGGGGCATGCGGGTTGAAGTGGTTTATAAGGGCGAACCTCTTCTCTGGGACGCACATTGTTACACAGATAAGGTAGTCGGGGAAGAGATGGCCTTGTGTTCATTTGTCATACAGCTGCAGATCAGAACCCGCCTACCTTTGGCACAGGACAGTGTGCTGGCCAGGACTGAGCCGGACGAGCTGACGCCGTTTTGTTAATTATGGAAGACCTGGCTCCATTGTTTTGGGGGTTTATTAGCATTTTATTAAATCTGAATCTAGCATCTACTTAGTTCAAGGAATCTGAATCCTGTCAGATCTGTTTTGGTATTGCTATGAACAAAGTTATGAATGTTAATATAATGATTCTGTTTTTTTTTTTTTTAAGAACAGAAACACAAAGACTACAGGAATGACTACCCAAAAAAGCTCTTTTTTATTAAATAGGATACAGTGGTCATTTTTTTAGACTCCAATGAACAAATATATGTATTTTACCAAAAGAGAAAAAAAAAAAAAAAAAAAAAAATCACATCACTCAGAACCTAACAATAACTGCAGTTCTTCTTTCATCTCTCATCTTACACATACGGATATTAAAAACTGCTGTAGGTAGGATTGTGAAGATCCAGGACCAACACATTTGAACATCAACAACTTCTCAGTCCCTCACCCCCTTTCCGCAAAAGCCCAAAACGGTCTCCTAAGCCCCTCCCCCCACAAGGGAGAATGAATGCGTGTGCATGAGCCCCCTGGCCTTGATTGGTGCATCTGAACAGGGATGGGTGGATTTTTTGGCAAATCGCACTACAGGCTGTAGGTGGTGCCAGAGGACCGGATTGTTTTTTAAATGACATGCTTCATGTAGTTCTACTGGAACATAGGGTCAGTTTCAGCAAATATGACAGAAAGTTTTATAAGGCTTACCTACTGCACCTTTAACATGGATATATATTGGATACATAATATCCAATAACATATGGATGTTAATATTAGATTTCATTTAAAATAACCTCCGTTAAAAATTTACTGCCGATCTAATTTTGCATTAAACAAATAAGTGAGAACAGTCCCATTTGAGAATGAATCTTCTGAAGCATCAGTGTTGGAGGATAGGATAGAGGAAGTAGAAGAAGTAGATTGTAACTCCCAATACTAAAGAAATGGGAGACAGTTTGGGACAACATTTTCCACTGCTCCAAGAACCCAAATCATCAGCAGATCCACTTCAACATATGTCATAGGACATATTGGACTCCTCAGAAGAGATACGTCTCTAAAGTCATTCCCACTCCCTACTGCACGTTCTGTCAACCTGAACAAACCTTCCTGCACATGATCTGGGAGTGTGAAAAGGTGCATGAGTTCTGGAATAAAACAACATCAATAATATCTGATGTGATAGGATGTTGAATTCCCACTGACCTGACTGTTTTGTTACTTAATGACGACTCTAAATTACACCTGCTTGGGAGAAAATTTGGCTAGCCGGCTCAACCGCAACCAAGAAAATGATAGCTCAACGCTGACCCCCCCACTCGCTTTGTATAAAACAGTGGTTGGTGTATTTCCTAGACATAGTTATGCTTGAGCTCTCTACAGCAAGGATTAACAAAGCCAAACTATCAGCCTATGGAAAAAGGCAGCAGCACAAATATCAGACCTAATGACCTAATGACCTCAATACCACAAGAACTAGAGGAGAGTGATTAGGCAAGGTGGGATTTCTGTTTTTGTTTGTTTCTTTTGTTTTCCTCAAGACGGCAGAGGGTGGGGGGTGGGAGAGGGTTGTTCTTGTTCAATTGTGTTGTCTGTTCTGGTGTTTAAAAATATAAAGACAATAAAAAGACAATGTAAAATTAGATGACATGCATTAACTGATACCTACCTTGCATCAAGCAAACCGCCTTATATCCTTACTGTACAACAGTCTGAAAGGCTTGGGTATGCTAGAAACAAGCTATTTTGTATATGTGTCCTTTTAAGCAGGCTGTCCTTAAGCACATATTGTCTCAGGAGAGAAAGCAAAGATGAATGGGTTCAAAACGGTCAGAAAAATCCAGAGCTTAAAAGTGGGAACCACACTGCTGCAGCACTAGCTGGTTGCTTCTACATGCAGCATCTAGAGTACTCCGCACCCTCTACATCCACTTGTTCTCACAGCACGGTATGTAGCCCAGAAAGATTAAAATAAGTCTGTAGCGTCTGGCAGAATGACCCGTCTGTAGTCCAGGCTAATTCACTGACTCCTCTGTCTTGCAGCCAGGCAGTTAACAACCCGCAGCCCCCGAACACATTACAGCTGAGGCCAAGAATGTGAACAAGCAAAGGACGCTGATGACTCGGCCACTATTGTAACATGACTGTATAGAGTTTAGACAAGCCAGACCAAAAGGCTGAGTCATATTAAAGTACACCACTAACTTTCAAACTTTTTGTTCTCTACAGCAGGGGTCTTCAACATTTTTTAGGCCAAGAACCCCTCAGCTGAAAGAGAGTCAGAGCAGGGACCCCCCTACTACATAGATTGTGAACATTTAGTTGCATATTAAACTTGGCCAGATGGATGAAAATGGATGGATCAATATTCATATATTATTTATACAGCATGTTGTAATGTTAAACATACATGTGGAAGGCACAGTGAGTCCTTTAGCTTAACTGTATGTGTGGATGGCTACTAAAGTGACTACCTTACGTAGCATTTCATCAATGTTGTGTAAATGAAATGTTTGTTTTTTACAAATAGGCATCTTTGTTAACATGTTGGATTCATGTTAATGTATATTTTCAGACATTTGAATTATTGAAAAAAAAAAAATGCGTTCACATAAATAAAACAATAATTTGGCAGCCACCTGCAGTAACTCTGAGGACCCCCTAGGGGACACGGACCCCCTGTTGAAGATCTCTGCTCTACACGATTACAATTGCATCTATTGCCTTTCTGTTAATTACAAATTGGCCTGAGGTGGAGGTATCTAGGCTTACAGCCATTTCAGTGTGGACATAGTCTCGCATTGCCAGACCTTCCTCCACAGCGCTGCGGAGGAAGGTCTGGCTACTCTACTACTGTCCACTCAGCATTCTGGGATGGGAGAAAAACATGCTCTGGTTTATTGGCATTTCTTTAAACCAATCACAATCGTCTTGGGCGCTGCAAAATAGCCTTGGGAAGGAACTTGTTTTGTATGTACGTTAGAGCTGTCAGTCTTCCTCTATAATACCATTCAAATTTCATGTTTGTTTTTTTTAATATTCGAATAATATTCAAATATTGATTGTTCAAATGCAGCCTGTTATAAATATGTACTACACTACTCAGGCTTATGCCTTGTCAATGCCACTCTAAGCATGTGGTTGTTGTTGTTGTTGTTGTTGTTGTTGTTGTTGTACATTCTGTCCACTAGAGGGACTTCCAACATCAGCCTGGCCTTGAAGGGGATCTACGTCATGCCGCATTGCATTTCTGGCATGCCGCTCTGTTTACATTATATTCCACCACGCACACAGCGACAAACACAAATCAACAGAGAGCTGTAATGAAACATTATCTAACAAGTGTAGTGAAGTGGCTCTGTTGTAAAGGCTAACGGTGCTCAGTTAGCACAATGACATCATGTTAGAATGCACAGCCGAAACGATTTGTCATAAACTAAGTACCAATAGTGTTAGCCACGATGCTAATGACCTTAATAACTAAGCCAAACGGTGCTGCCACTACTATTTTAGTGATTTGAAAGCAACCCATTTCTTGCAGATTGTCACCTTACTGAGAATACAGCTGTTAGAAGGTAATATATGAAGTTGAAGCTAACTGACAGCTGTAGGGCAGCTAACATTAACTTTAGCTAGCTCCCAGCTAAGCTGCTATAACTCGCGACGCAGTTAGAAAACAAGAACGAGCTAACTAATGATAACATAAGCATTTTGGCTCGGTGGATGTCGATTTTAAAGTCATGTCAAAACTATTTCCCATCCTTCTTCCGATTTCCAGCCGCAGCATGTCACTCCCCCCCCGTACTAACTTTACTCGGTACGTAACGTTAGCTCACAATGCCTGGTGTTTCTCACTCCCGTAACTTATTGTTCAGACGCGACAATGGAAGAGGGAGATTAGCTAACGTTAGCCAACCTATTTATAAATAATAAAATAAAAATCACATTCGAATAAAAATGCTTTTTTTTTTTACTATTTGAATTATATTCGACTTTCGGAATTCGTTCCAACAGCCCTAGTGTACGTTCAAAGTAGTTGCAACAGAAAACTCAGATTGGACAGATAGTCTAGCTAGCTGTCTGGATTTACCCTGCAGAGATCTGAGGAGCAGTTAACCATAGTCCTCACAAATCCACCGGAGTTTAAATTTACAACAAAGAAAGCAGAAGGTAACGGGACATCCGAAAAGAGTGACATCCGGCGGAATTTCCGGCAGAATGAGAGCAATCCCCGGAAGTGGAACGTCGTGGATATAGACTAGTGTGGCCACGACTCTGTACATCAGAGTTTGTTATAAAGCTCAAGTTGACATTAGCATAGTTAAGCATTCTAAGCCATGAAGCAAAAAATGGGATTAAGAGTCTTTCCCAGGCTCTCCTGGCGATCCAGTCACTTATTAGACTCTCTCATCATCCTCTCTAATCCCTTCTTTCAGGATCCCAAGCACCCTGCCAGAATACCAAACTCTGTCTTCTTCCAGATACTACTTATCTGCCTACTCCTCCCTTCCTTATTCAAGCAGTGAGTTGATGCTGTAGGTGTGTCTATCCAGCACTTATTCTCACTGGTGGGTTCCCCTCATGACAATAAACACTAGATATGTGACAGTGCCTGGGGCCCAAAATGAGACTACAGTTATTAAATTATGCACTTTGACTCAAGTGGTTAAATAAAATCTCAAAAAGATTTAAAGCTTGATTTTATGGCTGCAACTAACGATTTATTTTCTCGATTAATCGTCGGTCAAATGTGTGAGAAAAAAAATGTCCATCCCACTTTCTCAAAGTCCAAGTTGATGTCTTTAAATGTTTTGTTTTTTCAGTCGAACACCGAAAGATATTCAGTTCTAAATTATATAAAATGAAACAAAACAGGAAATCGCCATATTTGAGGCTGAAACAGCATTTTTGTGGTTGCCATTTTTCAACGAAAAATGACTTCACTATCAAAATAGTTGGCAAATTTTTTTTCTTCTGTCGATCGGACTAATCGATTAGTCCCTAATGGTTGCAGCTCTTCTTGATTTATGTTTTTTCCCCTGAAAAATGTCACTTAACTTTAAGACTTAAGATTTCAGGAAGTAGACCATTCCACAAAGGGGGTGCACCACTTTACACCACCGTCTGTCCCTCCCAATGTATAGCAACAAATGTAACTCCACTCTCAAGGGGGTCTCGCACAATTTAAACACGGAGGTGTACGAATTAAATGATAATGAAATAGGACTTGACCAATCACTGAACTGACTATTAAGTCAGGATAAAAGGGTGGAAAAACACAAATGCATAAATATCAGCTGCAACATTTACTAAACTGGTATTATCTTATAGGGCTGGGCGATATAGAGAAAATAAAATATATTCTTGACCAAATACCTAGATGTCGATATTGTATGGTTGACTATTGGTGCTTTAACAAAATATTATTTACACAATTGAGATTTTTGATAAATAATCTCCAGAAATGATTTCATGACTTAGTGGGTAAAGGTAAATAATAGAACAGCTATAACAGTCTGGTAAGTTCAAACAATGATTTCATTTTACTGTAATGCAGCCTGTAAAACCAGGAAACGACAACACATATCTAGTCTCATATCGCGATATCGATATAACATTGATATATTGCCCAGCCCTATTATCTTATATTCAAAGTATATAAATAATTTAGCTGTAGGTCTCAGGCTTGGATAATAAGATATTTCATTGCTCAGAGGCAACCAACAAGGAACAGGTCCAGATTACCTCTCTTTATACCTTTCTCAAGGGTGTCTGACAAGCCCGTCTACAACCCCCCCCCGCCCAAGCATCTACAGAGAACAAACAGCAGGGCATCCATCATTGTTTTCTGCCTTTCAGTGTAACAGATATCCAATCTACTGAATGAGACATTTCTGTGGATTCCTCAAGCGTTCGGCATGATAGACTGAAAAAGAACACAATGACAACATCCTAGCACAACGTCTTGCAGGGAAGGTAATATGAGAAACAAAGCGTATTACTGGTGAAGTTGGAATGACTCTGTGCTTGAATTTATGATGCGAGTGATTGGAAGTGACAATGGATGTAAATATTTCAGAGGCTAGCTTGGTCACATTGAGCCGCGGCAAATATTTGCCTTCAGATTGTGAAACTAAGAAATAACTGAGGCTACTATTGACACAACTGGAGAGAAAAAAAAAAAATGTAGACACAAAAAAAAAAAAAAAAAAAAAGAACTTGCAGGGCACTGTCCGTTAACCTACAATGAACCAAGTAATTATTATCACATGTTCATTATCACCAAAATGGCTTTTGGTTCCTTTAAGATTCTCTTAAGACCAAGTCCCATAACATAGTACAGCCTCTTAATTAGGGTTGGGTATCGTTTAGATTTTTTCCAATACCTAAACCGATACTTACTTACTAAATATATTTATTTTAGGGCTGTCAAAATAACGCGTTAATTTCAATTAATTAATCTGAGGAAAAAATTAATCCATTCCATATTGACGTTTGACCCGGAGCCGTTCTAGCCACCATCGAGTGTAAAATGAAGGAGGGAGACGAGAATGTGCTGCCTGGATCATTAATTGGAACATTTACTTGTAAAAATCTTCTTCCTGCCAACCCTGGCTACCGAAATCTGGAGCCACTGATATGTCTGCTCTTCTCTCTGATGCTCTGAAACAGACGGTACAGGCTACACACACACCGCTGCACGGGACGCTAGTTAACACTATACTCAACAGCAGCTAACGTTAGCCTACCGCTAGCTAGTTAACACTATACTCAACAGCAGCTCACGTTAGCCTACCGCTAGCTAGTTAACACTATACTCAACAGCAGCTAACGTTAGCCTACCACTAGCTAGTTAACACTATACTCAACAGCAGCTAACGTTAGCCTACCACTAGCTAGTTAACACTATACTCAACAGCAGCTAACGTTAGCCTACCTCTAGCTAGTTAACACTATACTCAACAGCAGCTAACGTTAGCCTACCTCTAGCTAGTTAACACTATACTCAACAGCAGCTAACGTTAGCCTACCGCTAGCTAGTTAACACTATACTCAACAGCAGCTAACGTTAGCCTACCTCTAGCTAGTTAACACTATACTCAACAGCAGCTAACGTTAGCCTACCTCTAGCTAGTTAACACTATACTCAACAGCAGCTAACGTTAGCCTACCGCTAGCTAGTAGCTGGATTAAACACTGTTAAAATGCTGACAGCTAACGCTATACGGTGTAAAGTTTGACTGTGTTTTAACCGGGATGTAACAATCTGCAGCTGCCGGAGAAACAACACAGACGGTTCAATGAAACTGGTAAACTACAGCCTCGTGGTGCATTTGAAGTTATTGTAAATATCCATTTCCCATCTGGTGATTGTTTTTGTCATTCAACAGCAATTTACTAGTGAAATAAGTTATTGTTATACATTATTAAATCATTTAATTTTGACCATATGGCCTTAGCAATAAACGAGCTGTTCTTTAATGTCGCCAACTGTTTAGTACCCTTTTTTTTTCTCTCTTCCTTAAAAAAAGTATCGGTTCAGGCACCGTTAATTATGTATGTGATTAATTAATCACAGACTATGTAATTAGATTAAATGTTTTAATCGATTGACAGTAATATATATATATATATATATATATATATATATATATATATATATATATATATATATATATATATATATATATATATATATATATATATATATATTATTATATTATTATTAGTATATTTTTTTGAATTTTTTTTTTTTTTTTTAAATGAGCACAAAACAACATCAGCGACATTAAAGAAGAGCTTGTTTATTGCTAAGGCCATATGGTCAAAATTAAATCATTTATTAAAAAAGTACACTACCGGTCAAAAGTTTGGGGTCATTTAGAAATTTCCATTCCAGACGAATACCAGCTGAGATCAGTTGCATTGTTTTTTGTTTTTTTTTAATCAGGGCAGCAGTTTTAAGATTACATTATGTGCTTACATAATTGCAAAATGGTTCTCCAATGTTTTCTCAGTTAGCCTTCTAAAATGATATCAGATTAGTTAACAGAATGTGCCTTTGGAACATTGGATGAATGGTTGCTGATAATGGGCAATGTAGATATTGCATTAAAGATCAGCCACCCACTCAGATCAGCTGGTATTCTGTCTGTAATGGAGTGGAATGGAAATTTCTAAGTGACCCCAAACTTTTGACTGGTAATAATAATAATAATAACAACAACAACAACAACTTATTCCACTACAAAATTGCTGGTAAACAACAAAAACAACTAGATGGGAAAAGGGTGTTTTACAATAACTTTGAATGCACCACAAGGCTGGCGAGGCGAGTTTCAAGTAAACATACTGTCTGTGTTGTTTTCCCGTGTGAGTGTTGGCTCTTGGAATCCTCTACAGTGAAATACAGCCACACTTTACACCATTTAGCTGTCAGCATTTGAACCGTGTTTAACCCAGCTACTAGCTAACTGACGGCTAACGTTACCTGCTGCCAAGTGTAGTGTTAACTAGCATCACATGCAAGCAATGCTTCTATTGCCTCTAATGTCCGTTTTAGAGCTCCAGAGGGCAGGGCAAGCATTTAAGTGGCACCGAAATCCACGTAGCTATTCTGGTCCGGTAGATAACGGTCGTTTAGGCACCAGGTCTCAGTACCCAACCCTACTCTTAATACCATGGACACAATAAGACCGTCTTTCCTCTACATCTTGACAGCCATGTCCTGGGGGACAAACATGAGATGTTTTCTCCTTGACTTTTTTTTTTATTTATTTATTTATTTATTTTTGATTTATTTTATCCCATAAGTAAGCCTTGGCTCTCACCTATCTGGTTGTACATCTTAAATGCAATGTCAAACTGCAGGATGACCAGCATAAACTGGAACCAGGGGCTCATCTCCTTGTTAGGCAGAGGAATGTGGACAGCAAACACAATGTTGTTGGCCTCGATCTTCTTGGCCATGGCCTCGTCGAAGGTCCGGATCTTGTCGCATTGGTTAGGACCCCAAGGCATGAACCATTTGGTTTCCTGTCGGTGCTTGGTTGTGTCCACGCACTTGGTGGCCAAGTAGTGGACCGCTGTGGTGGGGCTGGGAGCTGGTGAGACAAATACAGCATGATGTCAGACTAGGTGTCAGGTTGAAATACTGCAGCAAAGTGTTTCAAGGTCCTGCCAAGCCTAAATTTCTCCTCAAACTAATAAATCAGAAAAAGTTTGAGCAGAAATCAATAAATAAAACTTGAGCCCTCTGGATTAAACCGTGCATGGACAATATTAATATCTTAGCAACCATTAGGAACAGTCAACAGTTTGGGTTTGAGCCAAATCCAATCCAAACACTTTGGCAATTACTTTTCACACTGTTTAGAAAATGCCTGGTAGCGAGGATCTCTCTCTCTCTGAAGTAATGGGGAGGGAAAATTCCCGAAAGCTCTCAGGCACCGATTACACTGTTTACGCATTAAGATTCATGAGCTTGACAAGACTGGTGTTTGTAGTCTCTACTCACAGGATCTTAGTAGTGCTTGGGAAAAGTTTGATCATTATTATGCGGAGACAAAAAAAAACAAAAACTTATTTTCCTGTCGTTAAAGCTCGAAGTCTGATGTGAACGACGTCAGTCGTTTGAGAGTTCAGGTGCAAGTAAAAACTTTTAAAATATGTAATGGAGATGATGGCTGTGGGCTCGGATTTCCCCCTCATTTTGTAATATCATGTCCAAACATGGGGTCTGTTGGTACGCAATCTGTGCTGCCTGCACGATCCGTTATGCGCATAAATACGCAGTAGGAAAAGTGACGGTTTCCCTACACTATTTGTATCACGCATTCGTTGAAAATACTTGACGGCCAGGCGGCACAACCGGCGGCATATTTTTGTAGGCTACCTTTTATGTTATTCATTATGCAGTTCACAGCGGGTCTGTTTTATCAAGATATTTAAAGTGCCCATATTATGAAAAAAAAAAAAATAAATACAAAAATAACTTTTTTCTGGGATTTGGGGTGTTATTTTGTGTCTCTGGTGCTTCCACGCATACAAACTTGAAAGAAAAAAAAAACATCCATGCTGTTTTGAGCGAGATACGGTTTCTGAATGTGTCCTGCCTTCAGTCTCCGGGTGAGCTGGTCCAAATCGGCAGGGCTATCTACGTCATCGGCCGAAACATTTGGTGTGTGCTAACCACTTTAGCTAATACCACATCAGCTAGCTGTTTCTCCAGCTTCGGTCAGTACAAGGCAGGATTAGCCGGGAGACTTCTTCTAAACGAGGGCGGTGGCTAACCGCTACAGCGCTAGCTTCTAGCTAGCAGTCCTTACCTAGCTACTGAGCATGTGCGACTCCCAACAAAGATGGAACAGAAGTGAGAGGTCTCACTCTGTAGCTAAAACAGAGAGCTCAACACACAGGGTGAAAAGAGGAGCGGCAGCAATGTGCAGTACAACAAATATATGGTGTTTTTTGAAAATGAAACCACATAAACCTATTCTGGGACAACCTCTAAATACAGTTATGAACCTGAAAATGAGCAGAATATGAGCACTTTAAATTAAGTACTTATTGTCACTGATCCAAAACCGCATATCAACATCTGTGTACTACACCTTGGCGGCAGTTGTTTTTGTGACATGTAGTGTATGGATGTTGTGAGGTTTATAACCCTTGTGTTGACTTCGGGTCACATTGACCCATTTTAAATTTTTGTTTTATATCAGAAAATATGGGACGTAGAAATAAGCGCTGAAAATGTGTAGAAGAAAAATGTAAACAATTTAAACGTTGGAAAAAAGCAAAAACAAAACTGAAAAAAAAGCCGTCAAAAACATCAGGAAAAAACAAAGTGATTTTTTCCAGGTTGAAGGGAAGACAACACAAGGGTTAAATGTAGCTTACGCTATGCATTACGAGGTGTTTAGGTAGTTGCCAATCCAAAATAATAAAGGAGTTGTTACATGAACATACAACATTTTAGTTACATGTGGAATGAAGTCGGAGTCTGTCACTGCAAACCTTCAGTTTCCGCCACACTCCCTTTTGCGATTCATTGTGAAAGGAATGAAATTCCTGCGGTGCAAAGGTGCGCAAGCGTGGAACAGATTGTGCAGTGTCGTAAATGGATTATCACCTGCGCGAACATCTTGCGCACACGCATGTCGGATCGTGCCGGCAGCACAGACCGTGTACCCACAGGGTCAATTCTTTTTTTAAAGTAAAGCTGTCCATTTATTTAACAAAACCTCCACATTGGCCTGCTGCCTATATGCATTCATGTTGACCAAACGGACCTATATTCATTAAATAAAGTTGATTTAATAGAAGACTAAAACATGAATCATTTTATTTATACCAATTTAGGATTTTGTTTGAGATTTATAATTTATTTAGGGTGATGATGTCATAGAATATGACCATAGACTTTTTTTTCACCTTGCCTTCCAGGGCTTCCGTACAAAAATGTATTATCCATATACGCAAGAAAACTTTTAAAAGTAAGCAAACACTAAAAGGCATGAATCAAACTGTCGAAGAGTGATTGGCATTCCATGTGTAGAACGCAACAAACTTCCACTAGCTCTAAAAGATTAAGGGAATTCAGATGGAAGAATTTAATCCACTTTATTACACACCACATAAAAAAAATAATTGGGTAAACAGCCATGCTGGAGACAGTGTGGGCAGATGAATGCCAATCACTCACATATTTTCTGGTCATGTATTAAAATACAAACATTTTGGGACAGGGTTATTCAGATTATTGAGGATATCTATCTATTCAAAATCCTGATACTTGCATGTAAAAAGGCTATCATAAGGAGCTGGTTGAAATGTGACCCTCCAAGTCCAGGACAGTGGCTGGACATTGTTGAGGAAATATATTCCATGGAGAAACTGACTTATTATCTAAAAAGGACTAAAGCAAGGATCCATGCTCAACGCTGGAGAAAATGGACTGTATACACAGAGATAAGATGGTTCGTGCTCTCAGCTGGTCTTATAAAAATGGATCAAAAGGTTGTAAAGAGAGTAGTGCCCCCCTCTTTTATAATATTTTTTCCCCCCTTCGGTTATGGAGTTTGTTCAGTGTAATACCTTCTGTAAAATAAAGTAAAAAAAGAAATAAAATAAAAAAGGCATGAATCAGAATAGTTTGTGCTCTTTACTTATCTGAACATCTAGCTAATCATATCTGTTCACTTGTAACAGAAGGGTGGACACCACAAATAGTTAGAGACAGTCAGTCCACACACACACGGCTATCTTCAAACAACCTTCAACTGTGTGATTGTGTTAACAGCTGTGTACCAATAAACCAAAAACACACACACACAGCGACAAAGAAGACACACTAGACTGAATTAAACCCAGTTATCTGGCACCACCTTGGAGTTCAATTATCTAGTGACCCCGAGTCCAGCAGCACACCGACTCCTCCAGTCTCCACCGCAGTGTGTCCAGAATAATGGCCGTACCCTCAGCCTGCTGACCCCATGCCGTGTCCCCGGGTTTGTCGGGAAACAAGGGGAGAAAACCCCCCTTTCTACTCAATTACCCCTGCCGCCCCCGGCCACCGAGCAAACACAAAGGAATCCGGCTTCATTAAAACCATCTCAGCCAGGAACGAACCGAACAAGCTAATTTATCACCAGCTAGCCTGTAGGGAGTGAGACGGGGGGACTGCACGGACACGGAGACAGGCTGAATAGTATTTGGGGCTGTTTTTCAGATTTTAGCCCATAAGAAAGAGTTAGATATCCTTCACATGGACTCAATTTCTCTCAACTGTGTGTGTAGCTGCTGTGCATAGTGTGAGTGAGTGGGTGGTTGGGTGAATTTGAAGAAACTTGACGGGAGCAACTCCAATACAGTCCTCAAGGCAAAACGCAACTTTGACAGCTGTGTGCACCACTGTCTGTCTCAATGTAAATTAAACTAGGGGGGGAAAATATTTCCGGAGGGGGGGGGGGGGGGAAGCATGAACATTTTGCCTGCGAGGCGGTAGGGATTTGGGGAGAAGGTAACGTTAGAGATGCTGCCCGGGGCCCCACACAGCAGACAGACATTATGAGAGCGGAAGAGAGGAGAAAGAGAAGGAGGGGTAGGTATGAAGAGGGAAAGAAGGGGGAGAACTGTCGAGTTTTGATCAAAGAAGTAAGAAAGAAAAAAAAAGGTTGGATGTATTTCAGAGCATTCCTGTGTTGAGAATCAGAAACATACCCACAGATATGGTGTTCTGCGTTATTTTTAGCCAAAGACATGAAGCCAGCGGTTGTGGCGTGCAGGGAGCAAACACGTTGATACAAAGCAGTGATTTAACAGGAGGTGCACTTCGGCAGCTTTGGTTTCAAAGTGCCGCATTGTTTGAGCACGACTCAGTCAAATACAGCGAAAAGTTGGCGCTTGCCATTCTTTCTTTCTTATGTAAACGTTGATTAACGCTGGTATGGAGGCATGTAAGGAACAGTTCAAATTCAAACTTTGTGCTTTTACAGTTTAGAGACGCTAACATTTACATGTCAACTTGCATGAGCGTACATAGATAGACACGTTAGCTACACAAATGATACAAGTAAGGGATAAAAACTTACCAATTAAACCGCCGACCATGAAGGCAAACGCCTGAAACAATAGCAGAGTAACTCCCACTATCACCAACTTTTTGGTGCTCATATTTTCAATAATAGCCCCCGCCATTGCGAAGGAAAGGTCGGATTGAAAATATCACACCGAGCGAGAAACAAGCAATAATGTGGTGGAAGAGGGACGAAAACGTTGCATCCACGACCAGTAGGAAGGCAAGCTGGGCCCCTCCACCGCTCTGCTGCTGCCTTTCAACTTCGAATGAGGAAAGGGAAAGAAAAAAAAAACGTGGATCACATGACCAAATAGCACTCAGCGTTATCCCCGAACAGCCAACACTAGACTGGGGAAAGATCTGTGGCGCGCCACCGCATTGCAATAGAGGCTGGTAACACAGGTTACCGTGCCATTGAATGACTGTAATAGCGCCCCTGTTGTGCGTTAGGCTACAGCCTGCAGGGCTATTTAAAGGAAGATTTTAGTCCCAGCTCATGTTTAGTGCCGCCAATAAACCGTCAACACATTGTCCTTCAAACATCTATTCTTGAAGTGACAACATTTGATGTTTGTGTCATCTGCTAAATATGATTAAAAAATATATATAAACAGTCTTCAGTTTTGGTTTTAAATAATAAAACCCGTGTGCATTAATGTTGTTTTACACTTGTTTCAAGTGGGAATTAAAACACCAACCACTCACCAAAAAAGGGCCTTGAGCTGGTATTAAATCACATTTTTTTCCTTTTATATTTTTCCTGACATAAGAGCCTCACCACATTGCTTTTCTTTTATTGTCTTTTAGAAATCCTATGTTTTGTACTGTTGTGTGTATTTTTATGTATTTATTTACATTATGATATATAAATAATATTGTTTTCACCGTTTTTCATTACACAGGAGTAACTGTTGCAGTATTAATGTTTCAGAGACTTTTACTCTGCCTGAGCATTCTGTCATGCACACATCCTCTGAAATGAAATCAAGTAAATGATTAAAATGTTTATTTAGCCATCCTTGAACTGTTTTTTTGGGGGTTTTTTTCATTCACTCATAGGATGGGTTGGGCTAATGGGCTTTCTACTGAGTTTGTATATTAAGATTGCAAATCCCACACTGCTCAGTGTCTCAATTCACCATATCATGGCAGGATATAGACATTTCCAGGTTGTAATGCTGGCTGATGTTTCTTCTCTAAGAAACCTAGTGTATGTCTCTGCATCCGGAAGGACAGCACAGCTGCGGACTGAGCTTTTCATGTCTTCTTTCTTCTTAGACGGATGCTGCGAGCTGCAAAAAGATCCCATTCCCTTTTCCCGAGAGAGGAGAGCGAAACTTAGGATGATGCTGGTGGTGCAGGATGTGGACATTTATGATTAATCTTATTCCTTTACTCATTAGCCTTGAACATGTTCAAACAGAAAACACAGTTTGAAGTACTGGAAGTTTTATTTAAAAGCCATCCATGTGAGCATTTTAGGGTCAAGTAATAAAGACAACAGGCACACATACATACCGCTGTACGCCTCTTAAAATTCACAAGCACAGAATATAATAGAAAAAATAATGCATGTAATAAAATGCAGC
This sequence comes from Zingel zingel, assembly GCA_023566125.1. Lineage (NCBI taxonomy): Eukaryota > Metazoa > Chordata > Actinopteri > Perciformes > Percidae > Zingel > Zingel zingel. Next base: position 36,175,395 of record CM042324.1, read on the forward strand.
ATGCAACTTCTAGAAAGTGTACTACATTCCCGTACCAACAATAAAACTCAACACATGTGGACGCCACGTAGTTACAGAGTAAACTGTTTCTGGCTGATATACTGTTTTGGAAAAAAAAGACTGAAGTTAGGCAGCGAGGAAAGTATGATGGTGTCTTCTGAACTGAAAGAGAGCAGAAAGAAACGGAGGATATCTCCAGCTGTCTGAAATGGCTTCTACTTCTATTTCCTGTATGTATGAGGGGCTTGGATAAAGACGTGAAGGCGGCAAGCTGTTGGATGCAACAGATCAATAAACCTATTTCTCTAATTCTATCAAATTAAGATAATGTTGCTACAGGAAGTCATTTGACTACTGATGTGATGAATTCTTTTTATGAAGTCCGATACGCTGCACCGTGACCAAGGCATATAGGCAGCCCTTCAACTTGATAACAGTGATAACATTGGTTTTGGCACTTAGGGATTGGAATTAAGATAAACAAAATGGCAATAGCAGTTGCTGGACAGGTAAGGAGTCAGACTGGTAGAAAGAGCCTTTAGTTTTGTATTCAGAAACGAGCATGGATTCTGTCCAATGGATCCGTCTCCCACATATTGGAATCCCAGGCCTGGAACCAGCCAGTGAAAGTTGGAGGCTCTGCTCCCTGTTTGATGGTGGTGATGGGCAGTCCTTTGCGGCCAGATGGGTCGGAGTCCACATAGTCTTTTGCTGCATGACAAGAAGTAGATAGAGAAAGGGGTAGATAGAACGACAGACACGGAGACAGGAGACAGAAAGTGAGAATATGTTTTAAAAAAAAAAAAAATGTAACGGCATCAATTTTGCAGACAACATACAGGAAAATTAAGCCTGCATTTATTTTTTTTGCCCACTTGGTTTTAAAGGAAACTGACATATTACCACCTTGTAAGCTCATATGGTGAAAACAGTCGGACATTTAAATATCCAGGAGATACAGAGTAGCAGTAGCATTCATTTGGAGTTGTTTTTCTGGGCAAATGCAAGTCCAAAATTCACTCTCATTTTAGCTCTAAATAAATGAAATATAAGTATAATAAGATAATTTTTGTCACAATGAGCAACACCTTTCACGTTACACATTTTAGCTGAATATGTCATAGCCATCATATATACAATCATAAATGTATGTACAGTAGGCCTTAACATTATCATTTTTTTTCCACGTGCATTTTCCTCAATACAGTATAATTATGTATATAATTATTTGGGTCTACATGGTTAACATTGTCAAAAGGGCCTGTTCAAAACTTACAGTAGACACCTGGGAAAACATGCTCACAGCGAGACAAAAACATAGGTCACAACTGCCCTGAAAGCCTCATTTGGGATTAGTTAACATACACCAAGTTTGAATTAAGATGCCTACTTTACAGGTTTGACAGACCCGCGGTAGCATCCTGAATCGTGGCACTTTAAAATTCGCAAGCACAGAATATGATAGAAAAAATAATGTGAGTAATAAAATGCGGCATTCAACCTCTATGAAGTGTACAACATTCCAGTACCAAGATTAGATAAAGACGTGAAGCAACAAGCTGTTGGATGCGACAGATCAATAAACCACTTCTATCAAATAAAGATAATGTTGCTACAGGAAGTCATTTGACTACTGATGCCTACTTTACCCACAGTAGCATCCTGAATGTTGATGTGGCATTCCGCTCCACAGTGTGAAATGATTATTTAAGAAAACCTACAAGGAGCATTTTCTCATCAAATTTGATAACTTGAAATACTTTCATTAAACCCAACAGCCATGACTTTATAGTGCTTTCTTGCAGCAATTATCTGAATAAAGACAGTATGATCTGTTTGGTGTTAGAGTTTTCATGCAACAAACCTAATTTGGGAGCCCCAGTCTTTTCCTCTGCATTAGCTTCATTGCCAACCCAAAGGAAGATCTGCAGGGAGGAGAAACACACTCAGTCACTCAAATAGTCTCTGGCTCCTAAATGGTGGAACGAGCCTCCCAATGATATCAGGAAAGCTGAAAGTCGACACATCTTCCGCCACATCTCTTCCGACTGCACCTTGGCTAATAAGATGATGGTTATTTAAAAAAAATGCACTTACATGAAGCACTTTTTAGTTGGCTTATTTGAAGCTAATGTACTTCTATGTGATTCTTGCTGTTGGGAGTTTGTGACTTCATGGTTGAATGCACCTATTGGAAGTCACTTTGGACTCAAGCGTCTAGCGTCAGCTAAATGTAATGTATTGTAATGGCTATGCAGAGTTTTAAGAGTATGCCTGCCTCTATCTAGTCTCTGGAGTCTCTGAATTCCATAAGTACATTTCACACATTAAAAAATGTTTCTGCAAGCTCTAATGATGACGACAGAGAGCTCTTCTTACCTGGTCCCAGGTATCCAGGAGCATGACATCATCATGTGCCAGGTCTGACTGAGTGAAGTCCCCGGGTACTTCTTCAACCTGTTAGACAAAACAGAAGAAAACTCAGGCTGACTGTGTGTGGATTTGTGAGTGTTAACTATTTTATATTACATTATATTAACATAGCTGCTACATCTGAATCATATAAGCCTTAACAACAAAAGCAAATTGTACTCTTATGTCACTGTGACTTACAATAAGTCTTCCAGTTTTGTTGGAGCAGCCAAACAGACGTGGGGGATGGACCACGCTCTGCAGACTCTTGGAGGTCTGATATTCCTTTTTGCCGCCAAGAGCAGACCAGAAATCACCTGGGAGAGAAGAAAATACAACATCCATCGGCTCCAAGTAGTTTGTCTCATATTTGGTGCTTTTGTTTATTTGAACGGGAAGTGAATTAAGTCCTCCACAAAAGAATGATACCACTGTTCTTTTGGCCAGTCAGTGACGAGATGCATCAAGGGCCTATAACTTTGTGCTCCATCTGCATGGCAACATACAGCATGTAGCAATACGACGTGACTGCGTTGCAGTTACGGCCTTTTATTTTTAGCTATTAAAGTCTAGTACCTTTATGAGGACAATTAGTGGCATTTTTTAAACAACATAACAGAGTTCAGCTGCTTTTAAGTTAAGTTAAGTTCTGTCACAAATAGACCAATGACTTACATAAAGTACAACTGATTACATATAACTTTTGGCTTTGAACTACTGCATAGCCATTAGGCTAGTCTATATCCACGAGTTTTCTGTTGCACGACTAAAACAACTTTTGAACGTGCACATGTTCCACCAAAACAAGTTATTTTTGCAGCGGCACCGTGGCTCCGTCTGGCTTAGCGCCGCCCAAGACTATGTGATTGGTTAAAAGAAATGCCAATTAACCAGAGCACGTTTTTCTCCTATCCTGGAATGCTGTGTGGACTAGCCAGACCCTCTGCCGCAGCACTGTGGAGGAAGGTCTGGCAAAACTAGACTACCATTAGGCAATGAGTATAGTTACACCGAATGATGATGCATCCTGCCTCCATAATTGTCAAAATCAGACCAGCGTTGTCAAATATATCCCCTAAAATATGGTCCTAGGGCAGATGAATAAAGCAAAGCCGTCCTTACCGATCACCCCCCCAGTTTATTTTCATGGGGCTAAGTGTTAGAAAAGGTATGCTTACTATAGTCTTTGCTTCATTTTAGTGTTAAACTATTTTCATAAGAAACTGTGTATTCATTTCTGTTTCTCATGTGATAATCATGATTATCTGAGGGCAGGGCATGCGGAAGAGACGTCAAGACTGACCAGTGATAAGAATGTTTCTCTTTGTGTGATATTACTCCCTTTTCCCTATAAAAAGCTACTGTTAAAGACTATCGACAGTCATTTTCTGTACTTTATGCTGAAGTGCTGTAAACTGACTCTACTTGCTGCAAGTAAACAAAGTTTAAGAGAACCCCTGTGATTTTGTCCATTCTTTGATAAATAATTATCCTAACAGGAAGTATTAAAGCTATAGTGTGTAGTTTCTGTCGCCCCCATGAGGAATTCTAATTAATGACATCAACACTGTCGGAGCATCCACATGACGCAAGCCTTCGGTGAGGTAATTCTTTTGTAATTTTTATGTCCTCTTCGTCTGCTGTTGTCCTTTCTCAGGGTCACTCAAGCTTCTGTGTGCGAAAGTCGCCCGACTACACCATTTAGTAAACATAGCCACACTGAGAAACACAGAGAGAGTTTTGTGGAGCTGATGGGCTTAATTAGCTTTGTATCAACTCATTTCGCAATAGCTTGAATGTAACGTGCATTTATAAATATAGAATAGTTGCGCACTATAGCTTTAAGTAACAACCTTTTATTACATACAGCATATTGGTCCTCAGAGGACACTCACCTGGCTCTTTGCCCTCTGACACTTGGGTGGCAGTGCCACCCAGGAAGTCCACCACATGCTTGGCAGCCCCCATCTCCTCATCACTGGCACCCACGCCCCGCCACACAAACAAGGCCTTCGGGGTCTTCAGCACAAACACGTCGTTGGTGTTCAGTTTGGAAGCAGAGACCTCGACCTGGGGGAGGGGACACATGTAGACAGGTAAGAGGGGAAATCAAGGAAGTGACAACTAGGGCTGGGGTCCTTCATGAAATGTTGATACCGGTACCGATGCCAATATGGTAACTCCGATACCGGTTCCTAAACGATCCTTTTTTTCGATACCAATTTTATAAAACAAAAAGAAATTACAACATTACACATTCAGTTTTTCCTGACTGCCTCTACGCCGTGTAATGTTAGACAGCCAATCACAAATATAATGTTAGATCATCAGATCTGGTAGGAGTATGGTGCATGCTTATTGGCTCACTGATGCTGATGAGATTTACTCAGACATGGAAGGTAAAAAGAAATTACTGTAATTGAGTAGTTTTAGTGTACTTTTACTTTTTTAAGTAGTTTTTAAACTCTGTACTTTTACTTCTACCTAAGTATGTTTTGCTTGAAGTATTGTATTTTGCTATATTTTAAAGCACAAACGTTGCTGAGTTAAAAAAAAAAATGTTTTAGCATCATTTTTTTCTTTTTTTAAAAGGTTTTGTCACTTTTTTAATTTGAATAAGCTTTTTTTTTTTTTTTTTTTTAAAAAAAAGGTTTTTGTTGCTTTTTTGAGTTTTTTGGCTTTGTGCTCTTAAAGGCTCTGACACACCAACCTGACGGCCGACCGTCGGCAGAAAAGGCTGTCGGACTGAAAAAGTGCCTCGGAACAAACCGAAGCGACGCCGACTTGAGCGTACGTTCCGTGCGTGCGTCTCCATAACAGCAGGCGGCGCTAATCTGTATTGTTGCCCAAAAAATGAAAACCGGAAATGACGAATGCGTCACGTGCGTCTGGTTTCTCCCGAATTTCAAAGCCGACCATAATGGCGGCTCATTCGGAATACCATCTCGTATTTTATGAAAATAGTTCACCGAAACGTGTTTCTGAAAACATTTTAAGCGAGAAATAGGCCGTACAGTTGCTGAAACTGTCTGTTTTTTTGATCAACAAAAAAATGAAAGATTTTCATCAGATTTTGAGAGACGTTCGTCACGCTCATCCCGCTAGTCATTTAAGTGACTAGTAAGTGTTTTAACATAGGTGCACTGATTCGCTAGTCAAGGGCTAGCACTCCACCAATCAGATTAGTCACTGAGTCCAACTGCCCACTGGCCGATTCAACCAGTCAAATCGGCCCAAATTAAAGCGGACGGCTCCTCCGAATGACGACGGCACGGAACACACTGAACAGACTCGAGTCACTGACCTCGCTAGACTGTCCGACGGCCGATAATCGGGTTGGTGTGTCAGAGCCTTAACAAATCGCAAAAGCAACTTTGAATAAATAAAATAAGTATAAGAAGTATAAATAAGATATTAAGTACAGTATATAATATAATATATAAGAAAGTATATCTCCCCTCCACTGTTAAGAAGTAACTAGGTAACCTTTACTCCAAGTAACTTTTAAATGAGCTACTTTTTAATTTTACTTGAGTAGATTTTTATACCGGTAATTCTACTTGCATTTAAGTAAAAGTTCAACAAAGTAATAGTACTTTTACTTAAGTAGAATATTTTTGTACTCTTCCCACCTCTGGATTTACTCCTTAGGTATTGAAATTGGATATTGAAGGACAAGGCATTTTTTGATACTCAATACTTTAGAGGCCATTCGGTCGGTGCCTAAAAAGTATATTGAATTCAGTACCCAGCCAACACAAGCCCATGTGCTGGCAGATGGCTCACCTCCACAGCCCAGGTAGCGCGCGCAGAGCTCTGCCGGATCTGGAAGAGGCGAGTGGTGGCGGCCTGCGACTGTCCACCTTTGCGTGACGTTCCTCCCCTGTGGATGATCATGGGTTTGCCCTGGAACAAGCTCATCAGGTGTGGAGGCTCCTGGCCCTGAGTCACTCTCACCTGCAGTACAGAACAAGGCATTAAACAACTTCACCATGAAAGTTGGTGGCTATTCTAGCTTATATACATAAGTGACAAAATAAAATATTGTATGTCAGCATATCCAGAAATATCAACAGACTATATGTCTAACTAACAGGAAGTCTTTATGAAGATGTATAGGACCATGCTAATATGTTTACAAATGTTGTAGACTTTACATTGTTTTTACTTTACTTATATACTTGTATTGATGTTAAATCATTTAATTTTGACCATATGAGCAATAAACAAGCTGTTCTTTAATGTTGCCGACTGTTGTTTAGTGCCCTTCTTTTTTTTTACTTTCTTAAAAAGTATCGGTTAAGGCACCGGGCAAAAATTATGTATGCGATTAATTTAGATTAATTAATCACAGAGTATGTAATTAATTAGATTATTTTTTTTAATCGATTGACAGCCTTAATGTTAACACAACTCAATCAAGTTTGAATACTTTTCTTATAGAACCATAGATCATTTAACAGAATCTGATGGATAAAGTACATTTCATTTGTAGTAAATGGGCTAAAACATACAAAATCGCCTGTAGGGTGTTTTAAAGAAAGCATGTATAAAATAATGCCTGAAACAGTTCAATACCGTCATTATTAGTGAGAGTTTGCCATGTGCAACAATCAAATAAATGAGACTCTTTCTTAAGTAACTCCAGGCATGAGTTGAAGCTTCCCATTTCAGTAGGTGAGGTGGCAGCACTTGTTGGCCAACGCTGGTCATGACTGTAAAGTTGTTGTAAATCCTGAAATTCTTATGTGGTGTGTAAGGAAGTGCATAGTTTGTGTTGAGTGATATCAAAATATGAACATTACAGTGACACTGCCCTCTGCTGGTTGTTTAAGGATGGTTGTTTTTCGTGGCAGAAGAGTGAAGATATTAATGCAATTTTGGGTTTTAGTCACCTGTACTTAATCCTCTGTAATAATTTAGTTTAATAGATTTAAGAAGCTGAACCCTCTTTAGAGCACCCAAGACAAACAACTTTGTACAAGTTATGTACAGAGTTTAAATCAATAAGAAAGTAGACACTTTATGTTATTGTCAACCTTTCAGGTTAGTTCTCAAATTTGACATCTTAGCTGTAACTTCTTACTCAACTTATTTCCACAATCCTCTTGTCATATTCAGAAAACAACTGTAGCTTTGTCTATTCATGTCAGCTTCTAGGGAAAAAAAAGAGATCCTAACACAATTACTTCTTACACTAAATGCATTGTTTTTAACTATCCCTTTAATACTCTTGAGTCACAGTCTGTCAGTCAAGTCTGGTGTTTATTTTGTCGAATATTTGGGATAACGATGAGACCGCACAGCATCTGAACTTGCTCCTAGACGTGATGGAAAGGTGTGTAGTGCGTCAGTGTCGAGCACTAACCTGAACTGGGGATCCTCCCATTGAGTCATCCAGCTTCACTGTGAGGAATGCTGACGCTGCCAGTTCATCCTGTGTGCACTTCAGCCCCTGCCTATCACAGTAACACACACACACACACACACACACACACACACACACACACATACAGAGTCTGAAGGGTTTTCGAATAATTCTCCTGGGTGTGACTGAGTGTGACTAAGTGTGACTGGGTGTGGTGGGGTAATGTGTGTACACGCTAACCTACAACATGTTATTCATACTGCATTACACAAATTGCACAGTACATATGTGTTTGCATGTTTGTTGTTACCCACCAGGTGTAAATAATGTGTTGCTCGCGGGCTCCCTGTCTGTAGCTGTAGAGGATGATGTAACAGTCTCCGCCATAGAAGTGACCGTAGGAGGAGGGATCCACAGGCACCATTTCACCCTCAACACGCCAAATCTGAAAGCCAGACCACAACCTGTTTTTCTCCACACTTACCACACTGTTTTATTTGGCTCTTTTTTATTTTTTTTATTTTAACACACAACATCACATTCTATCCTAGCTCCACTTTACTGGCTCCCTGTCAGTTCAGTCAGTGATTTAGGATTTTACTGATCACTTTTAAAGTTCATCAGTCAGGGTCTAGCCCCAGACTACATCCTAGAAATGCTGACCCAATGCTGAGCCTATTCGCAGCCTTAGATCCTCGGACGGGGGCCATCTAACTGTTCCAAAGTTCAGTTGTGGAGGAAGTACTGAAGTAAAAGTACAAATAACCAGAGACATATTTACTATAGTAAAAGTAGAAGTACCACAATGACAACCCTACTTAAGTAAAAGTAAAAAGTACCTGATTTTAAATGTACTTTAAGTATTAAAAGTAAAAGTACTTGCATAACGATTTATTCTCTTAATGTCTATATATATATATATATATATATATATATATATATATATATATACAGTGAGGAAAATAAGTATTTGAACACCCTGCTATTTTGCAGGTTCTCCCACTTGGAAATCATGGAGGGGTCTGAAATTGTCATCGTAGGTGCATGTCCACTGTGAGAGACATAATCTAAAAAGAAAAATCCAGAAATCACAATGTATGATTTTTTAACTATTTATTTGTATGATACAGCTGCAAATAAGTATTTGAACACCTGAGAAAATCAATGTTAATATTTGGTACAGTAGCCTTTGTTTGCAATTACAGAGGTCAAACGTTTCCTGTAGTTTTTCACCAGGTTTGCACACACTGCAGGAGGGAGTTTGGCCCACTCCTCCACACAGATCTTCTCTAGATCAGTCAGGTTTCTGGGCTGTCGCTGAGAAACACGGAGTTTGAGCTCCCTCCAAAGATTCTCTATTGGGTTTAGGTCTGGAGACTGGCTAGGCCACGCCAGAACCTTGATATGCTTCTTACAGAGCCACTCCTTGGTTATCCTGGCTGTGTGCTTCGGGTCATTGTCATGTTGGAAGACCCAGCCTCGACCCATCTTCAATGCTCTAACTGAGGGAAGGAGGTTGTTCCCCAAAATCTCGCAATACATGGCCCCGGTCATCCTCTCCTTAATACAGTGCAGTCGCCCTGTCCCATGTGCAGAAAAACACCCCCAAAGCATGATGCTACCACCCCCATGCTTCACAGTAGGGATGGTGTTCTTGGGATGGTACTCATCATTCTTCTTCCTCCAAACACGGTTAGTGGAATTATGACCAAAAAGTTCTATTTTGGTCTCATCTGACCACATGACTTTCTCCCATGACTCCTCTGGATCATCCAAATGGTCATTGGCAAACTTAAGACGGGCCTTGACATGTGCTGGTTTAAGCAGGGGAACCTTCCGTGCCATGCATGATTTCAAACCATGACGTCTTAGTGTTTTACCAACAGTAACCTTGGAAACGGTGGTCCCAGCTCTTTTCAGGTCATTGACCAGCTCCTCCCGTGTAGTCCTGGGCTGATTTCTCACCTTTCTTAGGATCATTGAGACCCCACGAGGTGAGATCTTGCATGGAGCCCCAGTCCGAGGGAGAGTGACAGTCATGTTTAGCTTCTTCCATTTTCTAATGATTGCTCCAACAGTGGACCTTTTTTCACCAAGCTGCTTGGCAATTTCCCCGTAGCCCTTTCCAGCCTTGTGGAGGTGTACAATTTTGTCTCTAGTGTCTTTGGACAGCTCTTTGGTCTTGGCCATGTTAGTAGTTGGATTCTTACTGATTGTATGGGGTGGACAGGTGTCTTTATGCAGCTAACGACCTCAAACAAGTGCATCTAATTTAGGATAATAAATGGAGTGGAGGTGGACATTTTAAAGGCAGACTAACAGGTCTTTAGAGGGTCAGAATTCTAGCTGATAGACAGGTGTCTTGATGCAGCTAACGACCTCAAACAGGTACATCTAATTTAGGATAATAAATGGAGTGGAGGTGGACATTTTAAAGGCAGACTAACAGGTCTTTGAGGGTCAGAATTCTAGCTGATAGACAGGTGTTGAAATACTTATTTGCAGCTGTATCATACAAATAAATAGTTAAAAAATCATACATTGTGATTTCTGGATTTTTGTTTTTAGATTATGTCTCTCACAGTGGACATGCACCTACGATGACAATTTCAGACCCCTCCATGATTTCCAAGTGGGAGAACTTGCAAAATAGCAGGGTGTTCAAATACTTATTTTCCTCACTGTATATATATATATATATATATATATATATATATATATCTGAAAAATAAACAAAAAACGATTTGTCGCTTTTCGAGACAAACATTCAGGAAATGACAACCAGGCTGTAAACCATCCGTAAAGCCTCAGGGCAGCTGAGCTCTCCTCTCCGCCCGTAGCAGCAGTAGTCAGGGCGCTGCCAGCGAGTTCGGCAGCTCCACTACCCCGCGGAGAGCTACCTTGCCATACCTGACCTGCTCCCCCGGCTTGTGCTGTATGTGACAGTCAGGAAGACGTTTTGGCAGGGAGGGGGGGTGATCAGAAAATGTAACGGAACGTTGTAGAAATGTAGTGGAGTAGAAAGTATAGATAATTGCTGCAAAATGTAACGAAGTAAAAGTCAAAAGTATGCACTATTGATTCTACTTAAGTAAAGTACAGATACGTGAAAAATCTATGTAAATACAGTAACAAAGTATTTGTACTTCATTACATTTCACCACTGCCAATGTTGGGGCTTAAAACCAGAGGTGATCGTCTCTTTTAAAGCGTCTCAGCTTTGGAACGACCTGCCCGAGGAGATAAGGCTTGCTGAATCAGTGACTTCTTCTAAATTACTTCTTAATACACATTTTTATGAACTTGCTTATTTCGTCTTTTTCATTGTCTTTTTACCCTATCACCTGTTCATTTTGTTTATTGAATTGCCATTTTTTTCTGTACTTTAAATGTCCCATCTTCTATTTTCACTAATAGCATGTTGTGTATACAGTATATGTGTATGTGTATTGGTTTCTATGTGCTTTGCTCTATCAAAGCACTTTGTAAACCATTGTTTTTAAAGGTGCTATATATATAAAGTTGTTTTTATTATTACTATTATACCTTGACTTTGCCCTTGCCATCATCCACCATGCCGTGCTGGGCTGCCATGGCCTTGTTGGAGTGCAGGGTGGAGGCATCGAAGGGCACCTGCGCCACTTTGGCTATGCGGCCAATGGTGAAAGCCTTACTGGGGCCGGTTGTCTGGTCTTTGTCCCTCCAGTCTCCGAAGAACTGCTTAAACATAGTCGGCTCAGCTCCTGCGGGAAGTACCTGGATCTGTAAGGGAAATAAGTCAGAGAGGACATTTTTTGACTTGGCATTATATGTGAGGATTTTCTTTAAATCATCTCACAACAGAGGAAAGTCTCCACTAATTATTTGAAACCAAGATGCTGCTTTTCTGCAAGAAACGTGTTTGTTTGACATGTCAGCGTTACCTGAGTCTTGGCGGAGTATCCCTTGTCTTTGATGAACTGCTGACCTGTTGCCATGGCTGCTTTACGCTCTGCCGCGTTGGCCTTGGGACCTGGTTGGAGTCAGATAAGACATGACATGATGAGAAGGCCATAATTCTCAAAAACACGGTGCAATTTGACTCTCCCTTATGCTTAACTACCTAGTGTATATTATTTTATAAAATAGCATGTTTAGAATTTCTGCAGAAGAAACAGTAGTAAAGACAGCAAGGAAAGCTAATGCTCTTTTTTTCCTGCCGTCTTCTTGAGTCTGTAAAGCTGTCGGCACCTTTCCAAACAAAGATGATGTTGTCCACCCCGTTGTCCACGATGTAGCACTCCTCTGGGGACAACATGGCCTGTTTGAAGGGACTGGACTGAGCCACGACTGACACCTTTATCGAGCCAGAGGCATCAGAGATCTGCGAAGCAGAGGGACAGCATCAGCTACCAGCCATGTTCAAGGAACCTTTTATTATTTGTCACATACAATCGTACAGTGCAATGTAGTGAAATTCAATCTCTGCATTTAACCCATCCTAAGCATTAGGACAGCCACACACAGTAGCAGCGTCCAGGGAGACATGTTGTGTAAAGTGTACAGTAAAGTGAGGACATGTTTCTTCAACAGCCTCAAAGCCTCTTCATTTGTTACAATATTCAAACGTATTTTGATTTTTCATATTGTCAAGGTGCCTCTTTGTAATTGCAGCATGTGACAGTGTAGACTTTATCATATGAGCTACATACATATCTTATTTTATACCATTCTCAAACTTGAGATTTTTAGTCTGATTTTGGAAAGTCATGTTAATCTTTGCAATTAATTTGGACTGGATCCATCAAATCAGTACCACAAGAATGTAGCACACTGTTTTTTTCACAGTTATCAGGCTATACATTTTTAATCCTGTTTAGTGTAATATACCTTTGTAGTTAGGAACTCTAATTTCCCACCCAGAAATCAAAGCCACATGTACAGTATATAAATTCAATGAAATTCTACTGACCGTTACTTACATCACTCACCATGTAGAGGGCTGCCTTCTTTCTGTTGGACATGTCTACCTTATCATCGTCCACAGTGCTGGGAGCAATTTCGTGTTTGGGCCCCAGAGCCTACACAAACAGAGGAATGAGTCATTGTTTTCCTCTTTTTGGTCATGATTATCACTTTTGCTCCAAGTTACAATTGATTTTGTATACACACTAAGATAAAGACACGGCAGCCTTGATGGTGATTTGTTTTGTAGACTACGTTCTACAGCTTTTCTCAGATTCAAAAAAGATCTTGATGAATATAAAATGTATTCTCTCTATCCTCTCTTTCTTTCTCGCTCTCTCTCTCTCTCTCTCATTAGGCCTCTCTGTAGTTTACCCTCCTCTCGTTATAAAGGAAGTTGTTTACAATGCCGCCTTGGCACAGAGTTGGCACATGAGCAGCGCATTACAAAGGACAGCATTGTGTCCACTCGTTCCCACGCTGACTAATCACCGGCCGTGAATTGCATCAATAACACTTATAGCTGCTTCTGCTCACATCTGATCACCTTTGGGCTGAAAGCTTTAGTGTGCGGCTGAGATTCACCAGAAGAGGAATGTGTGTGTATGTGAAATTGTGTGTCACCTCCAGGGGCGATTCTAGGATCAGACCTTTAGGGGGACTCAGCCCCTAATGAGAATGTGACACGGATACAGCGCCTTGCAAAAGTGATTGCAAAATCAGTAAATTTATTAGCCAATAATCTCTGAGCTAGCTACTGAACAACAACGTCAACTAACGTTTTTTGACACTATGATGGAATTAAACCTGTCACTTTATAAGTCACAGTAATAACAACCAATTTGACACAATATTCTAACATTCAGCAATTTTAGTTGCTTACGTTTTAATTTAGGTACTAATCTGTGCCATGATATTACCAACTTCTTCACTGGGGACTACCAACGTTAAACTTCACAACCACACTCCTGCTCTCCCTCTGACAGATCAGATAGAGACTCAGCCAAAGGCTGAGTCTGGCACAACCTTCTCTGATTGGCCAAAACGACGTTTCTGTTGACCCTGTTTCCTTGACGGGGTTACAGGTGCATAGCATTAGCGACTAAACCTGTTTCAAGCCCTTTGAACCTGTAATTGTTTGTCCTTTGTCACTAACAGCCAAGTTTGCAACTCTAACTTGATGCACTAAAATTTATTTAACAAAAAAATAAATTATTAGAATTTTTAGGGGGTCTAAAATCACCAATGGTCACCTGTATGATTGCTTCTGGCTCGTCCCCCTCCTCCACCATGTGCACTTTGGCTCTGCCATTTCTCTCATTATCTCTGATGCCGATGCACACCTCGGCGGCCTTTAGCCTTTCGAAACGGTTACACTCACTGCCACACCACTGATAGACGTCCTGCAGGAGAGAGAAAGACAGGAAATATTCAAGTTATAATCCTCATTAGACTTGGATTTCAGTCAGCACTTTTTCTTAACTGCCTGAAATGCCATGTCCACAATCCTGTTTAAAATTCCTCAATCAGTGATGTCACTGATTGTGAATGACAGGTCCGTTTTTTCACATGTGCTGCCCATAGGTGAAGCCTGAGCCAGCACAGCCCGCCCAGTGGCTTGTTTGAATTTGGTTGACCAATCACAACTGAGTGGGAAAGATGACCAATCAGAGCAGACTGGGCTTTTCAAGAAGGCGGGTCAAGAGCTCAGACAGAAGCTGCATCTCATGTCGCTTAAATTGCCTCCTCGAGTACGCCACTTGCCTCTATTTATGGGAAATTATGGGAGGAGAGAGGAACAGAGGAAATGTTTTTAGCAGGATGAGACGTCCTTTCCTCTGAAGCATCACATGAATTTGTCAGCTGTACGGGCGGAGTTAGCAACTCCTTCAGCTGCACGACTTCTGGGAAGGCTGCTCTTGTGTATCCTCGGCTATAGCTCCTCAGTGATCCCTCCTCGATGCTCGCTCCTCAGGGCAGAAATAAGAGCTTTGAGACGGCCTTCACTGAGGAGGGACAGAACAACTTCTGGTTCAGCCGAGGACCGAGGAGTCAAAGAGCTATCAAATAAGAGATGAGATGCAGCCAGAGTGTTTCAGGCAGAGGAGCAACAGCAATGGGCAGTGTGAAATACATAATATGTTTTTTAAACATCAAAGCATGTAAACCTATTCTAGTAGACCCCAAGAGTACAAACATGACGCTGTAAAGGACTATAATAGGGGCTCTTTAATGGCTCTGACACACCAACCAGATAATCAGTCATCGGACAGTCTGGCGAGGTCAGTGACTCCAGTCTGTTCGGTGTGTTCCGTGCCATCGTCCGTTGGAGGAGCTGTCAGCCTTCACTTTGGCTGACCTGACTTGCTGGGTTGGAGAGCGGGCAGTCGGACTCAATGACCAATCTGATTGGTGGAGTGCTAACCGGGAAATGACGAACGGGATGAGTGTGACTAAGCCTCTCAAAATCTGACGAAAATCTTTTAAACCGACCTTTGTCGGTCTGAAATGAAGACAGATTCAGCAACTGCATGGCCTATTTCTCACTTAAAATGTTTTCAGAAACACGTTTCGTGAACTATCTTCGTAAAATATGAGATCGTATTCCGAACATAGACTGTATATTATTGGACAACGCATCCGGTTCGGCGAAGTGATGCAAATGCAGAAGTACCTTAAACCTGCATTCTATCTGAATTCCAGCAGGTGGCGACACGTGCGGTCGCTAAAGGAGGTCGGTTTCTGTAGAAGTCTACCTTACCTCAGTAAACATTTTCATAATGAGTTTATGGTCTCAGTCGTTAGTTTTAAGTATTCTGCAACACAGAATGATGTTCATTTTTTTAATTATGGTCTCGTTGATTTTAAAATCGCCGAAAAAACGGGGGGTGTTTTAGTCGGCGTCACTTCGGTGTGTTCTGAGGCACTTTTTGGACTTCTGGGAGCGGACTGATCAGTCCGACTGCCTTTTCTTTGGTCAGGGGCTTAAAGGCCCTGACACACCAACCAGACGGGCCGACCGTCAGCAGAAAAGCCAGTCGGACTGATCAGTCAGGTCCCCAAGGTACAAAAAATGCCTCAGAACACACTGAGGCGACGCCGACTTGAGCGAAACGTAATATGTCTCCATAGCAGCAGGTGGCGCTGCTCTGTATTTTCCATTAACAGTCTGATTATTTCCCAGAAAATGAAAACCGGCAGCTGATTGGACGAACGCGTCACGTGGTTATTTTTTTCCGGAAATTCACAGCCAGACTGTCATGGCGGCTTGTTCAGAATACGATCTCATATTGTACTAAACTAGTTCACCGAAACGTGTTTCTGAAAACATTTTAAGGGAGAAATAGGCCGTGTAGTTTCTGAATCTGTCTTCATTTCAGATTGACAAAGGTCAGTTTAAAAGATTTCCGTCAGATTTTGAGAGGCTCATCTGCTCACCATTTCCGGGTGAGTCCCGACTGCCCTGTCTCCGACTGAACATGTCGGATCGGCCCAAATGAAGGCCGACGGCTCCTCGGACGGAGCAGACTTGAGTCACCGACCTCGCCAAACGGTCCAACGGCCGATTATCGGGTTGGTGTGTCTCCTCTATAACAGAACTGGTGTATCTGTTTTCAGCGCAGCCAAACAAACGTAGTTTGTTATAATGAGGGAGAAAATCATTATTTGTCCTCTTTACATCAGGGTATGAGCAACTGTGATCTGGTTCATACCATAGTAGGTAAACAAGTATGGGTTTGGATTATCACCATTGTTTCCTGTGAATCCCTCATGCTATAGTAGGCAATTGGAATTCAGCACGGGAATGGCGGACTCCGCCACTAGCAATGAAAACTATATATGAAAGCTATATAGAGAGGTAATTACAAGATGTAAATACATCAAATGGCTAATGCTGAAAAAATGCAGACCATAAAAAGTACCATGTTTGGGCTTGGATTTCATGAAAATCTCAAGGATTGTAACTTTAAAGGTGCTGTAAGCGATGTTGGGTGACTTCACTTCTTGTTGACCTTAGAAGTATTGTCAAACAAAATGGAGGCTAGCTTGCCCCTCCCTCCTCCTCATCCCGTCCCCTCCCCCTCCCTTCCGCGCACTAACCCCCCCAACCCCCACCCCCAAATCCTTCTTGTCAGTTATTGGCTGGAACTCTGTTTGTTATGTTTGGTGGTGCAGGTTGGCGCAGTTTGTTTTTGTTGGCGTTTGTGGAGCCTGGGCTGTCTACAGAGACCGAGATTTTTTACAGTGTGTTCAGGAGACAGGCAGCTAGCGGACAGTGAGGAGATGTTTGCTGTATGTGACAAAAAATGTTGTAGCCTAAAAAAACGCGTGACATCGCTTAGAGCACCTTTAAGAATTACGTTGAAGGCCTTTCAGACCAAACGCAACAACAGCGCTCTGAAACCCATTATTTCTAATGGCTGGTGCTCAAAGTTTGAACACCCCCCCACCCCACACACACACACACACACACAAACAGATAAAACCCAACTCACCGTGCCCAGGTCGATAATGAAGCAGTCTCCCTTGTTGAAGCTGGCCCAAGACATGTCCACCTCTGTTGCTCTGATGGCCCTGCGACCCTTGATATGCAGCAGGCGCTTCACGCTCATGTCATTGGTCACCACATGATGAAAACCTGAGGCAACACCCCCTTTCTGTGACCCAAAAAAATTATTTCAGTGAGAAAACTTTCCTTAAACCTCAGCTTCATTTGAAATGTGTACGTAAACACGTTAAAGGAAGCAAACGGCACAAATGTTCCATCAAAACCCACCATTTGTTAGCCAGATAAACACTCACAAATACACTACTGAGAGTTCTAAGGCAGGATGTTACGAGACAGATGATTACATGAGACACAGAGCTCAACATTTGCTGCACAGTGAGGGTGAAATGAGTTTAACACAACAGCGTAAAAACCTTAAAAGACAAAAGGCTGTGCCAAATAATGAAATTACCATGTTCTATAAAGCACAGCTAATAAAAAGCCAATAAACCTTATCAAATATGAAAAATGAAACTAACATGATGCCTGGTTCTGGCAAGGAGGATCATGTCTGTTCTGTGCAACAGTGGTGTACCTGGGAGGCGGCATTGTCCCGTAATGTGCCGTCCTTTGTGAAGCCATTAAACAAAACAGGTTTTACAAGAAATAGAAATGATTAACTGCAAATTAGCAACAGACACACGTGGGAAAGCAATGTGACTGCTTTGATAGTTTAATGTTTCATAGGCTTTTTTTAACACGTAGAAACTAAAGCTGCGATTAAACACTGTCTGTTCGTGAGAACAAATACAAAGAGTAACTTCCTTGTTTTTAAAATGTCTGTTGAGGGCCTGGCATTTACCCACAAAGACACAGCGTCTTGTTAGCATCTGGAGGAATGGCTATTTAGGCCTCAGAATGGAAACCACATTCATGCCGTTCATCTTTCTCAAGAGAGAGGAAGTCAGATCTTCCATGGCAACAATGCAGGCTTTGTTTGTTCTAATGGCGGGACTGTTTCCTAACAGTGGAGTTACCAAAACTCGGAAGAGTTAATGAGGTTTTTCTGAAGAACACTGTGTGTGTGTGTGTGTGTGTGTGTGTGTGTGTGTGTGTGTGTGTGTGTGTGTGTGTGTGTGTGTATGTGTGTGTGTGTGTGTGTGTGTGTGTGTGTGTGTGTATATGTGTGTGTGTGTGTGTGTGTGTGTGTGTGTGTGTGTATATGTGTGTGTGTGTGTGTGTGTGTGTGTGTGTGTGTGTGTGTGTGTGTGTGTGTGTGTGTGAAATGTGCAGAGCAGAGTTTCCATCCTCTAACTTTGCAAAAGCAGTAAACAAGACTTTGGGCTAATTACATCCAACTAAAGCCAGTTTGGAGTTTTGGTGGTTTTCATGGCAATAGGAAACAGATGGCTGGTTAAAAAGTGGCCTAGCGTGAGTCTTTCAAAATGTCCTACTTTGAACCGGGTGGTTGCCTTGGTTACTGCTGGTTAATCTAGTCAGGCAGACACACCCTGGCATATATATATAGCGAAAGGGGAATGCTGTTTCTTCTGAACTTCAGACTCATTAGCTTCGCTGCTTGCCAAAGTTCACGGGATGCTGACAATAATTAAACCCTGTAGATATATTTAGGTGAAACAGAGTCCTGAAACTGTTTATTTTTTGGGTTTTTTTGTTATTTCATCATTACTGTCACTTTTTATGCTGTAAGAAATATACTGTAACCTCTTCATTGCTAACTTAAAAACTGAAAACACAATAGCAACTATTTTTGAAGAAGCAGTGTGTAAGCTTTAGGGGGATCTATTGGCAAAAATGAAGTATAATATTCACTTCAGCAGCAGACTGCTGCACCCTCAGTGCAAGAAGGAGCGCTACCGCAGGTCCTTCCTTCCAACAGCAGTCAGACTCTTTAATGCAACGTCATAATGTAGCTCTGCTAGCTGTTTCTGCAACATGAGCCACCACTGGATAATATTCTGCACTATGTACATTTATCTATTTATTACTCTGTCACCTCCAACTGTGCAATATGTCATCTCTATTCATTCGCACCTTACTCATCTGTATATCTGTGTTTATATAAGGTTGTTTATTGTGTAAATACGGTTGTTTTATTACTATTATTATTATTATAACTAATTCTATTCTATTCTTCCATTTCCTATAGTTTATGTATATTTTTTTATCCTATGTCTAATTCATGTGTATTTGTGTTAATCCGATGTGTGTACATTTTTCTTTTGAGCTGCTGTAGCACAGGAATTTTGCCAGTGTGGGATTAATAAAGTCTATTGTATCTTATCTTATAATTATGTTTCCATTAGTGTACAATCACCTGAAAGTAAGAATAATGGGTTACACTTTACTTGAAGGTATCTACATAAGAGTGACATGACACTGTCATGAATGTGTCATAAACATTATAAACAAGTCATAAACGTTTATGACATAACGCTTCTGTCATTAAGTGTCATTCGTTTTTTGTCATGACAAGTTAGGGTTAGGGTTAGGGTTAGAGTTAGGGTTAAGGTTACGGTGTCATGACAGTGTCATGTGTTCATGACAATGTCATGTCACTCTTATGTAGCTACCTTCAAGTAAAGTTACCGAATAATGTTTTCGTTAGCTTAGAATGAGCCCTTTGTATCTACAGAGGGAGGTGTCATTATATATAATCCCTCTGCTTTTCTTGGCAAGACACGCCCTTGTCTAGCAGCTGAGAGGTGAGGCAAATATTTGTATAACTGAAGATGCAATGGTATGAAAAAGTACACATGTCCTGTCTCCTAAAGGCCTGTGGCCTCGTTTGGAAGTGTAGTGAACGTTGTGTGGATGGATGAAAAGTTATATGTGCATGATTTATGACATTGGCTAACATTAGACCTTTACAAAGCTAAAAGCCATATTTAGCAATAAAGAAAATTAGTTTTGTTAGGGCGTTCGCGAATGTTACTTGACTTTAGCCTAGCCGTGTTCCCAGCTCTCACAAGAGTTTGTTGCTGACAGACAGGTCTCGAACAGAGTCAATGTATGCCCTTTTTTCCCCCTTTCCCCACCTGGTACTTGATTCCTGACTTGAAGTAACCCAGAAAGGTGTTGGATTCACAGTTCTGCAATTCCCTGTACTGCACCGGCCCACCGCCCAGGAAGTCATCCAGCTGCGTGGAAAAGATGGCCGCCGCTCCACTCTCATCCTGCGAACACTCGTCCCCTGCGGGAAAGAGACATTTGTAGTGAAACCGTCTTTTCCCCCACAATGATGCTCAAGGGTCTAGATTCTCACAAAAGCTTTAAGTTCTTTTCACATTAGCACAGCAAACAGTAGCACTCAAGTCTCTGCAGTGACCTTATGAGACCTCTGAGTCAGAACGAAAGGCTTTCAATCACATGATCAAATCAACCACATCTGCAGCAGAGCCACTTAGTGTCCTGCTATTACTGTCAGATGGCGCGCAACACGGATAAAACTCTTCCATGATTCAACATAGTTAACATTGATCCCCAACAGGGGGGAATTATTAGTCTCATGTTATTTCTACTTTAACGTCTTCCAGACGGCTGCGATGGCAGCGGAGAACTAAAAGGGCCGTCTGTGCGCCAGCACTGCAGGAGAGTTGGCAGGGAACACTACAAACATGCAGGGGCTGGTCTCTTATGTGGCCTCAAGGAATATTCCAGAAGTGAGTCATGCAACGGTTTGATTTAAGTCTCTGTCATTGTTATGTAACTGGTAATGTACAGAGCATGAGAATACTTTGCCTTCAATTTGGGATTTAAAGTTGTCGCTGTGTACAGGCCCATGGAACTGAGCCTCCATTGAGAGCAGAGAGCACAGAGGGGGGAGCTGTGTTGCGGGAAGGAATTTCACAAACTGCTATGACTTTTAGAGAAGACATATTCACAACTTATACAGCACAGGATGTGTCAGCAGTGAGATCAGATATCTAATGTGATCTGTAGTCACTGGAGAACCACAGCTTTAGCGTAGCAACTAGAGATGTTCCGATACCGATGCCAGTATCGAAAAAAGCCTCCGATACCGCCTAAAATGCTAGAATCGGTATCTGAAAGTCCTGGAGTTTATGCACCAATCTGATACCACCTAATTTGGCCCTGAAGAAAATCTACTTTAAAGTAATTTATTTATGTTCTTTTTCCGTTATGACTGACTGTCAAACTGGATAATAAAAGAAAGTTTGACGGCATTTATTGTTCGTGTTTGTTCATGTTTCACAAAAAAGTTGAACCTGAGCCAGGCCGTACAACAAAGATAGCAATCATTTCACATCCAGACAGATAGATAGTAGTATACAGTTGTTAAAACATAATAAAATATATGACACACCGGTATCAAATCAGTACTCGCTTTCCGATACGCAAGTTCAGGTATCGGAATCGGTATCGGGAAGCAAAAAATGGTATCGGACCATCTCTAGTAGCAACCACAAAAGAATTTGTCTAATAACCCCTAAATCTTTTTTGTGTGTCTGTATCAAAATGCACGGATAGGTCATGTATGCGCATGCACCGCTTGTGTATCAGCTTTAGAGGTAGTTCCTTTTTTAAATTGTTGATATTTGACTTTAGTTTGGGACTGACTTCAACAAGGAAGTGATTACAATACTGTACTTTTACCCACTACAAGATCTAATACTTATTACTACTAATGTTGCAATTTAAACAATAGGAATTGCTTTAGTGAGCTCACATTATACAAAAACTAAGCAGAAACCTCAGGACATCATATAGTCACTTAGAAAAGTGTGTCAAACAATACAACTTTGCATAAAATAACAGAATGACAGGAGAAGAAAAACAAGCTGTAGCATTTTGGGAACACGCCACAGTAAAATAGCTTCTGCTACCAAGTGTGTTGTGAAGCCAACATTATTTCTCAAAAATGCAATGCAATAGTGTTCCTGTTCTGAAAACGGCATGCCAACGTCCTTTTTATAAAGCAAGATAAACAGGAAGCTATCAAATAGCAGGATGTTGTTCAGAAAGATAAGAATAGCTAATATTTTACATTCTAAGCAGCTAAAATTGGGATTATCAACATGTTGCCCCGTACGGAGGCCCACAATATGTGCCCATGTCACTGGTGGACTGTAACTAAGTACGTTTACTCAAGTACTGTACTTAAGTACAAATTTGAGGTACTTGTACTTGAGTCTTTTCATGCCATTTTCTACTTCTACTCCACTACATTTCAGAGAGAAATATTGTTCCCTTTACTCCACGACAGTTTTAGTTACTAGTTACTTTACAAATTAAGATTTTAGCACACAAAACACATGTAGTTTATAAAACATGATGTTTTATTAAAAATTAAACTACCCACCAATATACAGGCCTTTGAGTCTAGTTGAAATGATTAGACCATTAAACACAGAACAGTTTGGATCGTTTCCACTTTCTAAAATGTGAGGTTTTTTTCTGCATTAAGTACTTTTACTTTTAATACTTTAAGTACATTTTCCTGATGATACTTACATACTTTTACTTAAGTTACATTTTCAATGCCGAACTTTTATTTGCAACCAAGTATTTTTACACTGTGGTTCTGTAATAAGTAGTACTTCTACTTAAGTAAAGGATCTGAGAACTTTTTCCACCACTGGGCCGTGTCTTACCCAGCCACATGTGTATGTTGTATGAAGGAGCTGGCGTAGTGAAGAGCAGCAGGTAGGCGTCCCCGGTGAAGAAGCTGCCATGCAGGCCCTTAGGAACCGGCTTCAGGTCCATGTTCTCGATACGCCACACCTGCAGCCCCGGCTTCTTTCCTGCATCCACAAACTCCTTATGGGAAACCATGATGGCTCTGAGATGAAGAAATAAGGAGGAAGAGAGTTACTATGGAGATGCAGGAGGCCAGAGACACAGAGAAATAAAACTGCAAATAAAATCTTGTAAATCCTGACTAAAGACACAGAAGACAGACACAATATAGGAAAAACATAACGACCAAACGTGAGAAAGTTATTTTTTGGCATCATTACTTGTTTCCTGAAATGTATACTTTTGTAGAAGTGTGAATAACAGCTGAGCGAGACTAACCCACAGTGGTTAATAAAACGTGTTGACACGACTCTTACCATATTTGGGCTTTCACTGCAGGGACTAAACCACACAAACTAGTTCAACAAAGTTGTTGCTGCTGCTATTGTCTGTAAATTGTTCACACGCATTAGTCATTGGGGTGATTTTCTTACATTAATTGCATCTGCCATTTGAATCTGACTGAACCTGAATCTAAACAATCAGATCTCTTCTCTTTATTTAATTTTCACATAATCTGGAGGGTTAAATGGTCTTTTATGAGTTGGGAAAATTCTGCTACTTGTTGGGCCAGTGAAACCCATTGGGTATTGTCAAAAATGCACCGCCGCAAAGCCTAAATCAGGACTCCTTTTTATGAAAACTTTAGAGATACGTTGTTTTCAAGTTGCTTTGACCCTTAGCCTCTTGGATCCTGTTCATTTAAAAGTCCATTGTAAATACACAAGTGTCAGAGAGAGAAGCTTTTCATAATGTCTTCACTTCTAAAGACAAAGCTTATCAGACCGACAACATTGTCTGAACTAAAGTAGGTTTTAAATAACTGAAATGCGATTGATGCAGAAACTTTGAACCGTTCTCAGTGACGTTTAATCTCTAAATCATACTTCTGCTAACACGAGCAATAACCCAGATATCGACACAGCACGACGTGCACTACCTCATTTCTTAACTCCCATATCTTGTGTTTATATAGCTGATATGGAGTGAAAACAAAGCTTAATGTTATTGTGTTGCTACTGCATTACTGAAGAGCGCTTCAATGAATGCATCTTGTGCACAAACTGTGGCGCAGTTGAACTTTTCAGTGTCACTGCATCTGGCTTTCGGGGTCAACGGACAAAAGAAATCAACTTCAGATCATGTCGAGAGTGAGAGATTATCCAGGTTTATGGTTTCACTCAATTACACAAGAGCCAGATTACAAGTCGGCGTGGCGGCAGGATTATTGCAACGTCCACTGTGATGACGCACAAGACATGCAACGTCCACTTCCTCACTTGTGGTGTCCTCACACTCCATACTTTACCCCTGGGATCCACACACTGCACTGCAACTACATCTTACACCTGCTCATTGTGCATGGCCTGTTATTAACAGTTAGTTAGATATTCAAAAATGACACGAATAAATGAATGAAATCTTTATTTTGACCGATTTAAAAAAAAAAAAAGTAACACACACTAGATCCATTGGAAAAATGATTGTAAAAAGCCTAGGCTTATCAAGTCCTACCCCCAGTCCTTACCATAGACAAGTTCACAATCCAAAAAGATAAACTATATGGACACATTTTTTTTAAGATCATTTTTTTTGTCTTTTATTGCCTTCATTTACAGGACAGATTAAGTCAGGAAAGTTGTTGAGAAAGGGGAATGACATGCAGCAAAAGGGCCGCAGGTCAGAACCAAACCAGCAGCCACTGCGACCAGAACTGAGCCTCTATACATGGGGCGCACACTCAACCAGGTGAGCTAACCAGACAATTTTAAATAAATTAATACTACTCCAATTACTCCTACTTACGTTACAGTCTATCTAGCTATTAAGAGTAAAACAAGAAAAAAACAAGCCCCATTAACTTCAGTCACTTACACTCTCTTTCCTCACTTCTGTACTTAAAGGTGCTGTGGGTAGGATTGTATGGAGGATATATTTATTCATAATTCAAATTGAAAGCCCAAAGAGAAAACGAAGCAAGCTCAAATTAGAAATAGTATTATTTTACTACGCTACTAGGAAAAATCCTGCCATAATTAAATGTGAAATGTAAAAGCTTAAATGGAAATACTTAAATTAAAATCTCAAAAAGAAAAAAAGAAATTATTTTATTTTAGCCTTTCCCCTTTATAATTTTCAATTTTCAATTTGACATTTTATCTTTTGAATTTTACGTTTTACATTTGACATTGACATTTTAAGATTCACTTTTTACATTTCGATTTAACATTAAGCTTTTCATTTAGAAGTGCCCGGTGTCAATTTAAATGAGAAGGCGTGGCCCAACGGCTGGTGGGGGGGTCTGAAACCACTTCCAGCTGAGTCTCTGAGCACTAGCCTACTGGCCGACCAGTAAGCAAGCGATCCCGGCCACCGCCAGCTGGCTGTCACCTAAGACTGGAGCTTCCAAGTCCGACAACATATCAGAGCAAATGTGCAATTGGCCATACATTTTTGTAAAGCTGCCCATATTCAAACTGTACACAATTAATTTCTCGCATAAAACAGTCTCAGAAGTGAATTTAGTGGTGAAATATAGCAGACGAAAAAAAAAAATCAATTCTTGAATATCGCGGCTCGGCTGCGGCTCATCTAGAGATTCGGCATCATCGCAGCTACAGCGCGTAGCAATGTGCCCCGGCCCCGGGCAAGAGAAGGAGACAGCGCTTAGCGGCTTCTCTAGCAGGCTGAACTGGCTTCCTCCCTCCCTTCCTCCCTTCCCTTGCCCGGGGCCGGGGCACATCGCTACGCGCTGTAGTGGCGATGATGCCGAATCTCTAGATGAGCCAACTGAATTGATGAATTAACTGTGTACAGTTTGAATATGGGCAGTTTTACAAAAATGTATGGCCAATTGCACATTTGCTCTGATATGTTGTCGGACTTGGAAGCTCCAGTCTTAGGTGACAGCCAGCTGGCGGTGGCCGGGATCGCTTGCTTACTGGTCGGCCAGTAGGCTAGTGCTCAGAGACTCAGCTGGAAGTGGTTTCAGACCCCCCCACCAGCCGTTGGGCCACATCTTCTCATTTAAATTGACACCGGTCACTTCTAAATGAAAAGCTTAATGTTAAATCGAAATGTAAAAGGTGAATCTTAAAATGTCAATGTCAAATGTAAAACGTAAAATTCAAAAGATAAAATGTCAAATTGAAAATTATAAAGGGGAAAGGCTAAAATAAAATTATTTATTTTTTTCTTTTTGAGATTTTAATTTAAGTATTTCCATTTAAGCTTTTACATTTCACATTTAATTATGGCATGATTTTTCCTAGTAGCATAGTAAAATAATACTATTTTTAATTAAAATAATACTATTTTTAATTTGATCTTGCTTCGTTTTCTCTTTGGACATTCAATTTGAATTATGAATAAATATTCCCTCCATAGAATTGTGAAGATCCAGGACTTAGCCAAAAAAATTGCAACATCGACAACATCTCCCCCCTTTCCGCTAAAGCCCAAAAGGGTTTCCTAAGCCAGTGGTTCCCAACCTTTTTTCCTTGGCGCCCCCCCCCCTACTTATGTCTAAGAAAAGCTGAGCCTCCCCCGCCCCCCCGTAACTGAAGTTGAGGTAACTCTCGAGATAGAGCCTTACTTTCTTTTTTGATACTGAGGAGTTATCACCACGTTTATGTTTCTCCGCCATGTTTCATTCATAAAATAGTGATGCCGTGGCGGCTCGAAAAACGAGGATGACAGCAGCTAACAGCTAGCAGCTAACAGCTAGCAGCTAGCAGCTGACCTGATGACAGCAAGGTCACAGGTTAAGAGGTCCCGGAGGTTTGGTCTACTAAGTAGCCTGCCTACAATTTTAAGAGAGAACAAAGATATATAGTTTTTATACAGACTTTTGTATACATTATATATTCTAATCATAATTTGTTTAACATGTGCAAATGTTTTTTTTTACCTCAACCTCAAACCAGATAAAGACCTGTGATCTTTGCCGCCCCCCTGAGGGGTGCCCGGACCCCAGGTTGGGAACCACTGTCCTAAGCCCCTCCTCCCCCCACAAGGGAGAATGAATGCGTGTGCATGAGCAGTGATTGACACGCAGTTAGACCCCCCCCCCCCCCCCCCCCCCCCGGCCCTGATTGGTGCATCTGAACAGGGAGAGGTGGATTTTTGCAAATCACACTACAGGCTGTAGGAGGTGCCAGAGGAGCTGGATTTTTTTTTAATTACCTGCTTCATGTAGTTCTACTGGAACATAGGGTCAGTTTCAGCAAATATGACAGAAAGTTAGTTTTATAAGGCTTCCCTACTGCACCTTTAACAACTATAAACATGTGTCTTTTGAACCTTTTTTTTTTTTTTTTTAAATACTATATTCATACTTTGTTTGAATGCTATCGCTTTTGTTCGTCAAGACCATTCCACAAAAGCACCCCACAAATTGAAATACACAAACGTTGGAGATTGATCGGACCATGTATTGCTGTTCAAATTGAATTCTCCTCTCAAACATTAACTGGAGACATTCCAAACAACCACACCTCACCACCACCACCCTAACCACCTGAAGGAGTAATACTGGTGTGTTCTCTGAGAGGCTCTTAGGTTTCAGTGCAGAGAGAAAACACCCACTGGACTTCCTTTAAGAGGCTGATCAATAAATGCTGCATTATTGAACAGAAGGGCTTGGCAATATATCGATAAATATATCGACATTGATATATGAGACTAGATATGGTCTTCAATTTTGGATATCTTAATATCGCGATATGACACAAGTGTTGTGTACTGCAGGTCTGTGGGGATAAATGCAAACATATGTCTGCTGGGGAGAGCGTCCCCCAGTGACTGACGTCATGTAATATGCTGCTTCTGCTGACAGGTCAGACCGGAGCTGAGGCTGATGGGAAGTTACTCTTAATCATTTAATAGCAGAAGTGCATCTTTAAATAAATAAATAAAAAGCCACGATTCATTCATGTCGCTTCCATTTTAGGTCAAATGTACACTTTTACACTGTTTTTGTATTACATAACATCCACACTGCTACTTCATGCACTTCTATCGCCTTCTATCTATCACCGTTTTTTGTTTTTTTTTGCGCTCCGGTTCACTCACAAGATAATAACAGACAATAACGGAGTATTTCCCCCATAATAAGCAGGACATGTAGCCCGTGTTTCCATAACACATGGAAACGCTTTGGCTCGGTTTCGCTGATGCTGTGACTCAGGAGAGAGAAATGAACGACTTTATTTTCCACATCTGGAAAAATCACTTTCAAACTTTACACAAGAAAAACACATCATCAAATCAGTCAGCAACGCGAGCTGCGCAGCCTCGGTGTAAGAGAAGTCTGCACGGCTTACAATACAAGGCTTGTCAGATAAATCACAGTCCGGAAAGTGATAAAAAGTGCATTCGTGTCATGTCGACTGAACTCACAGTTTTTTGCAAGATGACTCGGGAGAGATCCGCTGCTGGAGGCTTGAGATGTGGGAGTGAGAGAGTAAAAGAGTGAGTGAGTGGGGAAAGTCTGTATGGCTTTAATGTGTAGTAGAGGAGGAGGAGGTAAGAGGAGGAGGAAGAGAAGGAGGAGGAGGAGGGAGTGCTCGGGCTGTTTATGAGTGTGTGTGTGTGTGTGTGTGTGTGTGTGTGTGTGTGTGTGTGTGTGTGTGTGTGTGTGTGTGTGTGTCTGAGAACAGAGCGCGCTGATTGGTCGACAGGAGCTGCAATGATAAAGATGCTTCTATCTGTCAGCCTGTGTTGGAGTTTATCTGTGTTTTAAGCCCCCAACATCTCCTTCCAGGCCTGGAAGGCACTAGGATTAGGCAATGGTTATGGTTATGGTTAGGGTTAGGGTTAAGGTTAGGGTTAGGGTTAGGTGCCTTGGAGGCAGCGGTCGCAGCACTGCCTGGAAGGAGCAGTTGGGGGCAAAAAACACCATCGAGCTGTGTTCAACAGGATTTTCTGACTTTAATCTCAGAATTCTGACTTTTTAAACTCAGAACTCAAATAAAATTAGCATTAGGGCCACGTGTGAAAATTGTATTCTGAGTTCTGAGATCAAAGTCAGAATTCTGAGAATAAAGTCAGGATTCTGAGCCTGACTTTAATCTCAGAACTCAAATCAAATGTTCACGCGTGGCCCTAATCCTCTTCCGTAGACCTCCGTTGTGATTAGGCCTGATTCATGAACACACTTTGCTTCTTAAAGTTTGCTTCTGCTTTGCTTGAACTTGACTCTCTTCTCTTTGTCAGGCTATTTACAGTACTGTGTGGATTATAAAGTGTTCAGATAGGGAGGGACAAAGTCCATGAAGTGTATATAGTTTCTTCATGAAGCAGCAGTTAGATCAACAGAGTGCCTGACTGTTTGGCTTCGGCTCAATAGTGGGACTGAAAAAAATAACAGAGGAAAATGTGCCTCCCTTTAATTTCCTGGAATGCAGAGCCAACAGGATTTGAATAAAAAACAAATACAGTGAACAGTAGCATAGACAACTAGTTTAGTCAAGATGAATGTGTTTAAATGTTGTTTTTAAACCCAGGGGGTGGCTTCTAGGGCTCCAGCCCTGAATGATAATTTTTTGGGGGGCTTTTCCCTTTATTAGACAGTGACAGTGGATAGACAGGAAAGGGGGAGAGAGATGGGGGACGACATGCAGCAAAGGGCAGCAGGTCGGACTCAAACCCGTGCCGCTGCAAAGGACCCAGCCCACACGGGGCGAATGCTCCCACTGGGTGAGCCAGAGGGAGAAGGGGTTGTAGCCGATTCTGTGGTCTGGCACAGACCAGTGGTCACAACCACTAGGGGCGCTAAAGACGCTGGTCGCGACCAGTGTCTTTAGCGCCCCTAGTGGTTGTGACCACTGGTCTGTGCCAGAGACCAGCTGGTCCTGACCACACGGATCTTCATAATCAATAATAATAACAATACTAATCATAATATATCTGATATAGTGTTTTTTATACACAAACGATTATGATCTCTGACATTTATCCAGCCAACAGTGCTGCCAAAACGACAAGAAAGGGGAGAAAATACTAAAGCCGCTTCACAGACAACAGGGACCACAGGGCAGACCACTGAGGAGCTGGTCGCGACCAGTGTCTCTAGCGCCCCTAGTGGTTGTGACCACTGGTCTGTGCCAGAGACCATGGTCCGTGCCACAGAGCAACTGGTCGCGACCACTGATGAGCTGGTCACGACCACTGTGTTTAGCGCCCCTAGTGGTTGTGACCACTAGGGGCTAGTTGCCAGACCACGGAATTGGCTACAACCCCTGCTGGCCAGAGGCCGCCCCCTCGAAAGCTTCTTTTAGGGGTTTTAAAATAACTTTTTGTCATTTGCACTCAGCCTCTCTGACTGGACCAGCAAATCAATGGAGCAAAAGTTCTATTACTGGAGGAAAAGAATCACTATTCAGTCTGTGAACTCTAAACATATTTTTTAAAAGTAAGTGCTGTAGTACAACTACAATGAGACAAGTTATAATTGAGGTAAGTTTGGAGACACTACCTTATTTAAACATTAAATTAATAGATATTTTTTGTGTCGGTGTTGTAGTTTGTAGATGGTCCCTAAACACGTCCGGTCTGACTGACTGCCGTCTCACCTCCGGCTGCAGAGACCAATCATGTTATTCCTCCAGGTCGGAGGACGGCTCGTTTTGATGAAAATTAGTTTGTAGCTCGTTGTTAGCCTTACTACGTTAGGAAAGATGCGTAGTTTGTGTTTTAATAACATTTAGCTATAGAGAATTATCCCAGAAGATCGAATCTGTGAATATATTTCTAATTTTGCTTACATTAATAAAACCGAGAGCACGGATTATGAATCCGTGCTCTCGGTTTAGTTTTTTTTATTATCAGCTGACACCTGGGGGGGCTCCGTAAAAAATAAATCAGAAAATGTGTGCCTCTTTTTAGGGTAAGAAGTGAAAATGAGTCGTCCTCAACTTGTTCAACAATTCTGGTTTCAGAATGATAAAGAGATCACATCAAATCAATATAAAACAGGATGTAGGCTCTACGACGGGATGATTTTTTTCCCTTGGCAACTATCAAGTTTTTCCCAAATAATGTACAGATTTTTAGGCATTCTGTTATCAAATATAGCTTGAAAAATAATACATATAGCTGCTGTAAATGGAGAATGCCCATGGACTTCCCTATAGCTTTGGGCTGAGCTGAGCTGAATGTTTAAACGTCTGGCTCTGCCCGTGTTTGAAATAGCTTCAAAAAGCATCTCTGCAGACATTAGACACCACAAACACCACTCAGAGATGATACTAAATATTGAGGTGAGCATTGTCTCATTGCACACAGACCAAACACATATTTAGGCCTGCTACAGCTCAGCCACTGCACAGAACCTGTCAAACATAGCAAACATGTTTTTGCATGCTCACCCAATTGTCATACCCAGGAGCCTTTAAACCTGCTGGACTCCTGTTTGTTGACAGATTGCTCACCTCGCAGGTGATGAAAAACACGTCTGTTTGTACTAAGCACACAAGGATGACAATGTGTGCACATCCTGCAGAGACAAACCCATATACAGGCAGGAAGCTTAACGCCACAGCTGGTAATTCAATGCTCACAACCAGTAAATCTGGTTCAAATGTCTTTTTCATTCAACTTTAATTATCCAACTGTAACAGGGCCATTTTTGTTCACATATGATCAACACTGCACTTGAATTCAGGGTGTCTTCTTGAGAATTCAGCCCATAAAGAGCTCTTCCTCTCTGTGTTGGCGCGATAATAAGCTGCACTGGTTTCCAAACCTACATGATGGTACAGTACATGGCAAACAACATGGCGCTGCTGATCAAAGCCGTTTGACATTTTTGCATCTTAAAAGGAAGTGGGTTAGGATTAGGTTATTACGTCACGTTTTTGAGAAACAACTTCCCTCTGTTTGTAATTCATTATTTATTTTATTTTTACATTTCAATGTTCTTTTATACAGCACCAGCACTTTTTTTGTACATCACTTTGATCAGCTTAAGCTGTGTCTAAATGTGCTCTAGAAATAAACTTCACTTACTTACTAATAGACATAGATGACTCCAACAGCTGGTTGTTGAGTAATCACACATCACAACCAAAAACTTGACGTGTCCTCATTTGTCTGATATGTGTGTGTGTGTGTGTGTGTGTGTGTGTGTGTGTGTGTGTGTGTGTGTGTGTGTGTGTGTGTTCTCGTTTAACTGTATTCGTGGGGTCCAAAAACCGGGAGTCCAGTATACTTGTGGGGTCCGACCAGCTTTGTGGGGCCAAAATGCTGGAGCCCACAAGGTTAAAGGTCTGTTTGAGGGTTAAGACTTGGTTTTAGGATTAGGGTTAGAATTAGGTTATGGTTAGGGTGAGGGTAAGGGTTAAGGTTAGGCATTTAGTTGTGATGGTTAAGGTTAGGGTAAGGGGCTAGGGAATGCATTATGTCAATGACGGGTCCCCACAAAGATAGTGAAACGCACTGTGTGTGTGTGTGTATTGCAGTATGCTGTAGTTGAGCATATACTGTACACAGATTACCCCACCACACTCAGTCACACTCAGAATTCTTTTGAAAAACCTGCATACTGATATGTGTGTGTGTGTGTGTGTGTGTGTGTGTGTGTGTGTGTGTGTGTGTGTGTGTGTGTGTGTGTGTGTGTGTGTGTGTGTGTGTGTGTGTGTGTGTGTGTGTTTGTGTGTCACATAACCAAATTATTCAAATAAGATTTGACTGAAGGAGCAAAATGGTAAAAAGAGGAAGCATCTGTCTTTCTGGGATCCATAGATTCTCAAAGCTCATTATTGAGTCTTCAAACAGAATTGTTTTATAATGGTACATTTCCTTCACTCATTTAAGTGTATTTCTTATAGAACAGAGCTAATTCTGTCGCTATTCGTTCCTACGTATAGAAGATACGCCATCACTCTGAACTCTTTTTCATAACATGTGCACAGTAGGACAACCCTGCTGCCAGACTGGGGGATCGGCTGATTCTTATCACCAACAGGATGTGACATGTAGGCCCAGTGGCTGGCTGGCTGCCCCAGCCCCATTGTGCCACACACTGACAGTTGACTGATGCACATCCTCAGAGACAATACAACCAATCCAAAATGGATTAGACTCTGACAATCAGAGGCTTACGCTGTGAGAAGTGATGCTAGTTCACTGAGGCCAATGAAGGAGACATGTTCCCCAATGTGTTTGTACGTCAAAATTAAAGGAATAGTTCAACATCTTGGCAAAAACGCTACTAACTTTCATCCCAACAGCTCGATCTTCTCATCTAACTCTCTGCAAGAAAGTAAATATGTGTATTTCCCAAAATGTTGAACTATTTCTTTATACGATTATAAGAAAGTCTATCAACTTTAACTTGTTAAAGTGGGAGCAGCAACATGGCGTATTTCAGCTTTCAAGTATTGAGTGTATTAAAAAACTAGGGCTTATCAAACCTCCTTGTAATCTTATTAACGTATTCATATAATTCTTGATTTACATTGAGAATCTTGCCAATTTTAACCGATTTTATTTAGACAAAGTTCTTATATGACTGCATGGGGGGGGGGGGGGGGGGGGGGTTGGGGGTGGGTGGGGGGGGGGGGGGGGGCAGTCCAACCAAACAAATGACTCAATCCTTGGGTTTTCATAAAAAACGGTAGCTAGGATACCCACTCCCACCCTTTGTGTTCAGAGGTTTAGTTTAAGGAGGGAATGGTCAGAAGCACTGAGCTGCACCGTGCTGATTGTGGAGTGCTGTGGGAGGAGATAGCAAGGACCTTTCTGCAGGGTCAACGAATGACAAAAACTGCACAGGCCCCTCCCTTTGACCGATTTGTGCTACTATAGATCTCTGCTTCTTCTCTGGATTGTAGAGCATCATGAAATATTCATCATACTACACTGTAGTGTAATAATAATAATACATTTTTTCATGACACCCAAAGTCACTTCACAAACAAAAAAGGTTGTTCAAATTATAGTCATCTAATAAAAAGAAAATAAAAATAAAAATAGAAATAAAACTAATAAAAAATAATAAAAATAAAAATAAAAGTCAGTCCATAAGCCTACTTAAGTCTGTTTTTAAAGTCAGTAATTGAGTCACAGTGTCTGATGTAGTCTGGCTGAAAGCCCTCTCTCCCAGGGTGCTGAGGTTCACACTAGGGACATGCAGGAGGATCTCAGTGATCAGGCAGGGGTGTAAACTTCCAGTTCTCGCGATAGAGCAGTGCGAGACCACCTCCCCTCCCAGATTTTCTCCAGGTAGTCCATGTCAAAATGATCATTAGTCCTCCTTGGTGTGTGGGCAGTCAGATAAGGACGGCTGCTATATGAAGCTACTGTATTTGAATGCTAAGAAGGAAGCTGTCTTGACCACAGATAACCTGTATTAACCCCCAGGATAAAGACATCTGAGACAAATACAAATATCAAGGTTATTAGAGTTTTGAATCTTCACTTAGTTTTTCTTTTATTATTAGTATCGACTTTTTGATTTCATTTTTGAGTTTTAGTTTTCAGCGTGCGTTTGCTAGCTTTAGTTTAGTTTCAGGTTTTAGAAAGGTTTAGTTTTATATTTAGTTTATGTCAGGGCCAAGTATGTAGCTAAATATACATACGAAATACATGGTTGGAGAATAGCCACGATGTTTAATGTTTAATCTTTGCACTACATTAGTGTCCGATGTAAAGCAATTGCAGCACAGCGGCATCTGCTAAAAAGTCAGTATCAAGTCCATTTCATTTTTGTGAAAAACAAAAAAAAATTATTATGATTAGCATTTATTTTTTAATTTTATTAGTTTTTTTTAAACCTGGCAATTTCATTTAACATTTTTTATTTCAAACCAAAATAGATCACATTTTGTAGGAATTATTGCATATAGTATATACATGTATATTGTATATGGAGCACAGTTAGCCTATTTGGTGACAGAAACAACGGTGCAACGACCATGCCTGAACCTCATGTCATTCTGCTCTGTGACATTAACCCTTGTGTTGTCCTCGGGTCAAATTTGACCTGTTTTCAAAGTTTTTATATCAGAAATATGGGTTTCTTACAACCAAACTGCCCCAAAATAACTTGAATGCATGCATGTACGTTGTACAGTGCCTATGGAACCCATTATTTAATTTCATAGCATTTGAAAAAAAAAAAAGTTTAAATGGTTTCAAAACAGCATCCCGACCAAACTTTGACATAAACCAGTCTGTGATTCACTCAACATCCTCTGATCTTAACTATTGTATCAGTCAAAATAATTCATAATATCTGCTTTTTTTCAAACTCAAAAATTAGGTATAATGTTATATTTTATTAGGTTTATTGACAATGAAATAAAAACGTTTAAAAAAGCACCAAAAGCATAAAAAAAGCATCAAGAAAGTTCCAAACAAAGCACATTTCTCAATTTTGACCCAGAATGACTCCCTTGTTGACGGTGAAGACAACACAAGGTTTAACTCAGCCAAGCAGCACAACCTACAGAGCCAACATCCTGATGCTACCATGAGCAAACAAGGACCTTGTTGCTTTAATTGTACCATTATTACTTTATTGTATAGAACATTGCCCACGTGTAATACTTGATAAACACCCTAGCACCCCATGCATCACCAGCTGTGGTTAGCTCGTGTGCCAAGCAGCATGTTGCCCCGCTAACAGCTCTGGTGTGTGTGCTGTGCACTAGTGTGGTTTAGCAGAAATTACCGCGGCACACACGCCATGCCTCTAGTTTCTGGAATTGAAACTGTTGTGCTTTGAGTGCTGTGTTTTGTGCAAACCATGCATCAACTTCTACATTCAAACTGCCTCACATGAAGCCTCTTCGATATCAACTGACAGAGTCCAGTGTTTTTAGTCTCGGAGGATGTAGTCACATCCCTTACTTAAGAAAAAGGAGTAATATCACAGCGTAAAAAATATTCCATTGCAAGTAAAAGTCCTGCAGACTACATTTTTTCTAAAAGGAACAGTCACTCTCTGGTGGAAAGATGAGAAGCTTGATACCACTCTTTAACCCTAACCATTGCCTAATCCTAGTGCCTTCCAGGCAGCGCTGCCTGGAAGACAACGTTGGGGGCTTAAAACACCAAACGTACGTCTTCTGTGGGTTAAAATCCTGCAAAATGTTGTTTTAGCACAATGTATGCCAAACAATAAAGATAAAAAGTGATGTGTACAAGCATATTTTCAGATCATGTCCACTAATGTGAGAGTATTTGTGAAAAGTTAACAGAAAACCGAGAGCTACTGCCTACAGCCTTGTCCTGTTGTAATACAGACTGACACTCAGTAATTGTCTGATGGTTCAGTCTTCCTGGAAACTAGCTCTAAGATGCATCGTTTTATTGATTCTTAGATGTTTAAACTTCAAACCTGTGACTTCCCAGTGTGTATGAGTGTGGACTAAAGCCTGGCCAATTAATATCTAGACAAGTGTAAAACATTCATTGGAATATTTTATACAAACATTTAAATGTGAATGTGTTGTTTTAATAGAAATGAGCCACTATAGTTATGTTTGCTCTCTTACTTATGTACTCTGTTGAGTCAATACTGAGCTTAGGTGTTTGTTGTACTCTTATTTTAAAGTTATTTTTGAACCATGTTGTATAGCAGGGGGAATCCTCTACTGTTTTAAGATAGTATTGAGAAAAAGGCTAAGTGGGTCAAACATAGTAATAATCTGTCTGAAATCTCATCAGCTACTTCCACACAACAGTGAAAACATGTTGCTATAATGCAAACTGCGGGGGAGATATAGTGCACTTAGGGAGTTCCATGGAGGAACTAGAGCACAGCTCTTTGGCACGTAATAGATTACTGAGCAAACCACATCCTCTAAAGTAAAAAGGTTTGCATACAGAAACTCAGCAAAAGAAAAGGAGAGCAGAAAGACAGCGATGGTCCTAAAACTCTATAAACTAGGCTACATCTAAATGAAAAGGCCTACAAAGCGTATGGTCACCTGCTAAAGGGTAACCCTATTTCCCCATGTTTCTGTGTTTAAGTGACTATTTTATTAGTCCAGTATTGAGCAAGACTGCTGCAGCCGGCAGCCGCGATACAAGCTGCAATGTAACCACCCTGGGCATCTGTTCACCATCTGTTTGCATCCACTAAAATTGCTGTTTCTGCCACTGACATGCTCAGATTATTATTCTAAGAGTCTGACAACATTATGGAAAGGATCCCTCCAGAGACAGACCTTTTTGTTAAAGAGTAAGATCCTTTTTGTTTAACCAGAAACAGCCCCGAAATTACCACTGTCAATCTCACCAGACTCCATTGAAATAATCACTACTTTTAGCGTGTATAGAGCCAGCATATTGTCACATGTAAATGAGTGAATTAAGGCATGTCAGTGGCAAAAAAACAGCACTTTGAGTGGACGGAAATTGAAGGTGAGCAATTATTGCCCATTAAGTTACATTGCAGCTTGTTTCGCAGTCTTGCTTAATACCGGACCAATTTCAAAACATGTTGTTCCCATGAGTCACTTAAGACACAAAAAGAAGGGAACATAGGGTCCAGGTTGAAAAAATACCAAAGTTACCCTTTAATGCATTAAAGCATTCATTTTAGACATCACACCCCCGCTACGTGAGAGTTTAGGACAGGCACATTGGTTTGACAGAAATTAATTCTGTCTTTGTCACCAGTGGCAACACACACACACACACACATATGTGTGTATGATGCACATACAGTAAACCACTTTCACACAAACACAGGCACACACAAGAAGAGACCCTCCAATAGCCATCAAGGCCTGTGGTGAGGAAATGTAAATATGAACAGCCCCCTCGTATGTAGGCAGGAAATCATCCTCTGTGTCATTTACGGCATTCAAGCCACCTGCTGATGGTCCGCCTGCCAAACCAAACACTTTATATGGCCTGCAGCAAGTGATTACAGCTCAGGGCTGGACTGGTGACTGGAATAATAATATATGTAACCATTATTTTAGTTATTCTGCAGTTCTCATGTGTGATCTGAGTCATGTTGTAGGCTCTTATCTTAGCATACACTGATGGGCACAGATACATAAAAGCCCGTGGGGGGGGGGGGGGGGGGGGGGTCCACCTACCAGCACCTCTGGCTCACTAATTAACACATTATATCATTTGTTATGGGGGTTATATACTGGACTATTTCTTGGCTGGGCACAGTTGCTTCCTGGCGATTGTCTTTGTGAGGTTTGACAGAGCCAACCAAGGTTCCCTGCTTCATGTTTTTACGCTGAGTTAAGCCAACTGTATTAATACTTTTATTGAACTAATAGATGAAAAGATCGAAGCCACTCTCATGGCTAACTCTTGGCAAGAAGGCGAATAAACAAAAAAATATTTCCCAAAATGTCAAACTATTCCTTTAAAAGGACTCAGATCAGGATCAGGGGCAACCTACATGCGATTGGAACATCCACGCTTTTGACTGATCTCTTTGACTTTCCAAAGAGACATGTTAATAACAGTCACCGAACACAAAGACTCTGGCCTTGGGGCCCCCTGATCCGTTGGGCCCCTGGGTAATCCATCAGTGTAAAAGACAAATGTCATGTGCGGCTACACATGGTTGTTCAGTACTAGATTTAGCACAAAAAAAAAAAAAAAGTCTTACACATACAATGTGCATCTTTTTAAACATGTCCTGACCTATTACAAAAAGTCAAACTACCACTTCATCTGATAGGTAAAAAGAGCCTAAAGGAGTAAAACTAATCCTAAAACTCTCCAGAGCCTAAACAAGTCCTTTTGTTGTTGTTATGTATATCACAAGTACCAAATCCGCCTGTATTAGATTCTGCAGCATTGTGGACCATTTTTACACCCATCACATCTGAATACAACAACGCCATGCAGGAATTCAATGACCTCACCTACACGACCAGCGAGCAGCACCAAGAATCCTCAGAAGCAAGGATGAATCTAGATATAAGTGAATCTAATCACTCTGATCTAGAAAAGATCAAGGAAAAGCTTAGCATTTGCACACCATTTTGAGTTTGAGGCATTGAAAAGATGATTGGAAAACCCGTTTTTGGAATATCCTTCAAATGGAAAGACGGGGCAAAAACCCTTGCAGATGACTCAACCATCAAAGTTGTCCAAGAGCGAACCATTGATCCTGCTTTGCTGTTCCAACAGTTCCTGATCATGTCGAAAACTGGACAGTTTTCACTGGAAGATGTAATGAGCTATGAGCTCTGCTCATTTCCTGCAGCCCTGTTCGAAGGCAAGGAAATCTTCTGTAAAGCCAACAAGCCCCAACTAGCGCAGGGAGTCACTGAGTTCTTAAGCAAGAAATCTAACAAAACTGTCCTGAATTCCATCCCACCAACTGAGCATTATGTCCTTGACGGTGGCTCCCTGGTTCACTGCTTGGCATGGAAAAAGGGTGACAGTTACGGTGCCATTGTACATTCATATGCAGACTTTACCATACGCGATGATGGTAGAGCAACAGTCGTTTTTGATGGTTATAGCCAGTGGTGGAATGTAACGAAGTACAAATACTTTGTACTTAAGTAAATTTTTCACATATCTGTACTTTACTTAAGTTGAATCAATAGTGCATACATTTGACTTGGTTACATTTTGCAACAATTATCTATACTTTGTACTCCACTACATTTCTACAATGTCCCGTTACATTTTCTGATCGGTTTTTTCCCCCTGCCAAAACGTCTTCCTGACTGTCACACGTTTGTCTCACCAGTGAAGTTTGGTTGCCATAGATGTATATGGGGTACCGCCGATTCTTCATCGGCTTCCAAGCCGGTTCCGGTGCTCCAGAGCCCGGGCGCAGCGCCACTGACCCTCGGTAATACAGCCTCCGGTAAAAGTGAAAATGAAAATGTGCCAGGCTTCGTAAGACGCGTTCCTATCTTATTTATTTGGCTGGACCTCTTCACATCGCCTCCCCATTTCCGCTGCTTCACACATTTTATTTGCTTACGCTCCCATGATTAAAGGAAATAAAACACATCCATGAATAAAACCAACCGTATTCCAATTCTAACAACATATTTCCGTTTTATGGTGGTTAGGATAGGAACTTTTTTTAAAAGCCAGGCCTTGTTTGTGGTAGTGGACAGTATGGATACCATCGAAGTTCAGCATCAAAATAACTGAACCACCCCTTTGTAAATCACAGTTCGCTAGACAGTGCCCTCACTGACCAAGGTGCAAACTAACAAACTAGTTAGGTCCTTCCATCAAAGAAAATACGCATCACAGACGTGGTGAAAACATTCACCCATCGTTAACTTCAATGCATAGACTGAGTTTGTGGGAAGAAAGGATGCTTTCCTTTCCAGATCATGCAACAAACAAGGACTTATCAATCTTATGACCGAGGAGCTGGAGAAGAAGGGCTGCACTGCTATCAACGCATCAGGTGATGCAGACGTGGACATTGTCAAAGCTGAGGTCAAGGCCTCAGAACATCAGCCCACCACCTTGATAGGGGAGGATACAGACTTACTCATTCTTCTCCTCTACTATGCTGGGACGAACAATAGAGGCCGCTATTTTCGTTCAGACAAGTCCAAAGCTACTAAAGTGTACAACATCAGTGAAATGAAACAAGTCCTGGGTAGTGACTTGTGTTCCCAGTTGCTGTTTATTCATGCCTTCACAGGATGTGATACAACTTCTAGTGTTGGCAAACAGACAGCATTCCAGAAACTTGTGAATGGTGAATCAACCATCCAGTCCTGTGCAAATGCGTTTCTGCTCCCACATCAAGCAAGGAATGTGATAGAGGACCATGGGACCAAGGCAATGGCAGTGTTGTTTGGCGGAAAGAGTACCGATTCACTTGCCTCTTTGCGCTACAACCTTTTTAGCAAGAAAATCGTTACCGCCAAATCATTTGTTACCCCATAACGTCTGCCGCCAACTGAGTCCTCAACCAAAGACCACTGCCACAGAGTTTACTTCCAGATCATGGTGTGGACTGGAAAGGAAGGTGACATGAACACAGTGGATTGGGGATGTAAACTTGTGGACAACCGGTTCCTGCCAGTTATGACCAGTAAGACTGCTGCCCCAGAAAGCCTCCTGCAGATGATCCATTGTAATTGCACAACTGCCTGCCGAACACAACGGTGCAGTTGCAGGGCATATGGACTATCATGCCTGCCTGCTTGTGGACCATGTCAAGCTGGGAATTGTGAGAATCACTATAAATCAACCTCTCTGGGAGGAAGAGTGTGACGACTAATGGTAAATCTAGTGAAGGTCACAGTGCAAAAAAGTATAAAAAATAAACTAAATAAGAGGAAGCAACTGAAGAAAATAGAAAAAGATATGTATAAATAAGAAATGTATAAAAAAGTATAAAAAACAAAATGCAAAAAAAACCAAAACACATTATAAAAAAATATTTAAAAAATCTATAAAAAAAATAAATGGGGTTAGCGGTACTGAGCCTTCACGTACTACACAGTTCTAATGAATTTATTCAAACGATATGAGAAAGGAGAAATATGCACTTACTTAAGGGAAATTGTATTATTAAATTGTATGTAATTGTATTCACCCTTATTTTTCACATAAATATGCTTGTAACCAATTGCTTTGATATAAAATTGTACTTGTAAGCACTTATCTATCATGCAAATATGCTAATTAGAATATTACATGGCCAAAACACGTATCAGGCACCAGTATTCCTGGTCTAGGAGTAATGGTCATTTTAAGGACCTGATGGCCGCCATTTTGAAAATGGGGCCGTTCTTGGAGTCAAAGTTTGGTAAACTTTTAGTATGTTTTTAAGTACATCTGATACTACTGTCAACCACTGTTGGAATAGTTTTGGGGTCAAGCCATATTTGCAACTGACTACTACAGTCCTGATAAATTATTTGGTAACACTTTACTTGAAGGTATCTACATAAGAGTCACATGACACTGTCGTGAACACATGACACTGTTGTGAACACATGACACTGTCGTGAACACATGACACTGTCGTGAACACATGACACTGTCGTGAACACATGAACCCTAACCCTAACTTGTCATGACAAAAACCGAATGACACTTAATGACAGAAGCGTTATGTCATAAACGTTTATGACTTGTTAATGTTTATGACACGTTCATGACAGTGTCATGTCACTCTTATGTAGATACCTTCAAGTCAAGTGTAACCCATCATTTTTCTCCTGGACAGGAAGCCGCCGGTTGCTCTGGTAACACGACCCCACAGTCAGTAACAGCATGGGAACATCCAAACAGATGTTAGTGAAAGCAGCCTTTTACATTTCCCTGGAGAATAACTAAGAATCACAGTCATAGACAAAATACTTGTATACAAAAAAACATTTAATTCACTTAATTTATTAAAAAGATATATAAATATTGGCTAGGAAAAGATACAACATGAAATGCTACATTTATACTGTATAAAACATCACAGTTGATAATTTACAGACTGGAGAGTAGTGGTCATCTAAACGCATCACTTATCTTTTCCCAGACAATATTGCAGATTGATTTCAATAAGGCACACCAACGGGACAGATTAAAGGAGAGGTGCTAATGAATGTATATTAGATGTACACTGACACAAGGATGACACCTCCTCTCCAATGTCTCCTTGGCAACACGGCTTCATGTCTCCTTGACGTCTGTCTAAAAAGGGAAAAGAAAAATGTGCATCAGTGACACACCAACGCTACAACTCTGGAAGCTTTACATATATGCTGCTTTTATCTTAAACACACATGCACATTTTTCTTTAATCAGAATTTTATGTTGATAAGGTGGCTCGCCCTTATTGCACATATTATGACAACTACTATGATGTGTTGTACAACGGGCAGTGTGCAAAGTTGTTGGCTAGTGGCAGTCTCTGCATGCAACATGAGCCGTGTCCATGCAGAAAGTGATACAACAGTCTGTGTACTTTATGTATGTATGTATGTATGTATGTATGTATGCTGTGTTGAATTCTTTAAACAGCAGACATTGTTTGTCAAAGACAAATTTCCTTCAGGACAATAAAAAAAAAAAAAAAAAAAAATCTACCTTATACTGATTTCTACAGTAACAAACATGGAATCACTTTTCTCAATCGGCTAGGGCTGGGCGATATATCAATATTATATCGATATCGTGATATGAGACTAGATATCATCTTAGATTTTGGATATCGTAATATCGTGATATGACATAAGTGTCTTTTCCTGGTTTTAAAGGCTGCATTACAGTAAAGTGATGTACTTTTCTGAACTCACCAGACTGTTCTAGCTGTTCTATTATTTGCCTTTTCCCCACTTAGACATTACGTCCACATTACTGGTGATTATTTATCTAAAATCTGAGTGTGAAGATATTTTGGTAAAGCACCAATTGTCAACCCTAGAATATCGCCGCAATATTGATATTGAGATATTTGGTCAAGAATATCGTGATATCTGATTTTCTCCATATCGCCCAGCCCTACATTCGGCTTGTTCTTTCTATGTACTGATGTAGTGATGGGGTCCAACATGAACTCAACATTTTAAAGTTAGTGAAGTGGGTGAAGCTAAGTTGAGAAAAAGAAGATCGTGACATGTATTTTTTTTTGTGGACCAATCACTATTTAGCAACATTGGAATCAAAATGTAGTCCCAGACAGCTGTGTGGTCAATCTAACACGACACAGTCCAGATGAAGCACACTAGCGGCGTTTTTCTGTGTTAAACTCTTAATAAATAATAATTAAGTATGTTTTTTTTCTTTAACTTTAAATTTGAGTGTTGCTTATTTAGTAATGAATATTTAACCGTCCTGTTGTCCTCAGGTCAAATTTGACCCGTTTTCAAAAAGTTTCTATATCAGAAAATGTGGGTTTCTTTCAACCACATTGTCAAAAAAATAAAAAAAAAATAACGTGGATGGTTCTGTAAAATAAATGATCAGTTGGCTACTTTCATTGAATATGGGTGTTTCATTCA
The DNA here is from genome assembly GCA_023566125.1 of Zingel zingel. Taxonomy (NCBI): domain Eukaryota; kingdom Metazoa; phylum Chordata; class Actinopteri; order Perciformes; family Percidae; genus Zingel; species Zingel zingel. Next base: position 36,219,313 of record CM042324.1, read on the forward strand.
ATTTTATAGCAAATTGAATATACAAGAACATTGAAAAAAATTGACTAAATGTCTAAAAAAAAATATATATATATATATATATATATATATATTTTAAAAAGTGGTTGGAAAAAGAACAAAAACGTCAATAAAGTGCAAAAAAATCTGACAAAAACATCAGCAAAAGTGACAAAAAGTATCAACCAATTTTAGTTTAGAATTTTGACCCAGAAAAACAAAAAGTTGCAGATCGGGAAGACAACAAGGGTAAAAAAAAAAAAAAAAGGGATAGTTCGGGTATTTTGAAGTTCAGTAGATGGCGGTCGGCACGCCCCCCAGTTTGAAGAAGCAGGCGGGAGTCCTGACACAGAGCTAAAATAGTTGCGTGTCAGTTGCGTGGTCGTTTTCTATGTCTTTGCACAGCAAACGTGTCTGCTCAAGCAGTATATACTTCATGTTAAACATAAATATATACTGATTTGATTACAGCAAAGACAACGTTGGCAGTATTTACAGCAAAATAGGCTACAGAATATTCCGTTCTGTATTGAATATTGGTGCAATATTTGAAAATCAATAATTATTTATTAGTATTTTTTGAAATTACATTTATATCTGCATTTATGTCAAAACCTAGAGACTTTCAAACATCAACATGTCATTTATTAATATGTATTTGTGTCAAAATGACATATAAACATCTTTTTGTATTCTATTTTGCCTGGAACTATTCCAACACGCTTACGTGTCGCGTGAAAAATAGGCGGCGGTCCTATTTCTAGCATGCACTACTCTAAACATGGGGGCTGAAATAAAAACGGACACGCCACGCAGCTGACATGCTCACACCACGCAGGCAGTGTGCAGGAGCCTCACATTGGAGAAGCTGGAACCAAAAGGATCTTTGGCATTTTTACTTCAAATTATTAAAACAAACTTATCAAAATAGTTGCAAAGTTAAGCTCCTGTCGATCGACTCGTTGATGAACTGACTAATCATTGTGTGTATCAGCCAGGGCTGGGGTTGTTACCTGGGGAGCGAGGCTGCGTCCACTCTGCGATAGCCCTGTGGAGCTCCATAAAGAAGGGTCCTCCTGCATGGCTAACGTCTGATTAACAAACCTCAGCATCCCTGTGAGTGAACTCATATCCGCCCCCTCCTCCTCCTGGCCCACCAGAGTGCACACAGACTCCCTAGTTGACTCACTTGCCTGCTCCTCATCTCCCTGCTGCATGGAGGTAGCTTCCATGTTGAGGCTTCTGTCCTCTTGCCTGTCCGCCAAGTATGTGAGGGGGTTGAAGGAGAGGTCAGAGGTTGCCGTGACCTCCGTTGCGCTGAGGCCCTGCCAGCTGTGGTCCACTGAAGGAAAAGAGGAGACGGAGGGGGAGGACTCCCATGCATGCTTGCTCAAAGCCTCTTTTAGTGTAGCTTTCAGACTGGGAGGGACGTCCAGAGAGGAGTCGATGATGTTGCTGCTCTGCAGCCAGTCGCATGTTTGGAGGCTCTCAGGCTGGAGGTATGTGTGAGCAGGGGGAGATGAGCACGTTCGTGTGTGTGTTGGGGAGGGGAGGTGAGTCGAGTGAGAGTGTTGAGATGAGGGGAGAGTTGCTCGGAGCTTTTGGGGGGACGAAGAAGGGAAATGAGCAGAGGAGGAGCACTCTGGGGGGTGTGTGAGTGTGTGCAGCGCGGGGAGGGAGTGTGTGTGGCTGTACAGATGCTGGCGGTCAACAGCTCGCTCCAGGCTGGAGATTCTGGCGTGGAGACGGGTCACCTCAGACTCCTGCAGGAAGACAAGAACACAAACTTCTTTTATATATATTTATGTTGAATAGAAAGTTTTTTTTTTTTAAATCTTTATCTGTATCTGTGTCTCTGAGGCTTCTGCCTAAAAGGAAGTTTTTCCTCGCCACTGTTGCACCAAATGCTTGCTCGTGGGGAATTGTTGGGTCTTTGTGCGGTCTAGACCTACTGTAAAGTGTCCTGAGATACCTCTTGTCGTGATTTGACACTAATTGAATTGAATTAATGTGCGTTGTCCTTCATAAATAAAATAAATGATAATGAAAAATGAACATGAGAGGACACATTTTCTTACAGCAGGGCACCCAAACAGAGGGTCTCTAATTTAAAACGCAACTTGCATTACACTCACAAAGACTTCTACCTTGATGAGCAGGGACTCCTTAGAGGTCTCCATGGACTTGTTGGAGGCCTGGAGCTGAGTCTGGAGCTGAGCGGCCTGGACTCGGGCTTGATTTAACTGGGTGCTGAGCTGCTCCAGCTGGGCATGGAGGTGACTGTTCTGGGCTCGGGCCTGCTCGTACAGAACCCTGCTTTGCTCCAGCTGGGTTTTACTCTGAAGGAGCTGCGTCTGAAACTGGTCTCTCTGTGTTTGGAGGTGGCAGGCTTGGTTCCGGGTGCGATCCAACTCCGTCCTAGTTTGCTCCAGCTGGGTTTTGGCTTCCTGGAGTTGGCTCTGGCTCTGCTGAAGTTTAGCGGCGAGCTGCTCCTGGGAGGACAGCATGGTGGAGGAGATCTGCTCCGAGACTTTGAGGAGCTGGCCTCGACTCTGTTGCAAGGACTCCAGCTGGGCAAGAGGGAGGGAGAGAGGGAGGGAAAACAGACAGATTGAGACAAGTTTGGTTTTTACAAGCTGGTGTGCAGCTTGATGTGCTGCTCTGATAAGAAAATGATGAGGCTCCTTTTGATGTAATCACATAATGCCAAAAGGTTATAGCAGGACAAGGAAGTAGATAAATAACACCATCAAAACTATCGGCAGGAATTATGATGTTATCAGCAGTGAGTGTGTGAGCTCAAACAAAGAGAAACTCAATTGTTGGAAAAAAAAAATAAGGAACTCCCACTGTGGTTGTGAGGTTTGTAAAGAAAAAAAAGAGGAAAATAAAGATACGAAAAGAGAACGAAAGTGATGACCAGAAAGGCCAATCCACAAGACCTTTATCACGTAGGTGGAGAGAGGCAAATAGAAGCATACTGCCAGGAATTCTTCTGAACAAATAGCATCAAGAGCCAAGTCTAGTTGCTAACTATTTATTGGTTGGATTTTTGTTTCTATGGTATTTTTTAAGTGTGTGTATATAGGGCATTATGGTCCATTTTTGTCCTATTATTGATTTACTGGTTTTGTAGAGTCTGGTTGTAGTTTTATTTGCGATAGTACTTGTTGCTCAGATTTTATTAGTGATTGATGATCACTTTTATAGATGTCTGTATTTATTTATTTATCTGGATTTTATTGCACTAGCGCTTTATGAAAGGAGAACTGACACCTTAATCATGGATTGTAAGACTTTACTAAATTATGTGATATATGTACAGTATTTCATGTGCTTTTTAATCAGTGTCCCACTTAATGTGGATTTCCTTTCGTTGTCTCTTGTTGTGCTGTGTGTCTGATTGTCTAGTTGATGTATGCCTTACAAATTCCCCCTCTGGGACAATAACAATAAAGTTGACGTTCTCGCAGAACAACTGAAACTTGACTTGTTTAGTTGTCTCTGTTTCGATAGACTGATTGAATGCATAAGATCAGAGATCTTCAACAGGGGGTCCGGGACCCCTAAGTGGTGGAGGGGGGGGCACCAAATTATAACAGATACAGTTAAAGGAACACGCCGACTTATTGGGAATTTAGCTTATTCACCGTAACCCCCAGAGTTAGATAAGTCGATACATACCCTTTTCATCTCCGTGCGTGCTGTAAGGCTGTCTGACGGTTCCAGCGGCATCAGGCCAGCACAGAACATGCAGGTGAATGGTTCCAGTAATCCTACTGCTCCGAATAAATGACAAAATAACGCCAACATGTTCAATTTACATGTTGTGATTTGTATCGTCACAGCGTGTACAAAAAACAACGTAACATGAGACACAGCCATCTTCTAACCGTAAACAAACCGAGAACTATATTCTCAGGCGGAAGAATATAGTACTTGGGCGGAATGATTTGCTTTGCAGCAAGCCTGTCTGAGAATATAGTTCCCGGTTTGTTTACGGTTAGAAGATGGCGGTGTCTCATGTTACGTTGTTTTTTGTACACGCTGTGACTCTACAAATCACAACATGGAAATAGGAACATGTTGGCGTTATTTTGTCACTTTGGTCACAATTCGGAGCAGTAGGATTACGGGAACCATTCACCTGCATGTTCTGTGCTAGGCTAAGCTACCGGTGGAGCCGTCAGACAGCGTTACAGCACACACGGAGAGGAGAAGGGTATGTGTGGACTTATCTAACTCTGGGGGTTACGGTGAATAAGCTAAATTCCCAATAAGTCGGCGTGTTCCTTTAAAGGGTAACTACTGTTTTTTTTCAACCTGGATGGATCCAGTATTGAGCGAGATCGCAGTGGCGAAACCAAGCTGCAATGTAACCTAATGGGGCAATTTTGCAGCCTTGATTTGTGTCCACTAGAAGTGAGTTTTTTTTTGCTACTGACAGGCTCAGATTGTTACTAAAAGTGTATAACAACGTCATCGATCTCAGGACGTGACTTTTTGTCCGATGACAGCGGTGCGGAGAGTAGAACGTGAGTCGAGAAAAAAAGGCATTCAGGAGACTGTTGTTTCGGAGTAGGCTACAGAAATGATAGGCTCCTGTTATCTTAAAGATTGACAATTCTGTGCACTGCAAAAGGTATGTAAACAGGCTTTAGGCCACCCTACACGTTATTGTAGGCCAACTTGCTCTGTCTCTTTCTCAGATAAGGGGTCCTTGGTTTCAAAAACGTGAAAGACCCCTGCATTAGATGGAGGAAGAGGACAGTCCTGCAGCCTCAGTAGCTGCTGTACCTCCTTGCTGTGCTGTTCCCTCTCCAGCTCCAGCTCTTGTTCTAAAGAGGTGACCATGCTCTGCAGCCCCGCCTCCAACTGAAGCCAGCGGGCCTCCTTCAGAGCCAGCTCCTTCTCCACACCGCACAGCTGCACCTCCTGCGACACACACACACACACACACACACACACACACACACACACACACACACACACACACACACACACACACACACACACACACACACACACACACACACACACACACACACACACACACACACACACACACACACTTCTGAAACTGCTTATATGACACCAGATAATGATTTTGATTAAACTCAAGTAATAAGGAAATTAGATTATGTCGTCACACAAATTATATATTTTTATAATTTTATGAACACAAAATAAATGCAAAAATAAGGTGTGCAAACATTATTACAGCCTTTTTATAATCAGGGCTTACAGTAACGGTGCGCTGACAGTGTTTTATTAACATTTCATATTGTATGCTCCTTCAGATCTAATATTACAGCTGATGGTCCCATTAAAAGGATGAAGATGTGTTCAGTCAAAGAACTCGACAATGTTTCTCTGTTTTATTTATAAAAATTTGTGCCACAATCATGGTAATGAGATGGATTTTATTTTTATTTAAAAAAAAAATATTATAATTTAAATTAATTCTTCAATTTAAATCTATTTTATGTGGATTTAAATGTAAAATGTAATTTAGTGAAGTTAATTGATAAACCTACTTACATTTCTAACTAATTTAATCTAAATTGTAATTAAATAAAAAAATGAAAATAATCAAATTTTCATGTTTTGTATCTAATCAAACGGCTTTGCTGATGAAGATGTTTAACTTTTCGTTTATTTAAATGTTATACCTTTATAAAATAGTAAGTAGGAAAAGAAAACATGTTGCAAATGTGTGCAATGATAAGGGTGTAAACATTTACGATAGAACTTTATGATGTTGGTTACGTTGTATTCTCAGGGGTTTCTCGTGAACGTTCAGTTTTTAGCTGCACATCAAAGGTTATATAATACAACGTACAGTACAGATAACACTGACAGCAATATCATTTATTACGCCTTGCTGCTGGCTGTCAATCAATCAATCAGTTCTCTCTTCTTATTCTTTCTAAAGTCATTGCACATGCAGTTGTGTTTTTGCTCGAAATCACAAGATGAACCAGGGCAATATCCAAATCGCAGGTGTGGGGGGGGGGGGGGGGGGGGGGGGGGGGGGGGGCAATATCTTTTAATGGCAAAATATGTGTTAAACAATTCTAAATTAAGTATTGTGGTGCTGCAGAGTAGAGCTGAAGATCTATGCCCTTGTCTGGTCTTAATTTCTTTCATTTTATACGGCTTCGGGCAGGCCTCGGGCCGGGCTCGGGCTTGCGCTCCGGGTTGCGCGGTAAATGAGCGGTCAGGTGATGCGTTTTGATTAGAGCGAAAACGGATGCTGAGGAGGTGAAACGGAGGCTGGCCTCTGGCGATTACATTTTGGTTGCACCGGCAAAGAAAGCAAAGTCTGAGGTGTGGAAAACTTTTGACTCTTCCAAGTGGCCTATAGCCTATGTTAGTCATGAATAAATGATGTTAAAAAATGTATAAATGACTCATTCTTGACAAAAGCCAAAAGAGCTGTGTGCGTGTGCACATTTGAATAATGTCGGGCTATAAACAGGTTCGGGCTTTTAAAAAGCTGTCAAACTAAATGTACTTGTCGGGCTCGGGCCTTGTCGGGCCGAACTTTTAAGGCCCAGTTACAGCTCTACTGCAGAGATGTCCCGGGCCTACAAATCGTAACCTAGTCTTTGTTTGGCACAGATTCTCGCAAAAATCACACTATAATAATTTTATTGTATTTTTATGTTTTTCTACGATAATGATGACAAAATTATCATTCCGTCCAATATCAGTCAAAATGATATCAATTAGATGTTTTCCTCATATCGTGCAGCCCCACTCTAAGCTTTAAGTAATTTAAACAAAACTCTCTCTCCATATGTCTATAAAGGCTGAGTTCTCACAAGTTTTGCCCTCTGATTCTGTGTGTGCTCCTGACCTTCATGTTTCTTTCTGTGAGCTCTCTCTCTCGGGCCTCCAGGCTCTGCTGCAGAGACTCCACCTTCCTCTGCATCTCCTGCTTGTGCTCTCGGATGGCCACTTCCAGCTGACCCAGCTGAGGACGACAAGGGGAGGGGGGGAATCAAAGCACAAACAAAATCAGGAGAGAGATGGCAGCAAAACATTCTGCAAATGAAAATAAATATACTGGAAGAAAGAAGTTTGTTTGGGTATGTGCTGTACCAGCTGTGCTCTCTGTTGGAGCTCCCCCTGTCTCTCCTTCAGTGCATTGTCCATATCTAAGACTTCGTGAGTTCTCTCCTCCAACTCCCTCTGGGTCTCACTGTGAAAACACACACACACACGTTTGTTTCACTATCGTTGTGGGGACCCGTCATTGACATAATGCATTCCCTAGCCCCCTAACCCTAACCATCACCACTATGCCTAACCTTAACCCTTACCCTAACCTAATTCTAAACCTAAAACCAAGTCTCAACCCTCAAACAGCCCTTTAACCTTGTATACTTCTGGGGTTCAGCATTTTGGACCCCACAAGTATACTATATTCCCCAGTTTTTGAACCTCACGAATATAGTAAAACAAACAAACACACACACACACAGAGAATAGTTGAACAGATATCTAACTAATTAACATTCATAAAAACAACACACTGAGACTCTGGGAGTATCCTCTGAATGGCAGATATAACAGATATCGGCAGATATGGCAGATATAACTGTGTGTGATTCTTGCAGGGCCAAATACAGGGGACATGATTCAAGGACTTTCTATTGTTTATTGTTGGGGGTTAGTTCCTCTGGTTTGAGTACTTACAACATGACTACGTTTTGACTTGTATTCATGTTAGTGGCTTTTTGCGTGTGAATGGGTTTGTGACTGTAACCTAACTGTTATGTTCTGCTTTCTGTATCAAGCATCTGCATGTCCCTGCTAATGCCTGAGCTCATTGTGCTCTGAAAGACAGTAACAGTAAAAATTCCATCAGGAACGTATGGAGTAATTGGACTAATGATTAATCACCGGAAACATTAAGCATCTCGTTTTTTTCTTCTTCTTTTTACACAAGAAAATGAATCCCACGTTCATGAGGGTACTCAGAGTTGAGTGCTTGATGTACGATATACTTCACACAGTGTGTTACGCAACGGATGTGATTCAAATGTATGCAGACTTATCTGTGTCAGTGGTATATTTTATATAGAAAACTATTCCATCCAAAAAACAGAGCACATGTAAAATCCATCACAGCAAATATACAGTACATATCACATTAAACAGGTTCCACCTTGGATAATAAAAGGGACATAACTTACATTTTCTTTACCAGAAATTCATATGATTAAACAGTAAAGGATTTCCTCAGTAAACACAATGTCATTACTTCATCTGAGAACAAAGATTAGCCACGACATTATCCAGACGACGTACAAGTATGAGGGATTTAAAAATGTGACACTGGGACAACAACTCCATGACTGTGTGTCTGTTTGTGATACACATGTACAATGTAGATATTGTTCCAAACACAGATGAGCCCGATCCAGAGAAGGATCGGAGCTACAGCACATGGACGTTGTCTCCATGTGAGGCTCGTGCCTTGTCCCATGTGCGCAGGAGGATATTTTACATGAGGGCGTGACCTCACCTCAGTTGGACTGTCAGTTTTTCCACCGAGGCTTGCCGCTCATCTGCGGTGCTTTGGGTTCTTTGTAGAACGTCTCGGAGTTTCCGTAGTTGCTCCAGAGTCTCAGCCAACTCTACCTGCGCCGCCTGAAGCTGTCCCTCCAGGACCTGGACCCGCTGGACACCGTTGAGCCGGTCGGCCTCGCAGCGATGGAGCTTCTCCTCCAGATCATTCACTGGGAGGGGCAAGAAGGAAAAGAAAGACAAGTTAAAAGTGAAAGAGAGCTGTGCAGTTCTGGCCCTGATTGTCTCCTCTCTGCTAAATATAAATAAAAGTAAAATAACAGAAAGTGAAATCTCCTACACTGCACTGAAACTGAGTTAACGTACCCATGTCACTCTTGCTGCTGAGCTGGCTCGCCATGTGTTGCAAGCTTTCTTCCATGCGGCTGAACTGAGAAATCTTGGTGTTGACATCCCTCCTTAGACGCTGCAGCTCCGAATCTTTAGACACCAGCTCCCCTCGGCACTTTGTCATCTCTGATGTCAGATGGCTGCAGAAAGCACAAAGAGAAAAACACATTCTATTTTTCATTTATCTATGAGGGACAAAATGTGCTGCAATAAAGGAAAGACAAGCTACAGAAAATCTACATTAAGCGGGAAAGCATTAAGCAGCAAACACACTGCATTGTTGCTGCAGCTGGGGACATGCAACATGCCCATTTCCTCACCTCAATGTGAGCAAGGCTCCCATCGTAAACTTAGAGAAAAGGAAATCCCTCCAGAACTGTTGGGAGTAGCTTAACTGGGCTAAGCAAACATGTCTTTGATAACACAACAACCAACCAGCTTTTGCTTTGGAGCTTTTAAAACGTCAAGAAAATGAGACTAACCAGCAGCTCTGCAAAATAAAATTACTCCAAATACATAAGGCCCTGATCTCCACGTCTCTAACAAGTAAGATCCCTATTTATATAAGCTTATTCATGGGGCGAGGAGGGCTGCTTCATGCCTACAAATAGTATGTGGTGTGATCATAAGACTGTTATGTGTGTGATTGTCTTTGCTGCAGGTCAGGAAAAAAAAGCCTATTACCGAAAATAGTCGCAAACAAAAGCCCCATACAAACTGCTTTAAATAAAGGTGCCTTTATTGTCATTTCTATCAATACACAGAGAAACTAAACTTTCCATTTAACTTTACATAGGATGGGTGGGCAGCTGCAAGCTAACAGACACTAACCTAACAGACATGTTTTTGATGGTGGAAAGAAACCCACGGAAACACGGGAACATGCTAACTCCACACAGAAAGGCCCTGCACAGGGATAGAACCCCCAGTACTCAAAAATGCTGAGTCACTGGGGGCTCCATGCCACCCGAATAGTCGCAACAGTGAATACAATCGACAAAGAACTACTGAAGTGTGAACCAATATAATTTAAAGACCTTAGGCATTGACTGTAATATTTAAAATAAATTCTGCTCTAGCACTGGTGACATGGTTTATGTCTGAAAATGGTCAAAAAGTTGACTGTGTGTTGCCGTTCTCAACAACCTTCAAGCTAGCAAGCGAAATGCTGAAAATGTCAAGTCTTGATGAAAATTTGGATCTTGCAACAAGGCAGTCCTGCTCGGTTCTTTCAGGGAAAAATTGGAAAGATTTACTAAGAATATGTTTACGGCATTTCCTCTCTAACTGGGACGTTTTGCGACCAGTTGGTGGGATTGCTGTGGATGAAGCACACAGCGATACACTGGGAAGAGTAAATGAGGTTTAAGCATGTATCCAGCTAATATAAATAGCTCAGGTTACTGTATTGTGTGAACAATTAACTTCATTTAATATTGTATGTGGCGTTTTCTTTTGCGGGGTGCAAATGTTCCACCAAAACAAGTTCCTTCCTGAGACTATTTTGCAGAGCCACCTTCTCTGCCTCCGGAGCTTAGCACCGCCCAAGACCATTGTGATTGGTTTAAAGAAATGCAAACAACCCAGAGCATTCTTTTTTTTCTCCTATCCCAGAATGTATGTGTGGTGTAGTCAGACCTTACTCCACAATGCTTTAGATAGGTCTGCCAATGCGAGCCTACCGGGAGTCTATTATAGTCTGTTCTTACCTGACAGACTCGGAGAGTTGTGTGTTCTGCTGTTTCATCTCCTGCAGGTCCTTGTCTTTCTCCTGGGCGTCCTGCTCTCTGTTCCTTACCTCACCTTGCAGAGAGGCCCGGGCTCGTTCCAGCTGCTGCTCCAGACTGGACACCTGCGGACAAACACAACATGAGCATTAATGTTTATTTTGAAGGTACAAAACTAAAGAGATCCCAGGGAATTAAGAACGACACTATTCTAATAAAAAGGAACATTGTCTTGTAGTGTAGGCCTGACTTAATTCTCAAAACTATGAAAAATAAACACTCTCTCCCTACAGGCAATCTGATATCTTGTCTGTTACCCAGAACAAACCTTCATGTATAGTTAGTGTCCCTGTATGGCTCGGCTCACTGAATGGAGACCGTTGTGCCCTGTTTGTTGTGAAGGACAGAAAGCAAAATCAGCTGTTTTAATGTGCCGAACTATAAAATAAATCCCTCAGGCTATGAGACTGATTGAAGTTTGTGATATGTGTGGGGAGACAGGAAGTCTGCATATTAAGAGTACTGCTATACTTGTGTTTATCCTCTGCTCTTTACGTGCTTCTGTTTGCTAATACAATTTACAGCTTCAATAAAAAAATGTCAATCTTTGCTAATAAGAAGCTACTTCAGCCTTTTCCCTCCTGTTTTACTAAGACTAACCTTGGCACAATACAACGTGTAAATGGTTTGTACTAAAGCTGCCAGAGGGATCGTGAAAATCCTGCTGATATAGTTCTCCTGTCACTCTAAAGATGGCTTATTTGAAGTCTTGGACACATCCCAAATATCTGGTAGACATGGGATCTGACTGTAAACCTAAATAAAACTAAATAGGGGTGTTTCAGACCCCAGGAAGATATGTTTAGTGGACAGGATAACTAAACACAAATTATCCCAAATCAGTGGAAGAGCAAATGCATGCCTGGCAGTGAGTGAGAAAATAGCATAATAGAAGGGCATCGTGTGATTAAAAGTTAAAACTAAAGTGGATTTGCAGATTTTCGGGAGTAAATCATCTGTCAGAATCAAGCAATTCTAAAAACTATTTCAAAAACGTTTCTACTGCCACATAAGCATAAAACACAGTAAATCTGTCTTGCGCCATTATAAAAGGCCCTTCAATGCCAAGGGAAGACCTTGACAAAGATACAGTCTGAGATGGAGACCTACTGCTGCCTAGACAGCACACACTATGTTCACGCTGCTGCCAAAAAGAGTTTGACACACTGCTGAACTTTTTTTCTACACTCAAAATATTATAATAGTATTCAAAGTTATTCTAAAAAGTGCATAATGAATCTCACCACAAACTTCCTATAATAAATAACTTAAGATTATTAGGGGAGCGTGCTCCACGGCTGCTCAACACGTAAAGACGCTCAGTCGGAGGAGCCGTCGGCGTTCATTTGACTTGTTGAATCGGCCAGTGGGCAGAAGACTCAATGACCAATTACCGGAAATGACGAGCGGGATGAGCGTGCCGAACGCCTCTCAAACTCTGACGAAAATCTTTCAAACTGACCTTTGTTGATCTGAAATGAAGACAGATTAAGCAGCTGCATGGCCTATTTCTCGCTTAAATTGTTTTCAGAAACACGTTTCGTGAACTATTTTCGTAAAATACAAGATCGTATTCCAAACAAGCCGCCATTATGAAATTTGGGAGAAGCCAGACCCACGTGACGCGTTCGTCCAATCAGCTGCCAGTTTTAATTTTTTTGGGCGACAATACAGATGAGCGCCGTCTGCTGTTATGGAGACGTATTACGTCTTGCAAACATGCAGAACGTACGCTCCAGTTGGCGTCGCTTCGGTGCGTTCCGAGGCACTTTTTTGACCAACTCGGGGAGACTGATCAGTACTTTTCTGCCGACGGTCGGTCGTCGGGTTGGTGTGTCAAAGCCTTAACACTGTGTGACCAATAGATATAGAGAGAGCTATTGATGACATGAACAGAGAAGACGCACCGGCTCTCCAAATCAAGCAGCAGGGAATTGGAATTGCCCCAAGGCCTTTCTTTTCGTGCACTAAAATAAAAGTAGCTTAGTCTGCAAAGTTGTTCATGACATTATAGCTCAAATAAAAGCAATGGATGGAATATCATAGATAAGTAAACAAATAAAAATACTCCATGGTGTTATATATATTTTCAGAAGTGCGCTTTCTTGTTAACCTAGTATTTGAGAATGTTTTGGAACCGTCTCCCACTTACCTGTTTCTGCAGCTGACTCTGACTCTCCTCCAGTTCAGAGATGTGAGCAGAGCTCTCAGTCAGCATGGTCTGCTGCTGCTGGAGAGAAAGCTGGAGCTGCAGGTTCTGCTCACTGGAGCTCTGACAAACCAGGCTGAGCCCGTGGAGCTTCTCCTGCAGAGAGGACACCTTGAGAGGGAGGAACACGGGACAAGAGAAGTCTGAGAAGAGAAGTCTGAGAAGAGAGGGCTTTGCAGAAACAACAGAAGGGACGATCAAACACGAGCGTGTGCAAATTCTCTTCCAAACAGACATCGCAGAGTTTGAAAGACTTGTCTCGCTGTGTGCAACACTGTACCTTGGCTTTGTTATTCTGCAGCTCGCTCTCGTAGTTCTTCTTCACCTCCTCCATCTGCTGCAGGTAGCAGTTCAGCTCCTCTCTACACGCCGACAGAGACGACTGTAGTTCACACACCTGATGACAGAAGTCATGGACGGTGCCATGGTTATGGTGGAAGTCGTGAATTCTGCCAGGTTTTTTCGTACACTTAAAAAAACTTTGTTATTTGTGTTGTGTCTATTAGGGCTGGGCAATATATCAATGTTATATCGACATCGATATACAGTGAGGAAAATAAGTATTTGAACACCCTGCTATTTTGCAAGTTCTCCCACTTGGAAATCATGGAGGGGTCTGAAATTGTCATCGTAGGTGCATGTCCACTGTGAGAGACATAATCTAAAAACAGAAATCACAATGTATGATTTTTTAACTATTTATTTGTATGATACAGCTGCAAATAAGTATTTTAACACCTGTCTATCAGTTAGAATTCTGACCCTCAAAGACCTGTTAGTCTGCCTTTAAAATGTCCACCTCCACTCCATTTATTATCCTAAATTAGATGCACTTGTTTGAGGTCGTTAGCTGCATAAAGACACCTGTCCACCCCATACAATCAGTAAGAATCCAACTACTAACATGGCCAAGACCAAAGAGCTGTCCAAAGACACTAGTGTCAAAATTGTACACCTCCACAAGGCTGGAAAGGGCTACGGGGAAATTGCCAAGCAGCTTGGTGAAAAAAGGTCCACTGTTGGAGCAATCATTAGAAAATGGAAGAAGCTAAACATGACTGTCAATCTCCCTCGGACTGGGGCTCCATGCAAGATCTCACCTCGTGGGGTCTCAATGATCCTAAGAAAGGTGAGAAATCAGCCCAGGACTACACGGGTTACTGTTGGTAAAACACTAAGACGTCATGGTTTGAAATCATGCATGGCACGGAAGGTTCCCCTGCTTAAACCAGCACATGTCAAGGCCCGTCTTAAGTTTGCCAATGACCATTTGGATGATCCAGAGGAGTCATGGGAGAAAGTCATGTGGTCAGATGAGACCAAAATAGAACTTTTTGGTCATAATTCCACTAACCGTGTTTGGAGGAAGAAGAATGATGAGTACCATCTCAAGAACACCATCCCTACTGTGAAGCATGGGGGTGGTAGCATCATGCTTTGGGGGTGTTTTTCTGCACATGGGACAGGGCGACTGCACTGTATTAAGGAGAGGATGACCGGGGCCATGTATTGCGAGATTTTGGGGAACAACCTCCTTCCCTCAGTTAGAGCATTGAAGATGGGTCGAGGCTGGGTCTTCCAACATGACAATGACCCGAAGCACACAGCCAGGATAACCAAGGAGTGGCTCTGTAAGAAGCATATCAAGGTTCTGGCGTGGCCTAGCCAGTCTCCAGACCTAAACCCAATAGAGAATCTTTGGAGGGAGCTCAAACTCCGTGTTTCTCAGCGACAGCCCAGAAACCTGACTGATCTAGAGAAGATCTGTGTGGAGGAGTGGGCCAAACTCCCTCCTGCAGTGTGTGCAAACCTGGTGAAAAACTACAGGAAACGTTTGACCTCTGGAATTGCAAACAAACGCTACTGTACCAAATATTAACATTGATTTTCTCAGGTGTTCAAATACTTATTTGCAGCTGTATCATACAAATAAATAGTTAAAACATCATACATTGTGATTTCTGGATTTTTTTTTAGATTAGGTCTCTCACAGTGGACATGCACCTACGATGACAATTTCAGACCCCTCCATGATTTCCAAGTGGGAGAACTTGCAAAATAGCAGATTGGATATCGTAATATCATGATATGACACAGTATTGTCCAAGTGATGTCATTTTCTGAACTATTTGCCTTTACCCACTTAGTCATTGTATCCACATTATGGGTGATTATTCATCAGAACTCTCATTGTGATAATATATTGTGAAAGCACCAATAGTCAACCCTACAATATCGACAGATATATTTTATCGTGATATTTGATTTATTTTTTCCTGTATCGCCCAGCTCTATTGTCTATGGTAACCAGGTCTTTGTACCAACCTTGGTGGCAGACTGAGCCGCCTGTGCTTTGTAACTCTGCAGAAACTCCTCGCTGTGTCTTACTTCAACCTGCCTCTGCTGTAACAAAATCAAATATAAACAGCATAGACCTGGGTTAGATTAAAGTAGTTGTACCTTAAATCTGAAACAGTGCGTGTGCTTTAACCCAGAGGAGGTAGAAAGATGCACTAACACGGTCCTGCATATTGTCCTGTGTACCTGCGTGAGTTGGTCCATGGAGCTCTGCAGTAGGAGAGCCTCTTCCTGAGCCTCGTCTCGCTCCCTCCGGAGGGAGCTCAGCTCCTGCTCCATCTGCAACGCCTGAGACTGAGCCTCCTCCAAAGACAACTGCAACTGCAGAATAGAGGAAATACTGTCACTTACTACAGGTATTATCACTAAATATATGATCACAGCCAGTGTTTCTAGGTGCAAATTCACTGAAATCATACTTGATATGCATTGCTTTGTAGCAGGAATGCACCAAATCCAGGAGTCGGCTTTGGCCGAATATTGACAGGGTTTGGAACCCTACGCTTACACTACGCTGGTCGACGTAATGACGCCGCCGTTGATTACGGGAAGGTGTTTACGAAGGTGGAGCGTTCAATGCAGTAGGCTGTGAGAAAGTGAAAATGGAACTCGTGAGCAGAAAAAGTGTTGTTTGGCAGTACTTTCAATCAAAAGAAGGCCTTTCAAGTCCAGCTACATGTTCAATCTGCAATGCTGATTAGTCTGGTGGTGGCGAGGACCCTAAACAATACACAACATCACCGCTGCTACAACATTTGGTCTGAAACATCCGAAAGAATACGAGTTGTGCATGAAGGAATCTACAGACAGCAGCCAGAATGCAGGGATTTCGCTGCGGGGGGTTCAGTGGAAAGAAAGTGAGCGAGACAAAGTATGTAGTTCACCATTTTTATTCTGTGCTGTTGCTCCGTGAATTCTTGAGATTGAGATTTTTTACACTTCTCCAGAGACTGCTGGTACTCTCTTTGCTTTTTGGTCATCAGTGACTGGTAATGCTGAAGGGTGCTGGTTTTCTCCTGTAATTAGAAAAAAGGAAAAACAGGGAAATAAAATAAAGGAGGATTCTGTAAGTGGTATAAGACGGTGGATTTAGAGAATATATTCAGCATGTCAGAAAGGGTTGTGAATCATGACTAAAACTCATAGCCTTTGGCAGATGTCCAGCTGTATTCAGACAAATTGACCGGAACTTGCCTCTGCGTGTCTGGCTGTACCTTGATGAGGTTACCAGGGGGGAACAAAAATGCAAAAGCTGACAAAAACATGAAGAAAAATGTGGGTGTGTGTTGTACCAGTAGCTGTTTCTCCAGCTCCGTGTTGGTCAGTGCAGCCTGAGTATAGGCCGAGGTTTTCTCCTGTAACTGTTTCTCCAGGGAAGCTGCGCGGGCACTTTTTCTTTTCAACTGAAGTGAACAGATTAAAAAAAAAAAAAATCAGTAAGAATCAATAATTGGCTCTCAAGCTTGGTAACATTTAAAAGAATATTTATAATATATATATATATATATATATATATATATATATATATATATATATATATATATATATATATATATATATATATACAGTGGGGCAAAAAAGTATTTAGTCAGCCACCAATTGTGCAAGTTCTCCCACTTAAAAATATGAGAGAGGCCTGTGATTTTCATCATAGGTACACTTCAACTATGAGAGACAAAATGAGAAAAAAAAATCCAGAAAGTCACATTGTAGGATTTTTAATGAATTTATTGGTAAATTCTTCGGTAAAATAAGTATTTTGTCACCTACAAACAAGCAAGATTTCTGGCTCTCACAGACCTGTAACTTCTTCTTTAAGAGGCTCCTCTGTCCTCCACTTGTTACCTGTATTAATGGTACCTGTTTGAACTTGTTATCAGTATAAAAGACACCTGTCCACAACCTCAAACAGTCCCACTCCAAACTCCACTATGGCCAAGATCAAAGAGCTGTCAAAGGACACCAGAAACAAAATTGTAGACCTGCACCAGGCTGGGAAGACTGAAAATGCAATAGGTAAGCAGCTTGGTGTGAAGAAATCAACTGTGGGAGCAATTATAAGAAAATGGAAGACATACAAGACCACTGATAATCTCCCTTGATCCGGGGCTCCACGCAAGATCTCACCCCGTGGGGTCAAAATGATCACAAGAACGGTGAGCAAAAATCCCAGAACCACACGGGGGGACCTAGTGAATGACCTGCAGAGAGCTGGGACCAAAGTAACAAAGGCTACCATCAGTAACACACTACGCCGCCAGGGACTCAAATCCTGCAGTGCCAGACGTGTCCCCCTGCTTAAGCCAGTTTAATACATGTCCAGGCCCGTCTGAGGTTTGCTAGAGAGCATTTGGATGATCCAGAAGAGGATTGGGAGAATGTCATATGGACAGATGAAACCAAAATTGAACTTTTTGGTAAAAACTCAACTCGTCGTGTTTGGAGGAGAAAGAATGCTGAGTTGCATCCAAAGAACACCATACCTACTGTGAAGCATGGGGGTGGAAACATCATGCTTTGGGGCTGTTTTTCTGCAAAGGGACCAGGACGACTGATCCGTGTAAAGGAAAGAATGAATGGGGCCATGTATCGTGAGATTTTGAGTGAAAACCTCCTTCCATCAGCAAGGGCATTGAAGATGAAACGTGGCTGGGTCTTTCAGCATGACAATGATCCCAAACACACCACCCGGGCAACGACGGAGTGGCTTCGTAAGAAGCATTTCAAGGTCCTGGAGTGGCCTAGCCAGTCTCCAGATCTCAACCCCATAGAAAATCTTTGGAGGGAGTTGAAAGTCCGTGTTGCCCAGCGACAGCCCCAAAACATCACTGCTCTAGAGGAGATCTGCATGGAGGAATGGGCCAAAATACCAGCAACAGTGTGTGAAAACCTTGTGAAGACTTACAGAAAACGTTTGACCTCTGTCATTGCCAACAAAGGGTATATAACAAAGTATTGAGATGAACTTTTGTTATTGACCAAATACTTATTTTCCACCATAATTTACCAATAAATTCATTAAAAATCCTACAATGTGATTTTCTGGATTTTTTTTCTAATTTTGTCTCTCATAGTTGAAGTGTACCTATGATGAAAATTACAGGCCTCTCATCTTTTGAAGTGGGAGAACTTGCACAATTGGTGGCTGACTAAATACTTTTTTGCCCCATTGTGTGTATATATATATATATATATATATATATATATATATATATATATATATATATATATATATATATATATATATATCCTCACTTTTGATGGCTGAGAAGGTTGTTGTGAAAAACATAAAAATAACAAACCAATGACCATGAAACTGCTTTATAAATTTACAATGCTCTAAGACTATTAGGTACAAAGAAGAAATGTTAAAGGTGCTGTAGGTAGGATTGCGAAGATCCATGACTTAGCCAAAAAAATGTGAACATCGACAACTTCTCAGTCCCTCCCCCCTTTCCGCTAAAGTCCAAAACGGTCTCCTAAGCCCCTCCCCAACCATTTATGTAGTTCTACTGGAACATAGGGTCAGTTTCAGCAAATATGACAGAAAGTTAGTTTTATAAGTCTTACCTACTGCACCTTTAATCTACTTTAAGCAGGGAATCAGGTTGTGCACTGGTAAAAAAAATAAAGAGAAACCAATACAGAGAAAGAAAGAAATGATGAAAGGGGATGACAGAAGAGAAGATCAGAAACCTCTTTCTCTGTGTCAGTGGCTTGGCTGACTTTGTCCAGAAGCTCCGTGTGGAGGCTCTGGTAGTGGGAGGCTCTCTGGGCCATGGAGCTCTGCAGGGAGGAGATCTCCTCCTGGGTTCTGCTTAGACGCTCCTGAAGCCGTTCGACCAGGCTGTTCTGTTTGGCCCGCTCAGTCTCCACCGACTGCAGCACTCGCAGCAGCTGCTGGTAGCCTTCACCTGCAAGGGATGAGTGACGAATGGCAAAGAAAGAACAGGAAAGCCTCCATTTTTTACATCATATATTAAGGAGATCTATATATGGTAGCTGCCTTTTTCATGCTATTTTTGTACTTGAGTTGCTGTGCAATTAACTTAAATATCATGTTGCACAATTCTTTTAAGATTTACATTTTTTTTTCCTTTCACCTCAAGTGCAAAATAGGATGCAGAATGAGTCTCTCGTTCTAATTATATTAAGTTCCAGTAATCCAAAACTTATTTCACTCTAAGAAAAAAAGTTAAGATTGGAAGAAAACTATTGTATTCAATATAATTAAAAGGAAATTGCAGGAAAGGTAGAATAAAACTTCAAGGACAAACTTCAATTAAAAAAAATAAAAGCTTACATCTCTGTTAATAGGCATGGCTAACACAGAATGTAATGAAGTACACAAGAGGTGTGTCAGCATACCTGGCTTTAGCTTCAGCAGGTGTGCTGTTCCTGAAAAGTCCACTGGGGCAAACATGCAGGGCCTGACGCACAGCGTCCCCACAGCACCCTGAAATCAAACATCCACATATGACCACGCTAAACACGGCAGCCACTGCTGTTTTGGACAGTTACTGTGGCACAACATCCAGATTTGGTCAAGAAAATGAACTGTAATGATGTAACAACTAGGTCAAAGACTGTGGAAGACAACAAAATAATGTGAGATCAGAAGAACACAAACAACAATGTATTGTGTATTGTGTGTATATATTCCTGTCCACCTCTCGTAGATGCAGCAGGGCCAGTATGGCCTCCAGGCTGGCCAGCTCCGCCTGGCTCTGCTGAGCCTCTCTGTGGCTCTGGGCCGCCCTCTGCTCCTGGCTCTGGGTCACAGTCTGCAGGCTTTCCAGCTCCTTTCGCAGAGAGGCCAGCTCCCTGAACTCGGCGCCCCGCTCCATGAGATGCCGTTCCAGATGTAAGGCCTTTTGTCCGCCCTCCTCCAGCTGAGCCTGGAGGCCAGCAGCCGCAGACTTGGCCTGCCTCCCCTCCTCCTTCAGCTGGCTGGGGGCAGACGAGGGGGAGGTTCGGAGTTAAATGTTTAAACCAGCAAATCAAAGTAGGGCTGCACAATGAATCGCAAATTTATCAAAATCGCAATATGAACTAGTGCAATATCCAAATCGCAGGGAGAGGGGCAATATTTGTTAAAGGCAAAATATGTGTGAAAACATATTATTTACAAGTTATTTAAGTATTGTGGTGCTGCAGAGATGTCCCGGCCTACAAATCGTATTCTACAGACTAAATCCTCGCAAAAACTACACTATAATCATTTTGATTTAAATATTTTTCAATGAAAATGAGAATAATGATACTAAAATGATCATTCCGTCCAGTATCGTGAATCATATCGCGATTGCAATATCAGTCAAAATAATCCAGTTCAATATTTTCCTCATATCATGCAGCCCTAAATCAAAGCCATTTCTTCTGAAAGATTTGATATATAATGATAAATCAGAAATCCTCCAATGTATTTCTGTTCCTACATACAAATCTGAAGAAAACCATGTATACCACAAACAATGAAAAGGGGAAATCAATCTCACTTACCTAATTGTTTGACTCTGTTCTACCTTTCCTCTCTCCAGCACGGTGCACTTCATTTCCAACTCCTCTTTTTCTCTGTCACACTCGATAAGACTCTCTTTTAGTTTGCTCTCACTCTCCATCACCTTAAAAAATAATAATTTAAAAACACTTTTATGGCATCGACATGCAACTAAGGAGGAGTTATTAAAAAGATAAATATATATTAAATCATTCAAATAAATGTAATTTACCCTCTTAAGTTTAATGGAAATGGTAGCCTTATAATCTTTGAAGGCTTCTTTGAGTTTCTCTGCATTTTGAAGTGCTTGGTTCCTTTGTTGCTCAGCCCTGTAAAGGGATGAGGTAAAAAATAATACTAAAGCAATAACTCCATCATGTTTGGGAAGTCAATTAGACACGGAATATCGGATTATGTTTTTCAACTTGAGGTCCGAGTCAATCCCTTCATTTAGTTCAATTAAAAATATTTTAATATGACAGGTAGCAAATGCAATGATGAGACAAAATACATTGTCGCAGATCAACATCATAGGATACATGCTGTTACCCAAAATCTTAGAAGGACTGTAATCTGTTACTCTAATGAAATTAAAGTGGGTGTGGAAGCCAAGCCTAGATAAAGGCATCACCGTTTGCCCAGTGCTGTCTTGTTGTCCAGCTCTTCTCTGAGCATGCTCAGCTCCTCAGTGAGAGTCGCCACCAAAATGTCCCTGTGAGCTGCTGCTTCCTGGCTACACTCTGCCCTCAGCTCTGCTGCCCTGGGAAACACAGACAAGGACAGGTTGTTAGGATATTAATGCTAGGTTCAATTAGAGGTTAGTGTAACAGTTTAAAGATAAAGGCAAATTTACGCAAATTGTCCCTATTGCGCGTTCTGTTCTGTCAACCTGAACAAACTGGAACTTTCCTGCACATGGTCTGGGAGTGTGAACAGGTGCATGAGTTCTGGAATAAAACAACATCAATAATATCTGATGTGATAGGATGTTGAATTCCCACTGACCTGACTGTTTTGTTACTTAATGACGACTCTAAATTACACCTGCTTGGGAGAAAATTTGGCTAGCCGGCTCAACCGCAACCAAGAAAATGATAGCTCAACGCTGGCTCCCCCCCCTTTGTATAAAACAGTGGTTGGTGTATTTCCTAGACATAGTTATGCTTGAGCTCTCTACAGCAAGGATTAACAAAGCCAAACTATCCAAACTATCAGCCTATGGAAAAAGGCAGCAGCACAAGTATCAGTCTTAATGACCTCAACACCACAAGAACTAGAGGAGTGACTAGGCAAGGTGGGATTTCTGTTTATTGGTTTGTTTTATTTCCCTCGAGACCACAGAGGGTGGGGGTTGGGAGAGGGTTTTTTTTCTTGTTCAATTGTGTTTGTTCTGTATGTTGTAAAAATATAAAAACCAATAAAAAATTGATCTAAAAAAAAAAAAGAAAAGTAAAGGCAAATTATTAAAAGCCACAATCAAGCATGCCTCAGTAGGAGTATTAACAGGAATAGTCTGTAGAGAATTCTAGAATTATGAATGACTGACTGTACCCCATAGCACATTACATAATCCTTACAGCGAATCAGTATCCAGTGTATATCAATAGGCATGCAATTTCCACATGACAATTACATAAATAGCAACATCCACAGAAGTCTCTGTTGAGGTCATGGAGTTACTTTAGTTCTGCGGCCTGAGTCTCCAGCTCTGCTTGAAGCTGACGAATGTGTTCACTCTTGACTGCCACACTGTTGACGCCCACCCTGGGGCCTCTGAGGCGGACCTGGAAAAACACATACAGTAAATGGTATGTATCCGCTACAGTTAATTTATATAACAGATCGTTGATATTTCTTATTATGACATTGTTGTGGCTTGATATTTAGAGTGAAGAAAAAACAGACCAAAACAATCTCCTATACTCATTTGCAGCACACAAATATGAAGCACAACATATACTATTTAAAGTGCTCTTATTATGATCTTTCAGGTTCATAATTGTATTCAGAGGTTGTATCAGAATAGGTTTACATGGTTTAATTTTCAAAAAACACCATATTTTTGTTATACTGCACATTTCTGCAGCTCCTCCTTTCACCCTGTGTGTTGAGCTCTCTGTTTTAGCTACAGAGTGAGGCATCTCGCTTCTGTTCCATCTTTGTTGGGAGTCGCACATGCGCAGTAGCTAGGTAAGGACTACTAGCCAGTCAGAAGCAGAGTATGAGGGCGTGCCCTGACAGTAGCTAGGTAAGGACTACTAGCCAGTCAGAAGCAGAGTATGAGGGCCCTGACAGTACCTAGGTAAGGACTACTAGCCAGTCAGAAGCAGAGTATGAGGGCGTGCCATGACAGTACCTAGGTAAGGACTACTAGCCAGTCAGAAGCAGAGTATGAGGGCGTGCCCTGACAGTACCTAGGTAAGGACTACTAGCCAGTCAGAAGCAGAGTATGAGGGCGTGCCCTGACAGTACCTAGGTAAGGACTACTAGCCAGTCAGAAGCAGAGTATGAGGGCGTGCCCTGACAGTACCTAGGTAAGGACTACTAGCCAGTCAGAAGCAGAGTATGAGGGCGTGCCCTGACAGTACCTAGGTAAGGACTACTAGCCAGTCAGAAGCAGAGTATGAGGGCCCTGACAGTACCTAGGTAAGGACTACTAGCCAGTCAGAAGCAGAGTATGAGGGCCCTGACAGTACCTAGGTAAGGACTACTAGCCAGTCAGAAGCAGAGTATGAGGGCGTGTCCTGACAGTAGCTAGGTAAGGACTACTAGCCAGTCAGAAGCAGAGTATGAGGGCGTGCCCTGACAGTACCTAGGTAAGGACTACTAGCCAGTCAGAAGCAGAGTATGAGGGCGTGCCCTGACAGTACCTAGGTAAGGACTACTAGCCAGTCAGAAGCAGAGTATGAGGGCGTGCCCTGACAGTACCTAGGTAAGGACTACTAGCCAGTCAGAAGCAGAGTATGAGGGCGTGCCCTGACAGTACCTAGGTAAGGACTACTAGCCAGTCAGAAGCAGAGTATGAGGGCGTGCCATGCTAGCAGCTAGGCGAGCATTATAACGTGTGTTCCAAAGTGACCACGTTTGTCTCTGAAGTAAAGGCTGGACTACAATAGAGCTGTTTGGAGCAGTTTGTGAACAGTGTTTTCTGTTGGAGATGGAAAGTCCCTTTGGGGGGGACTTTGGGCTTTTTCACTTTGTAAACCTATAACGTGCACAAAAAGATATATAACACAATAAAGGAAAGGGAAACAGCCAAAAAGCATAATATGAGCACTTTAAATTAATTTGCACCTAGAAAAACTGGCTGTGATCATATATTTAGTGATAATACCTGTAGTAAGTGACAGTATTCCCGCTATTCTGCAGCAAAAAGCATATTATGAGCACTTTAAATATTACAATACCTTTATTCACACAAATCATCTGGGTAAGGAATGACGGTCCTATACCTGTGACTTGGAGGTGGCCAGTTCATATTGCATAGCATCGAGGTCGCTGATGAGCTGTTCATCCTGTGCGGTGAGACGGGCGTTCTCCTGACGCACACAGCCGCCCTTCTTCCTTTTAGAGAAAGACTCCATCTCTACTGACCTGGCCTCGAATGAGGCAGACTTAACAGGAAGGGAGAACACAGATTAGGGCTGCACGATATGAGGAAAATATGCAATAACGTTGTTGAATACCGCAATAATGATATTACTTGCGATGAATAAACAGATATTAAATAGAGCCCAACCGATAAAGGATTTTTAAGGCCGATATCGATACAAATATTTGGTGATTTAAAAATCCAATATATCAGCCGATTTGTATAATTTTTGAAATCCAGAAACGTGCAACAAAACATAAACAGATTTCCCTAACATTAGTTATTTTAATTTATTTATTAGTCCTCACTAAAATATGATAATGCAGTTTAAAAATGAAGGGTGTTTCGTCCGTTTTTATTTGATTTTTTTAAAATATTAATTTATCGGCCATTATAAATGCCGATACCGATAGTTTGGAAAATGCCTAATATCGGCTAATATTAAAGTGCACATAGTTCTAAATTTCTGCCGCTTTCAGTATTCTGCTAAAATACCAACAAATGGCTTGTTGAATTTAAAACTAATAATTTCCAACATTCTTTTATTGAACAAACTGAACATTGAATTGAATGTTAAGGGACCACTTAAAAAAGAATGACAGTTACATCTTAAAGTGCAGTTTTCTACTGATATTTTCTTTCAACTAACACAAAAAAAATGTGTGTGTGGCGAGGGGTGTATAGTGGTTTATTTACCTTTTGGTTATGAGATACAGATTGCTGCACAGGCACATTGCCACTGAGACTATTGCTCTGGATGTAATTACCCTACATTAATACTTTCTACACAACCTACAGAGGTGGATTCATTCATCTACACAACAATGCTTTCAATAGTTTTGATTACCAGTTTTGTACGCTTGCACACATACAGTATGTAACATGAGAAGAAGGTGATGGGTGATGTACAGTACATCCGGATGGCGTTTTCTTATTTTGTTACTCAGAAATATCCTCTTTCTCACCCTAGAGTTAGTGGAAGATGGGCTGAGACTGCCAGCAACAGCACGTCTCTCAGCCGTCCCACTGAGAGGCCTCTCCTGGCAAACACAGCCTGACTGGGATGGAATAACATCAGGTGTCTGCAGGTCTTGTAAGGTCAGGCTATCTGGACTCTCCTGCTCATACTCACTACTGTCATCATGGCTTTCTGACTGACTGTAGGTGTACATAGAAAAAAAACAGTGAAGAAGGAATCAAGATGGAAGCTGAGGGGACAAATACATCGTTATACACCAACTCTTCGTTATATCCTGGTGGCTGTAGGTTCACTCTGTACTACGATAAGTTGTGTTGTAGCTATCAGCAGCTGGTTCACTGTGTCTGAGTTCACGTCATGCACTTAGCTTACCTCAATTTCTGTCCCACACTCTGCAGACTAAGCTCCGTCAATCGAAGCAGATTCCTCAAACTGACCACATCTTCGGTTAAACTTCTCTCGTTCTCATACATTAGATTAATGATGACGAGTAGCGTTACATGTTAACTTCAGCTAGTCAACAATTTGTCTTGACTTGCTGAGGTTAGCTTTCAGTCGCTCAAGCAATATATCCAACGTGTGTAAATGTTTGGAAAGGTCAAGAATATCCGCAACTAACGTTAGCTCATCAACATACTTACGTTTTAAACACGGCTATAGTAACGTTAGAGCATGGAAACTAGCAGCTAGCGTAGCTACGCTCGCTGAATGTAAACAAACAAAGATGCTCGCTATATCAACAAGTGGCTAGCTAGCTATTACTTCACGTTATCGTTCGAATAAAAGCTAAATAATCTACCAAACGACCAGACAGACAACGTTTACGTTTTGAATGGAATATTAAATGTTATCGTACTGTCGCTATGAAAGTATAAAGACATGTATTTGAAACGTCTACTGAAATTAAAACTTTCCATGCTATCCAGACCAGTGTAAATGTAGTAGAAGGCAAGGTAGCCGGAACAATTCGTATTTTGAGTCTCCGCCCACATCCCAGCAACGCGTTTTGTGATTGGATAAAACGAAGCTGTGTGTAAAGTGATTGGTGGAGAGGGTTATCAATGAAAGTGGCCGCGAACACTGGCGCGTTCACTGGAACTGTCAAATTTACAACTGCAGTTTTGGCTCAGGAGAAATCAGTATTGAAACCTAAAGTCTATGGTTGAAACATCAAATACAACCAAATGTGATCTAAAGAGACCATTGCAATTAATAACAACTGAAAATGTGCCCCTTTCTTTTAGTGTAAATGGGGAAAGTACATAATGAACAATCTATTTACTAGACTATATATACAGTGAGGAAAATAAGTATTTGAACACCCTGCTATTTTGCAGGTTCTCCCACTTGGAAATCATGGAGGGGTCTGAAATTGTCATCGTAGGTGCATGTCCACTGTGAGAGACATAATCTAAAAACAAAAATCCAGAAATCACAATGTATGATTTTTTAACTATGTATTTGTATGATACAGCTGCAAATAAGTATTTGAACACCTGAGAAAATAAATGTTAATATTTGGTACAGTAGCCTTTGTTTGCAATTACAGAGGTCAAACGTTTCCTGTAGTTTTTCACCAGGTTTGCACACACTGCAGGAGGGAGTTTTGACAGATCTTCTCTAGATCAGTCAGGTTTCTGGGCTGTCGCTGAGAAACACGGAGTTTGAGCTCCCTCCAAAGATTCTCTATTGGGTTTAGGTCTGGAGACTGGCTAGGCCACGCCAGAACCTTGATATGCTTCTTACAGAGCCACTCCTTGGTTATCCTGGCTGTGTGCTTCGGGTCATTGTCATGTTGGAAGACCCAGCCTCGACCCATCTTCAATGCTCTAACTGAGGGAAGGAGGTTGTTCCCCAAAATCTCGCAATACATGGCCCCGGTCATCCTCTCCTTAATACAGTGCAGTCGCCCTGTCCCATGTGCAGAAAAACACCCCCAAAGCATGATGCTACCACCCCCATGCTTCACAGTAGGGATGGTGTTCTTGGGATGGTACTCATCATTCTTCTTCCTCCAAACACGGTTAGTGGAATTATGACCAAAAAGTTCTATTTTGGTCTCATCTGACCACATGACTTTCTCCCATGACTCCTCTGGATCATCCAAATGGTCATTGGCAAACTTAAGACGGGCCTTGACATGTGCTGGTTTAAGCAGGGGAACCTTCCGTGCCATGCATGATTTCAAACCGTGACGTCTTAGTGTATTACCAACAGTAACCTTGGAAACGGTGGTCCCAGCTCTTTTCAGGTCATTGACCAGCTCCTCCCGTGTAGTCCTGGGCTGATTTCTCACCTTTCTTAGGATCATTGAGACCCCACGAGGTGAGATCTTGCATGGAGCCCCAGTCCGAGGGAGATTGACAGTCATGTTTAGCTTCTTCCATTTTCTAATGATTGCTCCAACAGTGGACCTTTTTTCACCAAGCTGCTTGGCAATTTCCCCGTAGCCCTTTCCAGCCTTGTGGAGGTGTACAATTTTGACTCTAGTGTCTTTGGACAGCTCTTTGGTCTTGGCCATGTTAGTAGTTGGATTCTTACTGATTGTATGGGGTGGACATGTGTCTTTATGCAGCTAACAACCTCAAACAGGTGCATCTAATTTAGGATAATAAATGGAGTGGAGGTGGACATTTTTGAGGGTCAGAATTCTAGCTGATAGACAGGTGTTCAAATACTTATTTGCAGCTGTATCATACAAATAAATAGTTAAAAAAAATCATACATTGTGATTTCTGGATATTTGTTTTTAGATTATGTCTCTCACAGTGAACATGCACCTACGATGACAATTTCAGACCCCTCCATGATTTCCAAGTGGGAGAACTTGCAAAATAGCAGGGTGTTCAAATACTTATTTTCCTCACTGTATATATATATATATATATATATATATATATATATATGTCTGTTTTCAACTGTATTCTGGTCAGGATAGAAAATGATATTTGTTGATAGTGGCACCAGATATTATTCCTTTATTATTATTATTATATCATGATTATTATTCCTTGAGCACTGAAAGGTACCGTGAACACACCAAGCACACTGGCTTCCCATTTAGGCTACATCTGTGAAAAAAATAGGAACTGGTCCATTTTTTGTAGAAAACCTGACACTCTTCAGTTATCTCCTTTTTGACAAAGACATTTTCTACAGATGGCTCCTGCATGGACTGTAGCCTACGCTTGACAGTGTGTAGCCCGTATGTAAGCGTGTGTGATCTATAATAGCATATCCAACGTGTAAGGCCTACTACTCTTATTAGGACAGTGCAATCCCCAGTGGACAAATAGGAAATATTGAAATTAATAACTTCTGCAAATTTCACACTTTACAGTCATCCAGTGGGCCAGATTGAAACCTTTGGCGGGCTTGTCCTGGCCCTAGGGCCAAATGTTTGCCAACCCTGAACTACAGGCAGCAATTAAACATTGAATACACCACACAACCGTTCAAAATATCGGCTTTTATTTATCCTTTAACTAAACAGGTTCAGAAGTAACACATCAACCTATATAACAATGTATAAAAATGTTATAAAAGAAGAATCTCAAAAGGACAAGACAGACGTTACATGTATGTTCTTTGGCTACAGAAGCCTGCTGGAAGCCAGTGGTAGCAACATGTAGGCTGACACACTGGCTGAGGAGAGAAGCTTCAACTGACTACATCCGTGTAATGAAGAGGTATCAATGTCAAAAAAGCTCTGTCCATTTAAACAAAAAAATAGAAAACATCTCAAAAAAAGAGACAGCTGAACTAACTGAATATTTACCTCATGCAATGACATACAGCAAATTCGTTTTCCAGTGATTGTTTTCTGACTCAGATTAAACAAGCAACTGTAGCAGTAAAATGGACTACATATTATTTTTCTCATAAAAAAAGAAGCTTACATACAGTACATACATATGGTCCAAAGTAATGTGACAAATGGGAGGACCAGATATAAAAATACTGATCAACAACACTGAGTGAATAACATACATCTAAACATCCTGCCACGCTCCAAATGCAGCCCTATCCAATACAGTGACAGTGTTAGGGCATATCCTGAGACTACAAGGTGAACTTGACTGTAAAAGCAAAGATCCAAGTACATTTTTGCACCCATCACACAAACAAATTAACGCCCAATTCAAATCATCACAATAATGCTGAAGCTCCCCTTTGTCAAGCCGTATGGTCCAATTATATGACTGAACAACACGTTTATCCAGGACTAACTTGCATAGGCAGCACAACAGAAAAAAAAAATCTTAATTATGGGAACTGGGTATACAACATTCATCTTATGCAGCACTTTATTTTAATAACCATGAGATAAGTAAAAACTAAATAGGTCCTTAAAGATTTCAGTCAACAGTTAACAGTAATTTTAAATAAATTTCAAATCAAAGTGTTTAAGGTTATGCATTTAGATTAAGGCGGAGGAGCTTTAAAAAAAAATAAAGAAAAAAAACTACTAGGAAAACACTTATCAGGATGGTATTTTTGATAATCTTACATTTAATTTTAAACTGGGATCTATAACCAACATAAAAAAGGATTTAAAGAACTTTACCATGGGTGAAAACGCCACATTGTAGGCACTAAGAAGCTCCAATAATCGGTTCAAAATGAGATGACGGCCTAACAGATATTATTTGTTACGTTCAATCCATAACTAAAAAGAAACAAAAATGCTTAACAGAAAAAAAAAGTAATATGAGAAAGTACAAGGGGGTGGTAATACATGTAGCATAATTCTACATGCATACATACATACATACATACATACATACATACATATTCTACTGAAACATTTGCAGCAGCACATCGCTTTTGTTTTGAGTTTCTCCTGAACTGCTCACAAACGAGCACACTTTCCAAAAACAACTGAAGACGTCTGCCCGAGGCAACAAGAGGTACTCCTAGCTGGGACTAGAGAAGGAGGGGACATTAGAAAATAAATGATAAACAAACATGTAATTGTCCATTGAATGTAGTAGTGAAATAAAAAAAATAAAATAAAAAAAAAAAAAAACACCTCTGAAGAAAGCAGGGATGCACCAAGGTTTTTGACAAGGTTCGGTTTCTGCCGAATTTTTTTACCACCGAACCCTACGCTTGTGCTACGCTGGTCGACGTAATGGCGCCACAGTTGATTACAGGAAGGTGTTTACGTAGGTGGAGCGTTCAATGCAGCAGGCTGTGAGAAAGTGAAAATGGAACTGGTGAGCAGAAAAAGTGATGTTTGGCAGTACTTTCAGTCAAAAGAAGGCCTTTCAAGTCCAGCTACATGTTCAATCTGCAATGCTGATTAGTCTGGTGGTGGCGAGGACCCTAAACAATACACAACATCACCGCTGCTACAACATTTGGTCTGAAACATCCGAAAGAATACGAGTTGAGCATGAAGGAATCTACAGACAGCAGCCAGAATGCAGCAACTTCAGGTACGGCAAAGGAAGGACTTCATTAATGTGTTTACTGTGTTAATGGACTGAGGATGGGAGTAGGAATGGGTATTCGGTTTCGGCAGAATCTTAACCAGTGGAAACTCTGGATTTGGCCGAACCTCAAAAATCTGGTTTCTGAATCCCTAGAAGAAAGTGTCCCCTTCTCTCTTATCATCCAAGATTTACCATTTAATGCCTGACCAACTACATTCTGTCAAAAAAGCTTACAGTTTCATGATTAACTGGTCTGGAAATGAAAAGCATATCACTGGATTAAAAATTAGGTACAATATTGATTCACTGAAAGCCTACAGGTGCAGTGCGCTAATCAATTGCTTCCCCCTGAATAAATAGGGGTTGCTGTTAACGTAAAAGAAACAATGTGGGATGTGGGCGGAGACTAAAAATACAAATTGTTCCGGCTACCTTGCCTTCTACTACATCTACACTGATCTGGATAGCATGGAAAGTTTTAATTTCAGTAGACGTTTCAAATACATGTCTTTATACTTTCATTGCTGTTAACAAAAGTTAAAAGCATAACACAAATACGGTGTGGTATAATGACAATGCCTCGTCTTTATCAATGAATTGTAATCTTTAAACACATGAGGAAAAGACGTGTTTAAGTGTGCACTGAACCAGTAGGCTTTGCAGTAAGCTGCTCCTGTCTAAACTAAACAAAGGCATAAATCATTTAATGCTCTGAATACAGGCTGTGTATACATGTCCTTAGCACCGCCATTAACCTCCTGCAGGCGCTGGTTAATAGTTAGAAGTGATGAAGACACCAACAAGTCTAGGAAGCAGTGACTCCTTCCCACTCCACCAGGTACTGCACCTTGCCATCAAGGGTGACCCGTCGTGCCAGGACTTTGTACTTTTCCCCGCACGCCAGCCGCCCTGCTGCTCCGAAATAGCTGCTGATGGAGCTCTTGAGGTGGGAGAGCTGGCTGTTGGGGTCCATGCCGTGAACTATGTCTGTGGAGTGCAGCCCTGGAAGGGGGCTCAGCATCTCCGTAGCTGAGAGGTTTGGCTCTGCATGGCTAGGAGGTGGGATCTCCAGGTTGGGGGGCTGCAGGGCCCGTCGTGGCCGCCCACGTTTCCTTTTCAAGGGTGGAGCGGAAACAGGTATGACGCAGGCGGTCGTGCGGGTCTTGCTGGAGCTACAGAGGCTGGGGGGGGGGGGGGGGGGGGGGGGGGGGGGGGGTGATAGGAAAAGAGGAAGTCAAAAAAACGAGAGAGTCTACAGCGGCTGTACTTGGGCACAGCAGTGCATTGAGATCAATGCTAAAAGCAGCATGTTTACATG
The DNA here is from genome assembly GCA_023566125.1 of Zingel zingel. NCBI lineage: Eukaryota > Metazoa > Chordata > Actinopteri > Perciformes > Percidae > Zingel > Zingel zingel. The sequence continues at coordinate 36,251,419 of CM042324.1, forward strand.
CTCCCAATGTCAACATGCTGATGTCAAACATACTGTATACAAGCCCGGGGACAACAGATGGAAATTAGCACTGTGACATTGTGCATTGGTGCAATATATTTATTGTCACCGTCTGTTTTTAATAAACCAATAAATTAAAAGAAGCAGGTAATGTTCACCATGTTCAAAATCTTAATTAACTAATTAGCACTAAACACAAAGTGCAGCTGAGGCTGATGGGAATGTGGGAAAATATTATTTAAAAAAGGCATGTAGTAGTAATAAAGTATTAGATCTATTGAAATTGTGACTTGATGACAGAGAAAAATGTAAGGTTGTTTCTATTAAACTCAATGCTAATCCAGAAATTTTCCTCAAAAAAACAAATGTCAACCTCATGGTGGCACTAGAGGACAAGTCAGGAGATCCATCAAGTTTTTTGTGGAAAGTACAACATGTCACAGCATACATCCAATAGCTGTTTAAATATGTGAGTGGGGACCAAAGCCGCAGATCGACAGACAGAATGACGGACACTGCCCTCCGTAGAACCATAGATGTCAAAGTAAAAAGGGTTAGATGTTTCAATTCCATAGCAGGCAAACCTGGACTGTCTTGAAAGGCTAGTTGAGGTAGTTTCTGTGGTGCTCAGGGCTCCTATTGATTCCACATCTGAAGACAGCAGAGACCTCTCACGCCTAGTGTTGTGGGGGCAGTAAAATGAGGATAACAAAAAAAAAAAAAAAAAAAAAAAAACATTATACACAGGACAGAAACACGCTGCTGAAAGTTAGTTATACTCACTGTTCATACAACTGAATCAATAAATGCATCAGTCAATAGAGTAAATTAATCTGCAAAAACTTTGATAAATCAATCGTTTTAGTCAACCAAACTAAATACTAAAGGACAAAACAAGCACTTTAAAGACATGGCCATGGACTGATGGGATCAAAATAAAATTAAAACAGCTGTTAGTTGCAGCCTGAACAGTACGGTAGCTTCACCACTTACTTGACAGAGGTTAAGTGATCCAATGTGTGGAGCTCCAGTGGTAGAGGCTTTCTCACTTCCTGTCAAAGACAAGAACACTTTTTTTTTCTCAGTGGGTTTCCTTTTAATTCAACAGTTTCTCTACATCCCCAGAAAAAGTTACAGTTTGAGAGTTTGTGAGCTCAGACCCATACACAGGAAGGCAACAATACCGGCACCTCTCAACAACTACGTACACACCCAGCCCACGCCTACTAACACACCCCCACACACACCCACCTGGGATAAGAGTTCACTGTGTTGTTGTTTAGCCAGAGTCTCCAGAGAATGTGCTCCTTGCTTCCTCTTTTTCTTCTTCTTTTTCTTCTTTTCTGTGCCATTGGTCAAAGTACTGCACGCTCTAGAGCAACAATAACAACATTTCACAACAGTTTCACAAGTAATGACTGTTGTGACATTGGTAACACTACAACTGTTAAGCAGTCACTAATTATGAAAGAAATGACATGGTGCATTAAAAACACTGCTTTTTTTTGAGAGTTGTATCAGTTTTCTCAATTTATACCATCAGTCCAGCACAAGCAGTTCAAATTCAAGAGCTTACAATGAATGGGTGGACGTCCCACCCAGAAGTTTGAAAACATTTCACTTCAGAACTTTAAATGTAGGTTTTCCATCTCACCTCATGCCAGGCGGAGCCTTGGTGGACTTGCATCCTTTGATAGTGATCTCATGTGAAGCCCTCTCCATCATTCTGCTGGTTGGCTCATCCGAGTTGGGTGGAGCAGGAGGGAAACGGATCCTCAGCCCAAACAAGTGCTTCTTTTTCTTAACTTCCTTCCCCGACATGAACCTGGAAGAGAACCGAGACAGTTGGGAGTTAAGAAAAAGACACGGTTGAACACTGAGGCCATCATCGGCAAAAACAACGATTTTGTATTGGGGGAGGGACATATTAGGCAAGGGCAGCATCCCCCCAGGTGCTCCCCACAAAAATTTGAGCGTTGAAGACTAATTCCTGCATTCAGGTGAATTGTTATGGACAAATTTGTGCTTTTTCTGCATCAATTTAATGGTGAACTGAAATGTCTTAACTTATGTAAAAGAAAACCGAAAATTCAGGTGTCAGTTCAAGATATAGTGGAATATAATGCAGTAAGGCTCTCAGACATTCCGTATTGCTTCAAAAATATTCTCCTGTAGATCAACGTTTCTCATTTAATGTTATCACTGCTGAGTCATCACACATGTAGGCATGATTTTCAAAAGTAATTTGTCTACAGGGCCATACAACTCTACAATGCTTCACAAAAGGGATGAGGAGAGATAGACTTCTCTGCATAGTCTGTCTGCCTCTCCACCACTTCCACTAGGCTATAATGTAAGTTCCAATTTATGAAATTGCCATTAACACTTCTAGACGGAAACTTGAAAAATATTACTTTACTGGGTTTTGAGACTTTTTTTTTTTTTTTTTTTAAGAAAAAATGTCTTAATATCAGAGCTCATCTTTTCGTCAGGTTCCTCCATGGTTATCATTCATGCATAGCTGCTGCTTCTTTCCGTTTGATGGAAAATTGCAACCATTTTTTTTGTGGTTGCATACTGTCACCTACTTTACCAGAGGCATTGTTGTCAAAATAATAGTCCTCCACTACTTTTATGTTTATAAAGTGGGGGGAACAAATGCATGTGTTCTAATATTGAGGGGGACATTTCCCCTGCGTCCTCCCCGAAACCTACGCCTATGGAAAGTGTAAGGGATAACTTACATGCTGCTGTTGTTGTTTAATGCTTCCAGAACACATTGATATCGCTCTGATCTGGGAGTGTTGGCGAGCTGCGGGGAAGGGGTGGGGGGTGGGGGGGTTGGGGGGTGGGGGGGTTGGGGGGGGAAGGGTGGAAGAAAAGAAAAAGGTAACTCAGAAAATCAACACCATATGGTTTCAAAAAACTAATTTGGCAGCACGGGATAATTCAAAAATAATTAACCCTCAAGCACAAGCTAACAATGTGGTTTTCTGGTCTCCACTTAACTTTGGTGCATTAAGCAGATACATAGTCTGTAAACTGTTAAGGTGCAACAGGTTGCCAGTTCCTAACATCCTGTGCCAAATCAAAAACATTCTTACACAAATTAAAAACTTAAACAATAAGTGTCTTTATGTTCAGTAGAAGAAAAAAAAAAAAAAAAAAAAAAAAAAACTACTGTGCAAAGAACATAAAAGAGTGCGAGTGTGAGAGTGTGTCTGTCCAGAATCAGTGGTGCGTTACAAATTAAAGTTAGTGAATAGTCACACATAACTTAACGAGTAGTGTCCTCACCTCCCCCAGCTGCAGCAGCTCCCAGGTATCATTGATGTAAGACATCAGGTGCATCTCAGAGTCAAAGTACTTCTTCTTGTGGATCACACTCAAGTTGTACAGGCTCAGGTGTGTGACATCCTCCCTAAAACATTTCAGTAAAAGCTGTTGTCTTTAGTCTGGTTCCAAAATAATAATATTAAAAAGAAACGCAGGAATTGAGAGAGGCGATAAGGCACAGTGGCACAGCTATTGTAAAAAACAAAAACAAATAAGATACAAATCTAAAAAGGCACTACTTTAGGAAGACGGGCAATCACATCATTGTTTATTAAATAGTGTACCGTTTAAGGAAGGCCATCTGTGTCAAAGCTAAATGTACATCTTCAGATTTACTTACCAGCTAAGGGGCAGTCGGCTGAGGAACTCTGATCCACCATTGCAAACGGAACAAATAAACAGATAAAACCTAAAGTTACACAAACACAAAAACATGTCATCTTGTTATGCTGCAAACGGAGTCGGTGACCACAGGACATATTTTAAGAGCATGGCAGAAAATGCTACACAAAGCAATAATACAAGATAATGTATTATTTTGATTATGAAAATAATTATTTTTATGATTTCAAATTGTTTGATGATTAAAAAACAAAAAAAACAAAGTGGAGGTGAATATCACCAAGTGTAGTAGTATAATTTCCGCCACTGAATTAATTAATTTCCTTTTGTAGGGCAGCTCTGAGTAAATGCGGAAAACAAAGATTGTCTAAACCATTTCTTTTTTTTTTTTTTTTTTTTTTTAGTTTTCAGTCATTTTAACTTTTAATAACGTTTGTTTCACTAGTAAGAACTGGTATCATAGCATGAAGCAGTACTGCTGCTATTGTTAGCTGCAGCTTCATAAACTTTGCACACTAAGCTCAAATGATGGTTAAACTGTTGACTGGATGTTCAAGGTGTCCAAATAATTTCATCAGACCCTCCTGCCATTGTGAAACATACACAGTGGTATTCGCACCTATCTCCGTAGAGCATGGGCATCTGTAGGCAATGTAGACACGCCTCATGGAACCACTGCTCACACTCGTTACACTGCAGCATCTTCAGGTACCAACTTCAAAGAAAAAAATTGTTAGCTGTACCAGGGTACATAAATATAAAAAGAAGGAAACCGTTTACCGTGTGTTTTTTTTTAAAGTATGTAACATGTTACTCACTCTCCTGGACCTCCACAGTAGCAGTAGCACTGCTGGATATTAGTCTTGTGGCCCTGGTTCCAAACCAGTTCGTCCAAAATGTATGGGAGGGACAGGTGCAGCCCTGTATGCTGCTGGCGCTGCTGCTGCTGCTGCTGCTGCTGCTCCTGCAGCCGAAAGCCTTTAGCAGACGCTCCCCTCATGTGTGCACCCCCCCTCTGTAAACCGCACAGACAAAAAGCATGTTTACCCAAACATAAAACTATGTACATATATAGGTATATACGACATTAACTCCAAAGATTATCTTGGACTCTACAGTCTCTTATCTCCATTGTGCTTTACTGTTAAAGCAGAGCAAATAATGAGTCTCACAAAATAGCAGGGCTGTAGTACTTTTCTGTTGTCTCGGACTCGGCCACTGGACTCGCCAAATATTGTAGTTGGTCTCGACCAAGTTCAGCACTGTATGCTTTTGTTCTAAAGTAACTTCCTCCTTCAAAACAAAATCATTGACGAAGCACGCTCGTTCTGAAAACATCAATCAAAATCCATCTGGAACAGGCGTTGGGATTGGTTGCCTGGTACACACCTGGCTGCATCATATGCCTCAATCATCAGGCATCAATCATTTTCATTTTGGCCACAAAAACAATGTCAGCGAGCACTTTGTACTATGAATGTACTATGAAGAATGGGAACATTCCCATTTGATATGTGAAGTAAATAATATGGCCTAAATTGATCCTATAGTGTGTTACTCTGCACTTGCTTATTGATTATTACAAATAAAGCAAAATGATCATCTTAAAATAGAAGATATACTGTCTCTCACTTCACATAAATTATGAACAGGTAAGGGAGTGGTCTTGAAGAGGACTCTTTTTTTCTGTTTCGGTATTGACTTGGACTTGAACCTCTTTGGACTCGGTCTCGATTAGTCCTGGTCTTGGACTCGACAAAGGTGGACAGCCCTGCAAAATAACTATCAACACTACCTAAAGGTTTCATGTATTTATACTGAAAACAAAAGCTGTACCTTAGGTATAGAAGTGAGCACACACTCTGAGCACAGCCACTTGTCATCAGAATCAATGACAGAGGCATCAATGATGGGGGTGTGGCACAGCTGATGGTAGCCTAAAAGACAATGAATGAAATTAATTACATGCATCTGCCATCTACTGGGTCACTTGTTGAAGAAGACAAATGCCTTTAATGACCAGAGATTAGAGTTCAATAGGTAGATGTACAAAGAATGGATAAGTAAGAAAAAGCTGGCTAAACACAGGATAACAAAAGAACAGCACTATCTGCTTGGCTCAGTGTCAGTTATAAGAGCATCAGGGACAATGGACAGTACCTTGTCCACACTTGTCACAAATGACAATTTCATTAGGTTCATCTGAAGTTTCATCCTGGCATATAGAGCACACAATGTCATCGTCCTCGTCATCTTCATCATCTTCATCCCCTGAAATGGACAAAAATATTGTTGTGACAGAGTAAAGGCTAGCTAAGAGCCTCAAATAGTGTTTAAAGTTCAAGTGCTTATTGAAAGTAGTGCCAGCTAGTGCTGGGCGGTGTAACGGTTCATACATTCTAGGAATTTTTCAAATGCAGCAAGATCCAGGAGAGTACGGAGCCCCCCTGGTGTCAGCTGATAAAAAAAAAAAACTAAACCGTGCGCACGGATTCATAATCCGTGCTCTCGGTTTTATAAACTGTGCGCACAGATTCATAATCCGTGCTCTCGGTTTTATAAACTGTGCGCACAGATTCATAATCCGTGCTCTCGGTTTTATAAACCGTGCGCACAGATTCATGCGCACTCGGTTTTATTAATGTAAGCAAAATTAGAAATATATTCACAGATTCGATCTTCTGGGATAATTCTCTATAGCTAAATGTTATTAAAACACAAACTACGCATCTTTCCTAACGTAGTAAGGCTAACAACGAGCTACAAACTAATTTTCATCAAAACGAGCCGTCCTCCGACCTGGAGGAATAACATGATTGGTCTCTGCAGCCGGAGGTGAGACGGCAGTCAGTCAGACCGGACGTGTTTAGGGACCATCTACAAACTACAACACCGACACAAAAAATATCTATTAATTTAATGTTTAAATAAGGTAGTGTCTCCAAACTTACCTCAATTATAACTTGTCTCATTGTAGTTGTACTACAGCACTTACTTTTAAAAAATATGTTTAGAGACACTACCTTATTTAAACATTAAATTAATAGATATTTTTTGTGTCGCTTTTCAGAAACGGTGATCTCAATAGTAAGAATACCAGGCTGTTGTACCTGTAACCACACCAACACTGACTACGTTTACATGCACATAATATTCCAGTTCTTGCCCTTATTTCGAAAAAGACAATATTCCGACGAAACTGTTTACATGGCTAATTAAAGTGAATATTCCACTAATATTCCTATTTACATGTAGCCGTGCAAAATACGATTTTTTCAAATTTGACCAGCGGTGGCGGAGGTGTTGGACCATGTGAACACAGCCTCCCTCTTTCATTCCTTCAACCAGCTTCTTGAAAAGGTTGGCATAGCGATGTGTGCGAATATCCAAAAACCTGTTGATATCCAAGTCTTTGATAATGTTTAAAAGTAGCAGTGTTTGGCTGGTTGGCTTCTTTACAGCAACCACAGCAACGCAGAAAGCTGACTATACGCTTTAAAACAGGTAAGAGGCCGTAAACTGCGGTAAAAACCCAGATTGAGACGCATATTCCGAACACGCTGTATACATGTCCAAAGAATGCCTCTAAAACCTGAATAATACCAGACTATCCCACGGCTTATCGGAAAATGCTATATTCGGAAAAAGGTCTTATAAGAATATCCAAACGGAATATGCTGTTTACATGACCTGTTTAAAATTCGGAATATTGTCATTCTGAATAACAGTGGAATATTGGTGTGCATGTAAACGTACTGAGTGATGGCAGGGTTTAGTTAAAACACTGCAAGTACATTTTTACTGGGCATCACTGCAGCAAAGTGAGAACTTCAACCACTGGAGGTCAGCAGGCATTTTAACCAGCACTACACTGTGTACGTACAGCTCAGTAGTCAAGATCAAAAAATAAATATACAATCACATAGTGGATATTTGTCAAGAAAAGTGACAAATATCCATAAGCCTTATTATGAAGCAAATCTGTGTCATAGTTGCATTTTAACTGATCTAGACACCAGCCTCTCTGTGCATCTACCCAATGCTCATCTGGACTTGTGTTGTCTGATGACAGACACTGGACAGTTTAACTGCCAGCAACAAGAGTAGGGAGATAAGTAAGGCAGACGAGGGTGTGGACATCAAAATACTAATCCAAGAATTCAAACGAAATTACTATTAAACTGTACACAACCTAAGGTGCAGTTGCTGAGAGGCAATACAATAGCATATCATCCTTTCAAATACCTGCAAATGATCAAGGACTGCCTTTTTATTCAATAGTGAGAGCCACATATTTCACAAACAAGTAGATATTGAAGGAACTTACCTGTCTGGATATCCTTCCACAGAACCCAGGACTTTGACCGATCCTCAAAAACAACAAAGCATCGCTGCTTGTCCCGATCTATCTGAAGGAGAAAACAAAAATAGATTTGGGTCTTCCTAAACACTACACTGTTCTTAAAGCCTAAATAGTGCCCAGGCATCACACATCTTCACACTAGTCCAGTAATATTACGTTTTGTGTCACATACGACTAATTCAGAGGATTTTGCCAGCTAGACACTATGCATCCTATGACCAAATCTGCTAAATATAATCTATAATAAGATTATACTTATTAAATATAAGTATCATCTAAATATTAAGCTCAGTCCACACCAAGCGACTTTCAAAGTCGTCAGACCGCTGTACTGTTCACACTACACAACTAGCTCTCTCGTAATTCTCTGTTAAAACAGTATTTGTGGTTTTTACACATGACCAGCGACAGGGGGTCACACGTTACATCTCTTCTTGAGTATGCCTGGTCTTTTTGTCAGAAAAACACACGCAAAAGTGACATGGGACATGACCTAATACCATGCACGAGACAGGATTTTTTTTTTTTGTTCCAAAAATGGATGTCTACCAGAAACAAGCACTCCAAGTTGTCGGTGCACCCGATTTGCAGTGATAAAACAAAGACGAAAAAGACAAGAAGAGTTAGGTGGGGTTATTGTTGGCACAAGCGTTCACTAAATATACTATTTATAGAAGTTTCCTCTAGGTGCAACAGCTTTAGGACCGTGTTACAAATGAAACACATACAGTCAAGTTCCTACTGTTACAGGCGACCCCTCCCCCAGGTTTCTCCTCAACACATAAGCGTGATTTATGGTTGTGCGGAGGCTCCACGCAGAGTTTTCACCGTAGCCTACCTAAGTGGCCTGAAATTTATACTTGCACGGCATGTGTGTGTGTGTGTGTGTGTGTGGGGAGCGTGAAGTAAAGCGAGGGAGAAGTGAGAGAGTGACGGTGATTAGCTTCAGAGCGAGTAGCGACTCTAGAGTCATAGTGAGAGAAACAAAGTGCTCCTGTGCTTTCTGACCACAGTGGGAAATCTGTAGCAGGAAAAGTTAACCCTCTCCTTGATTTCATGTTTATGGAGAAGGAGAACCAAGAAATGAGTACGGGGAAATGCAACGCTGCCATGACACGACGTGCGTCGCCGCAACGTGTTACATTTTTCGAGAGGTGCAGGTCAGGCTACGTACGTAGCCACGGCGTAGATTTTACGCAGAAGTATAAATCACAATATAGCGCTTGAGTGCCAAGCCTATGCCAATTTGCCTTTGATCTGGGGCTTTTGTCGGGGAGCACCAAAAAGTCAGTGAGTGGAGAATCAGGCCTACAATCATGTAGTGTGAACAAGGCATTAGTAACAGCTGACGTTTTATAAATAAGTGAAATAAAAAAAGCCAAGAAAGATAAAAAAAAAAAAAAAAAGTCAAATGTATGCACCTGAAGGCCTCCTTAGGGCCGTTTCCTGTGTTTTGCATATCTGGTGTGCTGGAGTATGTGGTGGTACTGTGATATAAAAACAAATTTTAGTAGCAAAAGGAGTGTTTCCTCTCACACTAACCTTGGTGATTGTCCCCAAGTAAAACAAGCCATCTGACCACCGGGCCAAGACGTCCTGTCCCTCTGTGAACCTGTCAGACATGTTGTCCTCTCCATACTCCCCCCTAGCAGAAAGGCTTGAGGGGGACAAGGACACAGCCTGCTGCTGCCGCTGGGGGAGAGCTCTGTGATGGACAGACAGGTATTCTATAGTCTTTCAGGAGACATGGCATTATCACCACCAATTTCATTTAACAACCAATAATTATGTAGGCAACAATAAATGTAACAACATATAACAATGCATAATAATGATAACTTCATGGAGAGTTAGGGTAAAAATGCCAGTACAAGACAGGCTAAGCTTTTCACACATGCGGTTTTAAAAACAAAAAAAATGTTTTTTTTATATATATATATATATATATATATATATATATATATATATATATATATATATATATATATATATATATATATATATATATATATATATAAACTCAAATTTATTTATATCACAAATGTGCCTCAAGGGGCTTTACAATATGTACAGCATATGGCACCCTCTGTCCTTAGACTCTCAATAATGATACCTCTGCTTTGTGGCTGAAATATAGGAATACTACAAACAACACTATGATTTTGACCATCAATGAAATTCCTTTGTAACAGCCAATAGGAGTTATATGGAGATATATCTGAATCTCTACTGAAATACTGTCATTACACAAGGATATATGTGTACCAACACAGCCTCCCTATGCGGTTATAGTTCTAGACTACCGGGGTACCTCCTTTGACACACTGAGCTCCTCTCTCTTTCCATCTGTGTGTATTCATGTTCCAGAAATGCTTGTTATTAACCTAGCTCCGGGGAGCTTCCCCGGAGTCCGTATGTTTTTTGTCCCCCCAGCACCATCATCTTGGATCATGAAGGCACCTACATCATGGTGGCAGCTGTTGCCGTGGTCCGGCCCTACGACCTGCTGTGCCCCATTAGACCCTGCAATGCCCGGCGTCGACTTGCTATGTCCGGCCAACGCCCTGCCACGCCCTGCTGTGCTCTACGACACCATGAACTATTACAACTACTCCAGTCATTATCTTAATTGTGACTTTGCTATTGCCATTGTTCATCAAACCCCCAACCGGCATCGTCAGACACCGCCTACTAAGAGCCTGAGTCTGTCCGAGGTTTCTTCCTAAAAAGGGAGTTTTTCCTTGCCACTGTCGCACTTACACATTGCATGCTCTTGGGGGAATCACTGGAATTGTTGGGTCCGTCACCACATTTAAGACTAAACTGAAAACTCTTCTCTTTGATAAAGCTTATAGTTAGGGAGTGAGGAGTTGCAGTGTACGCCTAGACCGGCGGAGCAGGGTGTATAGCTGCAGACACAGCACCCCTGCTTTTCTCTGCTTCTCTTTAGTCATCAGATTTATCTATCAAATAATCAATAATATAGTGAGAGTAGGGGGAGGCAGGCCAGTACAGCCCGATCCGGTTGGGGAGAGTTCTAGCCCGACCAGGCACCTCTCTTTAACCTGCCTCTCCTAGTTATGCTATTATAACTCTAGACTGCCAGGGAAGTTCATTCCTTCTTATGACACAATGAACTGCTCTCTCTTCTCTCTTTTCTTTTGGTTCCTTTTATGTACATCCTGTCCCAGAAATGCTTGTTACTTATAGAGTGTGGTCTAGACCTACTCTATCTGTAAAGTGTCTCGAGATAACTCTTGTTATGATTTGATACTATAAATAAAATTGAATTGAATATATAGTGTGGTTACAGAAGATCTTAAAAAACAATGGCTTAAAATGAAACGCATGCCATTTCCCCTCCAGTGGATACACACAACAGGTGATTCTACTCATAATTAGTGCTAGTTGGTAATTAACCACAGCCATGCAGTCAGTAAGATGGCTGCAGGTCAATGCGGAGTACTTCTATAGCCTTTCCGACATCAAAAACTAAAGTAAACGCAAAGATTGCTATACATTTTGAACACACAGCTACATATAAACTGAAAACAGGATGTCACTGTCATTTATATTCATGCAAATGAACACCTGATATTTGTATCTTCTGTTGCAAAACGTCATTCATTATGTTAGAGATTGTAAATTTTACATTTTTTTCTATTTTCCTTTAGCCAATGCCCGTACACCCGAGATTCCCTTTGTTCGAATACGGAGTGAAAATGGTCAATATTAGCTAGCCCCTAGCGAGGATAAAGGGTCAGCTTGAGATAACGTCGAATACTGAAATGTCTTGTAATATGAAATAGCTAGCAGCCAGGCCTGATTTTTAGCATAAATAATCCACATGAAAAGCGGTAACCCCCGGAGAGGTCGCTGACCGTCGGACCCACACCCCCCTCAAAAAGGAGGAAAACATGATGACAACGATACCTCATTCGGTCACCTCCGCTTCTTCAACAAATGACTCGTACAACAAAAAAAACTAAATGGGAATGACCGCTGTTATCCCGCTTCTTCTTTAGTTGAAACTATTTCAAAAGTATATCGCGGAAACTTGCGGGGCTCTGGCCTTCTTCAGAAGATAACAAACGGTTCATTTTCCCCAAGCACGTTCGCCATTTTGGTTTCCCGCTGATGATCGGGGAGTGCATTATGGGAAGCGTTAGCCAAAGAAATGCAGTTTAAAATAAAACAAAACCTGAAACTGTCACTAAATTGATTTAAAAATGAATTAAATCTCTACAAATGCTAGCTGAGTCAAACCAGCTAATACAAAACAAATTCTATGTCTCTATTTGTTTTGAATAAGACAAAATGTTTTGGCCTGTATTATTTATTCATTTAATTGGATCTGCTAGAAAAATGACTCATTTACTGATAGGCTCTCACAATACAAATGCTGTGTGCTATATTGATATATTCGGCTGTGTACAGAAACCTAATTGAGGATTGTTACATGCTGGAAGGTGATAATGTAATGTGATAATGTAATGCCTTGCCTTAGGTATATTTACTCTCATTATGTATAGTATTACATTACATGTATATGACTAAAATCCTGATGTCATGAATTCCAAATTATCATCTGAGCTTCAGTTCTTACATGACTGATTGAAAAAGAACCCCTTTGACCATCAATGTAAAGAAAACTGAATGTAGCCTATGTATTTTCACTCACCCAGAAAGTCTTTCATTCACTGATCCTATTACCTTTGCAAACCAAGATCTTTTCATCACAAAGACTTATAAATATCTCGGTATACTACTTGATACCCACCTTACATGGGAACACATTTCTAACTTAACAAAAAAAGTTGAATCAGAAACTTTATGTGTATAACAAGATTAGATCATATCTTTCCTTTTCTGTTTCTGGAACCTACCTGCAATTGTGTTTTCAACACAATGTCCTACTGTCTTCCAATCTGGTCTCTTACCACCAAGGAAATTACTGAACCAATAGCACGACTATAAAATCGAGCTCTCAAGATCCACAGTAATCTTCCAAAGTGGTCTCACCATTGCATTGCACTCACACGCTCAAACGTTCAGACTTACCAGAACTATATAAACAGTCACGCTATTACATACACAGAGCGACATGCCAAAGCCGTCTCAATGGCTAAGCAGGGGAGATGGACCAACTGGTTGGGCCTGGAGAAGAAAACGCTCAGCTGGCGTGACATCTGGCAGATGGAGGGAGCGCGGCTGAGTTTTGTCATCAGAGCCACATACGACCTGCTACCCTGCCCCCAAAATCTGAAAGTGTGGTATGGAAAAGATCCCGCCTGTCCTCTGTGTCAAGTACCTGCATCCCTAAGGCACATTCTATCAGGGTGCACTACAAGAAATAGTAGCTACAACACTCTGGTCTCCAACAACAAAGCTGGCATATGTTGTGGAATTAACAGTACCATGGGAAGATGGGGTTGAAGAGGCTTATGAGAGGAAAAAGAACAAATACTCCGACCTGGGAGCTGAAGCATCCCAGGGCGGCTGGAAGACCAGCATCTTCCCAGTAGAGGTGGGATGCAGAGGATTTGTTGCTACATCTACCACCAGTTTGTTGAGAAAAATAGGGGTGAAAGGTCGCTCCCTCCAACAGGCCATCAAGTCCATGTCCAGTGCTGCCGAGAAAAGCAGTAACTGGCTCTGGATCAAGTGTAAGGACCCCAACTGGGCAGCAAGGTAGAGACAAATGGTATACGGTCAGGCTTAGGCCTGACTCAGGGAGAAGGACGCCCCTGCCATGCAGAGCCCATCAGGGATATGGAGGGTGTGGCATGGAGGGGGGTGTACCTGGGACGCTGGGTACACTGTTGAGCCCTCTGGAGACGTTGTGGGCTTCAATCAATGAAATGTCGATGAAGCAGGGTGCCCATCTGATGACCCCAATGACATACCTCACCCTCCTTTTCTATTAGCTTTACTTTATTTTCAGATTCAAAATATCACTTCTCCCGAAACAATATGAGACCAGTACGCCTCACTAGGTCACTTTCACAGGCATTCATTCCATACAAAAACAACTGTGGTCAGAAATCCTTTTTTCATACATACACCAAAATTTGGAATGACATTCCCCATCACATCAGAACACTACCATCCATCACATATTTCAAAAAGACATACAAACTGTTCCTTCTCAACTGTTACACTTGCACACATTGATTGTCCAAGTCTTGTTTGCAAGACTTTGTTGTTTTTAGTTGTCTGTATCTGTCTAGCCCATGCTAATGTCCTGTATGTGTTTCTGTCTTTATACTGTACTATCTAACAGGAACCTGCTGGAAACCAGTTTTTAAATTGAGTCAGGCCCGTTTTAAACTGTAACTTAATGTTACTTTTAATCCTTTCCTGTATAATAAATTAAATAAATGAATTATAGAGGCCTTCTACCTATTTATGTATGTATTATTGTGTACTGTCAATATAGCATTGATGTTTTGAATATGATTATATTGTTTTTGACAAATGCAAACCTCATATTACTAAATTGTAATGAATTGTCATAAATAAAGTTTGAAAAAATAATAATAATGGGAAGTGCTTAAACGACTGCTGCTTGTTAGGGCCAGAGCAATGACAACGTCGGTCGGTGAAGGCCCTATTAAAATCGATAGGATTACTAGGGCCCGGGCACAAAAGTGTCAAGGGCCCAATGTTCCTGCTAGGAACTTATTGTTTTTGTAAAGATTACAGTAATATGAGGGCCCAGAGCACAAAAGTGTCAAGGGCCCCAAGGTGCTTTCAATAAATTGATTTTATCTAGTAGGTGACCCAATGGGATTGTGGGGGCCATGGCGATCTCTTATTGTGTGTTTTGTTTTATGATAGGGATAGTAACACTATAGATAAATTCAACTTAAAACTTAATTATATTTGTAAACTAATTAGGAACTGAAGGGGATGTCTTTTTCTATTAAGTAATCATGTACTGTGTTGCTACCTTTATTTGTTACTAGTTTAATTAATTTACATTCAATTTATTTTTTTGATTAATTTAGTTAGTGAAGCTAAGTGAGCTTTACTCTACTTGCTTTATTTACTATAATGAGACCTAATACATATATTTATTTTTAACCTTTGATTGATTTGAAATGATTTGTATTATACGTGTGGCTGAGTGTAGTCAGTCACATATGCAATTAAGTCTTTTACCCATTTCCAGCTATCAAGTTCAACTGGTTGGCTTAACCGAAATACATTGTAATTAACTGAAGTGGGAGGTGTGACTCCATGTGCGTGCCCTTTGTCCGAAATTTGTCAGGGGCCTCGCCTATTTTGTGAGTTTATTTTCTGTAATTCAGACTCCTGTAGGATGATAGCAGGGGACAGCTCATTGGTGCATGTGGATGGATGTTTTTATTATGGTCAATGTTGGAAAAAAAAAACATTGATTTTTTTTATCATGTATTCAAGTGTTGATTACTGATACTCTGCTCACTTGGCTACTTTGTAAACAGAAGACTACTGTTGTATGAAATTACAAGTTATATGACAAAGACTTGAAAACAGGTAGGCCTATAGTGTCTAGGAAACGCAAATTGGCTAACAGGTCAGCTTTTATTTTGGATGTTGTGACCGGAAGTCAGGCTACCATTTAACAAAAAAATGGTATTGACAAAATGCAGTATACAAAGATACATCTAAACATTAGCACACATAGATTCAAAATAATGTACACAATAATTATATAATGAACATAAAGTGAGAATATTAAGGAGAAATTACATACAAATAAATAGAAAACAGGAGTAGCCTAGATGTATAGCCTACATAAATAAAAGCATATTCAGTCAGAGAATTCGGGGGGAAAGGGGATATCATTTAAACAATAAGGCTTTAATTGTGAAAGAATAGCGGAAGTTTGTTATACTCATGCTTTTCTAGCTTGACCCGGTCATTGCAGCTTCAGAGTTTAGCAACCACACAATACTCATAAAGACTTATCGATATCAGCGCAACGGTAAATCCACGCTCACACAGATTTCGTCAATTTGGTTGACAACCTGAAAACTTAAAATGTTGTATTTATTTTATTAGAAGATTAAGAAGTTGCGCCTGCGCCGTGATACTACGTTTTTTTTCTTCTTCTTGCAGCTTGAGGTATGTCGCTTTGCTTGAAAATCAGCAGCCGCAGCAAAGAGCAGAGGCGCAGGCAAAGTGCACTATATCGGAGCAGTTCCCACGGACAAGACACAACGACAGCCCAGGGCCGTGGATCATAGTGGGGCTCAAATCTGCTAACATGCAGCCATTCCTGCCGGTTCTGTAAACCAGACGAGTCGTTTTATGAGGAAGACGCTCTCCAGGTCCACGTATTGAGATGATCTATTTTTGTGATGGCGAAGGGTCTGATTCCACGGGCTTGGGTGAAAAAGTCTTTTTACTTCCAGGTAATATCGATGTTCGACAATTGCTCTGTAAAGCTGTTTGTTGTCGTTATACTACGGGATGTGTTGACATTGACTGTGAACCTGTTGTGTGCAGGCTATGTGGGTCGTCATGGTGTCACATCAGACCCGGCGGCAGCTGCATGGCAGCACCTCCTCGGGCTGCTCTGATGGGAATCGTAGGCTGTTTCAAAAATACCTGAAGAATATGACTGCTGATGAAATATTAAGTTGGCAGTCTTTCTGCTGATCTAGAATGGATAGACCGAGCACAGGACAGGCCTACCACTCAGAGAGTGTATATCATGTGAGGGAGAAATTGGTAATCCATGCAAAGATGTATAACCCAGGTCAGGGAGGGATCTCTGTTGGATCATTTCATCTCACATTATTTGTAGGTCTCCTCACATTTGAGTGAAAATATGTATAGACGTTCCACTTATGGCTCAAAGTGGTTCCATCACCTCCAATAGTGCCGGAGCAGCAGTAATCATTGTTGTTGGATAAGAAGATTGAAGCCTCTCATTTGGGTACCAGTGGCTTTCTCGCAGCAACTACTCCCAGTCCCAGTACAGTAAGGAGTTTATGAAAGAGGAAGAGAATACAGGGTTGCATTTGCTCTAGGTGAAGAGTAAACATATTGCTACATTACATCATGCAGTACAGTCAGCTTATCACAACTTTTGGCATGAACTACAGTCGAGGTCAGGAGGTGAAACATGACGGCAGATCTGATTTTAATCTGGCTTCAGCCAATATCTACGTACACCAGTGTTTCCTGTGGTCTCGAAATGGGCTGGTTAATTTGACAAGATCAGCCACAATAAAGCCACACACACACACACACACACACACACACACACACACACACACACACACACACACACACACACACACACACACACCAAACACTGTGTGCAGAAGTGGTTTCTTTTAGTCTTGGAAAGGGAACACAGTATACTTACATTTCTGGCCACTTCTGTCTGTATACTTTTTTGTGTGTGTAATTTGTTAGGGATGCTTATTTTCCTGTTTTGGTGTGTGTTTGTACAAGGAGAGGGACAAATGTGGCTAGTACATTCACTTTGCATTTTGTAGCCTGCTGAGCGTACTTTCAAATCAATGAGTGCCTTCATATTTAGGTTAAAGGTCAACACACCAATAGAATGCAAACTCTGGCTGATACCAAATCCAAAAAAAAAAGTCTTGTTAAGGGACCTGCTGGTTTATTACCAAAATGTGTTGGCTGACACAGGGTGTCTGTGTTTGTTAAAGGACATGGTGTCTGGTTTGCATCTAGGTTCCAAGAAGTTTCTTTTCTTCATCGGTCCATGTTCCAGATTTAAAGGGGTTCCAGGTTTTAGTTGTACTAGTCTTGTATTGCCAGCTCTATCTCCACAGTGCTGTGGAGTAGGGTCTGGCTACACAGATACATTCTGGGATAGGAGAAAATATTCTCTGGGTTGTTTTGGTGGAACATTTGCATTTGCAAATAAAGTTAACTGTTCAAACAATACAGTAAGGTGAGCTATTTGAATAAGCTGGATACATTGTTAAACATAATTTACTCTTACCAGTGTACCACCGCATGTACTTCGTCCACAGCAATCCCACCAACCGGTCCCAAAATGTCCCAGTTGGAGAATAAATGCAGTAAACATATTCTTTGTAAATCTGGAAAGTCATTAACTGAAAGAACCAAGCAGACCTGCCTTGTTGCACGATCCAATTTTATTTCAAAGTATGTTGTCGTTTCCCAAAGCGAAGGGAGTCTGAGAACAGCAACACACAGAGAGCGGAAGGCGATGGACATCAGACAATTATCATTGATCCAGACTGTAGTTGTACTAAAGTTATCTAGTTAACACGTTTCCCCCACATGTATCAAACAACAACAACTGTACTGGACTGAACCATGCAGCCTCGTAACCTGAACATTACACGACTCAAGTAGGACACGTGGCTTTTGAATTTCAAAGCTTTTTAGAAGTACCCGAGTTTAAAAGCCACATGAAAGCTAGTTTTCGGATTTTGTGAATTTCTGTCTTTTCCGCTGGGTCTCTTTGAAGCATTGCAGATCTTAAGGGCTGTGACCTTTGCCCTGTTTTTTGAGACCGTGTATTAGGAAATAGTCTGTTTCACTCTGGGATGGCATCAACCATTTTGTATGCAGTGGTCTGCTGGGGGCAGTGACCCCTGTACTACAGACAGTCCTGAGGAGTTGTGTGGACTTCATAGAGGATGTAGGAGAGAAAGGCATCATGGGCAACCCCTCCCAATCCCTATATGAAACCCTAAGGACAGCTCAAGGGGGTCAGCTTCTCCTCACAACGCGTAGCTCCTTCGGCACCATTTTGATGCTAACAAGCACTCACCCCCCGTTAGCATCCCATTGACTCCCATTCATTCTGACGTCACTTTGACAGAGAATAACTTTACATCTGAAGCGTTTAAAGACTCTATTTGTCTGTTGTTTATTTCTAAAGAAACACGACAACGTATAAAAGGCTCCATTACCTTGTAGCTCACGTTATGGCTCCGTAGCAGACGTTTTAAAAAAAATAGGCTAACGATTGGGTCATAACCACGAGACTTACTGTCTCATAGTAGAGGAATTACCGTATAGTACAGGAGAAGCTCTCAGGCAGTTTGGACTTCCATTAGCTGTTTAAGTGTAATTACTAATGTTAACTATCATGTTAGTGATCAGTAATTAGCCTGTGCCTATGTTATCTCCTTACATATACCTACGCTCTCCGTCTCTGCTAGATTGGGAATGATTGAGATTTCTCTTGGCACAGCTACCAGAAGACTTCCAACTTTCAGACAGGTTGCTCACGTCACATCTACGTCTTCAAGCTCAGTTGGAGGCTGCTCAGTAACACTCAGCCCTCCCCGGAAAAGAGCTTCTAATATCCTTCACTGGTCTCCGTCCAGAGACACGGGATCTGTTGGTCCATTACATACTGTCTGTGGGACAGCTACGGGCTGCTCCATCCACAGTATATGAAGATGATACTGCAGGTCTTTTGTCCCAGCTGTAGTGAGCAGACTGTAGGATGTCAATACTTCATGAGGGTTAACTCCTGGTAACTGAACCTGAACTGTTGACAGCTGGTAACCCTACAGGTTGCACCACATCCTTTGTTCTATGTGGACTTTGCACATTTAAGTCAACTGTAATAGACTTCCTGCCTGCACTACTCATGACCAGCTCCCATGCATCATCAGCATCTTGTACTATCTGCTGCCACCTTAACTGTGTTGCATTATAAGGACATGTTTGCCATTCCATTTAGCAGGGATAGGTTTTTATATTTAACTTTATTCTCTTCTTTAAGTGTAATATTTCTATTCCTTTTTGTTATTGATTTCACTTTTCTTACCCATTTCAATCTCTGGGTCATTTTATGTTTGCAGAACAGTTTTACAGTACGCTAGTTACTACAGTATAAAGCTGCAAAGATGAATCAATTTAATTGATTAGTTGTCAACTATTAAATTAATCTCCAACTATTTTGATATTGATGAATCAGTTTGAGTCCTTTGGAAACAAAGTCAAAATTCTCTGATTAATAGCTTTTTCTGAACTGAAACTCTGAGTTGTTGACAAAATGAGACATTTGAGGACATCATCTTGGGCTTTTTGGGAAACACTGATCGTCATTTTTCACCACTTCCTGACATCGAACAAACAACTAATCCATTAATCCAGAAAATAATCATCAGATTAATCAACAATGAAAATAATCGTTAGTTGCTGCAGCCCTTCTACAGTACATGATAGATAGATAGATAGATAGATAGATAGATAGATAGATAGATAGATAGATAGATAGATACATACATACATACACCACCGGTCAAAAGTTTGGGGTCATTTAGAAATGTCCATTCCACTCCATTCCAGACAGAATACCAGCTGAGATCAGTTGCATTGTTTTTTTTTTTACAGTAATCAGGGCAGCAGTTTTCAGATTACATTATAATGTAATCTGAAAACTGAAAACTGCTGCCCTGATTACTGATTACTGTAAAAAAAAAACAATGCAACTGATCTCAGCTGGTATTCTGTCTGGAATGGAGTGGAATGGACATTTCTAAATGACCCCAAACTTTTCTACCAATTCATTGATTGATTGAGAGGAATTCCCAATGTATCACTATATCATGCTTTGTATTACGCATAGTTTTCAACAGCTTTTTTGACACTTCAATCCCCTGCGTGGGATCAATTAATTATATCTAATGTTATCTTAGCTAAGACAAACATATTGGGCTCCAAGGAGGAGGAGACAGTGTAGAGGACCACAGTTTGTTGCTCTGGTTTTACGTCTTTAACGCTGAGGCTTCATCATGTGTTGCACAGACATCTTTCACACATGAGTTCTATATACCGTATTGTCTGTGTGGATTTCATGCACATACATTTTCTACATGTAGCACCTGCATGCATACCAAAGGAGTCAGATCTGACAGTAGTGTGTAGATGACTTGTACCACCCTGATGACTCATGTCCCCTCCCTGGAAGCCCACTATCTGTTTGTTCATCGCTTCAGGACACAGAGCGCCTAAACGACAAGGCGGCTCGGCAGAGGAGACTACAGATCTAATATGAAGCTGTTGTTAAAGCTCTTAACGGCCTGCTGCTGCCAATGGGCCAGTTTGGTAAAATGCACCAAAGGTAATGGGAGGAAGGAAGATTCTGGTTTTCCTGTATCCTCCCTGTGCTTTTCTTTTGAAGTCTATAGCTCAATGTGGTGATGTGTTGCATATTTTGTGTCAACAAATTCTATGATAAAGCCCTGGAGCTCATTAGGGTTTTTATCGAGTTCAAAACACACAAAGAAGTCGTATGCCTTAATCTTAAAATAATTTATCAAGGTATAGACCGTCTGTGTGTTTGTGAGTGTGGATTTAATTTGTGCTGCACTTTGGATGGACACAAAACAGAAAAACAGATCTTTTGTCCAGGCCAGAGCTGTTTACCAAGTGCAGTAATCACAGCACATCAAAGATTGGAAAAAAAGAAGAAACAAAATAGGCTTTTGCTTGGTCCCTGCCTCACTGGGTGCATATTTTGTTAGGATTTGGAAACTGTACTGAAGCTGAATTGAGAGGAACCGCACGCTGCCAAAATATACACAACCTAAGCTGTTCCTGCCATGTGATCAGAGTGAGAATCAGAATCACTTTATCCTCCCAGGTGCACTTACAGCCCTGGAGGAAAAACTCACTGCCGTTTTGTTTTAGTCAAAGTCACATACTGTGTCTCACATAGCAAATCTGACCTAAATTCTTTTCTACTGCGCTTTCCAACAACTTACTTTTTCTTGCGGTAGTCATTAACTGCCAGGGGTGGAAGTAATGAATAACATTTACTCCCGTTGTTGTAACAAAATTCTTTTTTTTGTGTAGTACTTTTTTGAGTATTTTATAAAAATCAGTAATTTTACTGTTACTTAAGTATTTTTTATCACAAGGATTGTACTTTGCAACATTTCAAGTCGCATCCATTACTAATTTAAAAACAAAATTCACATTCAGTTTTGAGAATGGAACAGAAGACAAGTCAAACAGAGAATCAGCAGCTGCAGCCGAGAAGAAGCTGCAGGTGTGTCTGCGTCTGCGGCTGCAGGTGTGTCTGCGTCTGCAGGTGTGTCTGCGTCTGCAGGTGTGTCTGCGGCTGCAGGAGGGCACAGCTCGGTAGAGGTGACACTCAGAAGGAGATACATAAAGTCAGCGGGTGCAGGGAAGGGTGTGGAACGACGTCGCACCCAGGCCGGGCCTAGTATTTAGTAAAATCATTGAATGCAGCTCTTATGTATGTATATCTTGTTCTGTTCTTTTCAATTGGGTTGATCTTGTTCTGTAAATCCTGAGGATTTAAATTATCACCTATACAGTTTTTTTCAAGTTACACTTTACTTGAAGGTATCTACGTAAGAGGGACATGACACTGTCATGAACGTATTATAAACAAGTCATAAACGTTTATGACATAACGCTTCTTTTAGTAAGTGTCATTTGGTTTTTTTGTCATGACAAGTTAGGGTTAGAGTTCATGTGTCAAGAGTTCATGACAGTGTCATGTCACTCTTATGTAGATACCTTCAAGTAAAGGGTTACCGTTTTTTTCTTTAGGATTGAAGAATTCTGTTTATATCACTGTAATACAGACACTGACTGCATTAACTTGCACAATGTCCAAGAAACAACAGCACCTCTGTCCAAAGGGGCATTGTGGGACGTGTGATGTGTGGATCCTGTGACACAGGCGGTAATTAGATTTTTTTTTTTTTTTTAAGAGCCATAACCAGAATGGCATGTGACACTGGAACAACTGGATTTGCACCTTTTTAAACCATTTCCAGATTAATGAGCGATGGTTAGGGTGACTAGGGTGGTGGCGACTGATCAGCCAGCCAGCACCTTGTTATGGGACACCCCCATGCTGTCACCATGGTAACCTTTTTATGTAATCAGGTTTGATTAGGGAGTGCAACTGTCTGGCTTGAATCGACATTTCTCTTGACATTCCTTTCCCACGTTCTCTTCCAGGTTTTAACTTGTCAAGAGGAAACTTTTCTTCGCCACCACTGCACTAAGTGCAACTGCTCCTGGAGGAATTGTTGCGTCTTTGTAAATTATAGTGTGGTCTAGACCAGAGTCTTACCACTTGCCCGTTTTTAAAAAAAAAAAACTCACGGACCCCCTGACTGCCAAAATATCCCCAAAAACAATAGGCCTCCCACTTCAACAGTATATTACAAATTACAGCCAAATTAAATGACAGTTTTACAAATAGCGGACTCAGTCATTGTGTCAGTTGCCATGTCAGTGGGAAGAATGGTGCTGCTTATGCTGAGACTGCAGTAAACGTAACCCCTATTTATCCTTCTTCTTTTAAATGTCACCTGTGATCAGTTGTGATGTAAATTGGAGGCAGTGTCACTAAAAACGGTCGGCTTCATTACTGAAGTCCGACAACAATACATTCAAACGATTATGTTTAAATTTACATACCAGTTTATTTAATATTGAAAACAACACATCTGCTCCTCGCTACTATGCTTTGGAGTCGCTCGCAGAGAGTTTGAATTATACATTTATATATATATATATATATATATATATATATATATATATATATATATATATATATATATATATATATATATATATATATAATTTTTTTTTTTTTTTTTTTTTTTTTTTTTTTTTTGGACTAATCTGTTCTCGACTGTAAAGCAGGTATATTTTAAAGCTCTGGATTGATCTTAGAGTTTCTGTTTCTGCTTGCCCTCCTAGGCTCGGATCTCCTTTGTGCGGGTCAAGTACCTGTTCCTTACGTGGCTGACTGTGCTGGTGGGGAGCTGGGTGCTCTATGTGCAATACTCGGCCTACACAGAGCTGTGCAGAGGACACGAGTGCAAGAACGCCATTGTGAGTAATGGCTTTGTTTGTTCTGACCCTGTGAATGATTTTTGTAATGGACTTTTATATTTTGTAATCACCACTGCATAAGAAACGCCTAGCCGACAGATGCATCAACCTCGGTATCGTGTTGGAAACACTTCTTGTGTTCTTTGTTTTAGATGTAGAAAAGTAATGTTCCTGCTTTCTGATAATCGAACACGCAGAATGCTGAGCATTAAATCACACTGTTCTGCATTTTCTTTTTCTCCAAGTGTGATAAATACAGGAAGGGAATCATCGATGGCTCTGCCTGCAGCAGTCTGTGTGACAAAGACACACTCTACATGAGCAGGTGTATGTCAACACTGCCAAACAACCAAGTAGGAAACCTAATTTCTGTTGAAGTTGTCACTTTACTACTCACAATGTTCCGCCTGTTGACTTTGCTTGTTTACTGCTCTGCTTGTCAGGTTTACACGGGAAGCTGGGGAGACCACGATGGGATCGTCCGCTGTAAGTTGGGGGAGGTCGTGCACTACGAGCTGGGCGAGGAGCCGGAGCCACGGAGGGAAGCCCCCGTGTTCGACAAGCCCACCAGAGGCACATCAGTGGAGAAGTTCAGAGAGATGGTCTTTAATCACCTCAAGGTAAAGGACTTAGTCTGTGACGTGATGGACTAAAGCCTGTGTTACAAACGGCTAAAGCTAACCTGGGCTCAATAAACAACAAAACACAGCTGCTAAAGGTTAACCTAGCCGGTAGTCTCGCTTTGCCAGACCCTCCTCCAAAGCGCGCTGAAGGAGGGTCTGGCTACTCCACACAGCATTTGGGGATGGGAGGAAAACGTGCTCTGGTTTAATGGCATTTCTTTAAACCAATCAGAATTGTTATGGGCGGTGCTAAACTCCGCATGGAGCTGCTGCGAAAGAAAACTCTGATTGGACAGATAGGCCCAATCCCAAAGTGAGCCCTGAGGACTAAGGACTAAAGACTCCCAGACTGAACTGATCTCAGGTGCTGAGTGAGTGAGTGTGTGAGACCACATGGGCTCAGATAGGTAGAAATGGGATTGGGACAGCACTTCATGAGATCACATGTTACCTTGGCGATGTTTAATAACAAAGATGTTGCTGACACTTGCCGGTTTGGGAATTTTCAGTTTAACCCTTGTGTTGACTTCGGGTCATATTGGCCCGTTTTAAATTTTTGTTTTATATCAGAAAATATTGGACGTAGAAATAAGCGCTGAAAATGTGTAGAAGAAAAATTTAAAAATTTTAAACGTTGGAAAAAGCAAAAACAAATTGTGAAAAAAGGCGTCACAAATGTCAGAAAAAAGTGTTTTTATCAAGTTTGAAACGAAGACAACACAAGGGTTAAGTTTGTTGCTTTCCACACGGCCGAGGCCCAGGAGACGGCTGCCTGATTCCACGTTTTTTCAAACTCGTTTTACAAGCTGGACAACAGGCTGGTCTGTGCTCCGTGGTCGTGCTGTTGTTTGCCTTTGTAATTTCCGGATTTCCCTACGGTAAACGTCACAACGCATTGAACTGTGGTTAATTCCCTTTGGTGAAGTCTGCAGACTCACGGAAAGGGCTCGGTAAGTGTGTCCTCAAACCCTCACGCCCTTTGAAATTCGACATTGGGACAACCCTAAGCCCTTACGAATTTCGCGAGGACGCGCACCAACGTCTGTGAGTCTGTGAGTCCGGACTTTGGGATTGGGCCATAGTCTAGCTAACTGTGTCAATTTACCCTGCAGAGAGCTGAGGAGCCGTTAACAATAGTCCAAAATCCACCGAATTTAAAATTCCAACACAAAGAAAGCGGAAGGAAACGGAAAATGCATGCATCCGGCGGAATTTCCTGCAGCACCGGAGCAATCCCGGAAGTGGAACGCGAAGGATATAGACTACCTAGAAGTTAACATTAATCCCCCTGTCTCACTCTCCCTAAGTGTTGCATTCAACATAGGGCTGGGCAGTATTATCGATAATATATCGACATTGAGATATGAGACTAGATATCGTCTTAAATGTTCAATGTATTTGGTCAAAAATATTGTGATATTTGATTTTTTTTTTTTTTCATATCGCCCAGCTCTAATTCAACGTGAGAATGAGACTAACTCGCCTGGATGAGTGTATGTCTTTCTTAGTTCCAGAGGGGTTGCGCTGTGTTAAACTGACTCACCCAGAATCTGCATGGTTTCGCGTTTGAAGGTGGCTACTTGCTCCGGTGAACACGACGTAGCTTCGGGTCCATTTCGGCGTCCTCTTCCTTGTTGTTGTAGTTCAGATTTTCAAGGTATATTTTAAAAAGTTTATGTGGGAAAACAAGAATAGTTTTAGTCAGCGTCTTTACCTTCAGTAGTGTTGACTGTGTAGAAGCGTCTGGTTTGCGTCTGACACACCTACAAATCAGCATCACACAAAAGGCACTGAAGTGATTGCATAACACCCGGAACAAACCTCTTCAAGTCTCTGTCCCTATCTTTCCATCAGTCCAAGCTCGGAGAGCAGGCTAACCTCGCCAGCCTCGTCAGCCAGATCCTCTCTGTCGCCGATGGCAATAAAGATGGACGGGTGTCGCTGCCAGAAGCTCGCTCTACATGGGCCCTCCTGCAGATGGATGAGGTAAAATAGCAAGCCGCTGAATAAGAAAATGACCAATCTGTTATATGTGACACAAAATGTTGTTTTTTGTATGCGATGTCTCAGTGTAGAAAAGCAACGTGAAATCCCTCCAGCTCTTTGGCGAGACAGATTTGTGTGTTTGGTTTTAAGGTGTTGCTGGGTCTGCTGCTCCAGGACCGTGGACACACTCCTCGTCTCCTCGGCTACTGCGGAGACCTGTACATGACGGAGCGCGTCCCCTACGGGCCCCTGTATGGTTTGTCTCTACCCTGGCCGCTGGTTTCCTGGGTACCCAACGGCGTGCAGCGCACTATGGACCAGTGGTTTACCCCCTCGTGGCCTCGCAAAGCGAAGATCTCCATGGGCCTCCTGGAGCTGGTGGAGGACATCTTCCACGGCACCTACGGCAGCTTTCTGATCTGCGACCTCGCCGCGGAGCACTTTGGTTACACCGACCGCCATGAGCTCCGTCTGACTAATGCCCGAGCGGTGGTTCCAGAGGACGAGTTCAGACGCACCATGCGGGTGCTGAAGTGTGAGACGGATGCTGACTGTGTGTACGGGGTGGACTGCCAGACGTCCTGTGACATGTCAGAGAAACGCTGCAGGGAGGAGCCAGTTCAGCCAAATTTGGCAAAGGCATGCAGCACCCTAAAGGACTACCTCCTGCGCGGGGCACCGTCAGGGCTGAGAGAGGAGCTGGAGAGGCAGTTGTATGCCTGCATGGCTCTCAAGGGTAATGCTGGACAGATGAACATGGAGCACTCACTTATTCTCAACAACCTGAAAGCTCTGCTGTGGAGACAGATCTCACACACCAAGGACTCGTGACGAGGAAGTCCTTTTGAAATCTTGTTCCTCAAATGGAGTAGAGTATTTAAGATGCTGTGATTAAGGAATAGCCAATTTAACAAAATAGTTTTTATCAACTCTTAACACTTATGAATGGTTAGACTGATGGAGACTTTACCTCCTCTATCCAGGTTTCCAAAGTTTGGGGCCTGGAAAACACGTCTGAGTACTTTGAAATGCAAGACTAAAATAAACTGAATGATTGCATGTTGCCACCATCAAGTCACACTTAAAAAAGTTCATGCAGCCACATTGTATTGTATTGTTCACCACAGTGGAATGTTTCGGGGGCGCTGCAGGAAAAACAGACTTGTAAACAGATTTTACTGTTAGTCTCAAGAGCTGAGAGACCAAATTGCTGTTTTTGCCTCAAAATCGTGCAGGTATGTATGGGCTGACATGTTTAGGAATACAAGGATTGAAAAATCAATTGTTGTATAAAGCTAAAGTTGAAAGCGTAATTTCAAGATAGGCTCCTCAGTTTTGGTAAGGTTGGTACTGAGCACCATGACATAATCAGGGAGTGTACATTTAAAGAATAAGGCTGGTGATATTCTATATTTTTGTTTCTAGCAAATCCTGTGAAAAGACCAAAACCAAAGTTCAATTTTTAGTACTATCTGATTTTTACTACACTGTCTGTTGCACTCAGCCCCAAGCCAATTGGTGCCTACTGAGGGTATACATCTTTGAAAACATGTCACAAAATAATATATTAAATAATTTGCTAAAACAGCTGGGACCCGTAGTTATAGCAAAGGTTACTCAAACAAAAGTAAATGGTGCAGACTACTTTCAGCTGCAAATTAATACACATTTGGTGCACTAGTATTTACAGCAGCAGGACAGTGTATGTGGCATCAACTCAAAATGAACTACAGTGCCCATGTTCATCATAATGGTCACCCAGTGCAACAGTAAAAAATAAACCATGGTCGTGTTCCAAATTTTCATTTTTACTTAAGTAGTAGTATGTACTGCAGCTGCCGTTACCAAGTATGTACTGTTGCACGCAGTATGCATACAATTGGAACATACTTCTTCATAACATTGCGCCTTGAACTTTGACCCTCTTGCTCATATCTGCGCAGAGGATTATGGGTCCAAATAGCCAGAAAAGCATGTTGGGATGCATACAGTAGGACATCCTGGTATTTTTGGCATAATGCATTTGACATACTATTATATTGGGACATACTAAATCTTTTTCTAAATCTACTAAATAGGTCTTATGGGTAATGGAACATAGGGCAAATTGGGCTTTACAGGCAGAACAGAATGATGAATTAATTCCTGGTTTGAGTCTTTTCAGGGGTATACTTTACAATAATTAAAATATCACAAGACTTAAACTTTCAACAAGTAGCCTGCAGATTAGTGATGAATTAAAGATAAAACTTGAATAAAATTCAACATATGACAATGCCTCTATACAGGATCCAGAGACTTTGAGAACGTGTGCCAAGGAGCATTGCTTTTCCCGTCACTCGTCTGCAGAATTAAGTGAGGCAGCTCATTCTCAGTCAGTATTCCACAGGGATCATCCTGTACGTCAGTGTACCTGACTCGCTGAACGTTTTCCACCTGTAACGCTAGTGATATCGTCAATGCTGCATCAATGACACGCGGAATATTGATGTATTTAATTTGTGAATGTTAACTTGCATTTCTCACTGAAAAGATCAGTTGTGGTAATTTGCTGTATCAATATATTTTTGGATTTTATCTCAGTGCCATAGACATCATGCTGAAATCATTTGAATGTTTACCACCGGTGAAAGTGGAGATCTTTATCAACTCTTGCATCCACATTTGAATGCTGTATATAAAAATCATTTTCCATGATCCCTTCAAGACTTTTTGTTGTGAAGTTGCTGTGAGTGAGTTGACAACCTGACTTGTTAATCACTTTAAATGCATTTCAGAACAGATGTGATCTGTAGAGCATGACAAGCTTGTGGTCAATGCTGTTTTGAATTTTAAAAAATGTGTGTATAAAAAAAAATAATTTACTTATTGAAGAGACCAACATGATTTTGCACAATTAAAACATACCACTTCACTGTAACCTGTTTAAATCTGTTCAGGTCCATTGTACACTACACCACACTGGCATTATCATTCTTCAGTCATTCATGTGGATTCAAGATAATCACTGTTAAAAGCACACTCTTTCCAAAAAAGTATTGGCGGAGAGACAAAAGCTTGAGTTTGTAATAAATTTATTTGTCTGTGATGTGCGTTGCGTTTTTGCAGCGGAGCTCCTAACCGTCCCCTTCTTCTTGTTCTTGTGCTCGTAAGAAGCTGGCCTTTTTCTGGGCGACGCGATCCTTCCTCTGTGCCAGAGATAACTTGGCGCGATTCCACCTGCCCGGAAAGAATCGTAACAACGGCTCCATTAACATTCAGCACAGCAGAGGGAAATGTTTGTCCGCTTAGCTCTGGGATCTTCCCAGTACAGCTATTCAATACTTAAGACAGGGAGCTTGCTTTAAATACAGCCAGTTATTTTCCCAGGGTATCAATGTGATGTGGGTATTTTAAGTGTTAACAGTCACAATTTGTGTATGTTGTGTTGCATTATCACCAATGCTGGCTCAAACACAATCATGACATTGAAATAAGCACCCACCTCTTCTTCTTGATGTCTTTTGTGGCTTTCTTTTCGTGGGCGGGGTTTGCTCTGATACTGGCGTGTGCTTTTTTGTACATTTCTTCGACCTGTGAGAACAAAAACGACACGTTAATGCATCACATCTAGTAGGACTATTGGCAAGAATCTGGCGATACGATACGCATCACGATACGTGGGTCACGATTGAATATATTTCGATACTGTGCGTAAGGAGATATATTGGGGGAAAAAAAAAAAAAAAAAAAGTGCATAAAAGTCAAAGAAGTTTACTTTAGGTAAACAATTCAATACACAGAAAATCAAACTGCCAGTTTGGTATTGTGGTTCACAGGTTCTTAGTGAGCTAATGTGTCTATGCTAAAGTAGGCCAAAGTTCAGCCATGGCTACATTGTTAGCTTCTAGCAAAAAGTCAGGCACTGCTAGGCACTGCTAGGCAAGGACACTAGTGGTGCGTCTCAGCATAGCCATCAAGTGGTAGGGTAAAAATCGATATTGCGTTTTTGAAAATCTATATAGTAATGCTAAATAAAAATATCACGATACTCAAGGTATCGATTTTTTCTTACACCCCTAACATCTAGGGCATTTCACTGTGCATGGTGATTCGTCTTGCTTCTCTCAGCCCCGTCTTGAAAGGACAGTAAACATCAGCTAATGCAAATGAAGGACCAACTACATTTTGCTCAGCATGCTTTGTATCATCATCAAGAAGCAGAGAACCAGAAAACAGCAGTGAAATCACTGACAAACCAAACCATCGTAGTAAGGCTCATGTAAATATGCACAAATGATGCAGCTGCAGAGGAGACGCAACATTTGAGCACTGGGCTTCAGGGTGGTTTGTGGACAGTTCAGGGTGGGTCCACAGACGTTACCTTTACTGTTGCAATTGTCTTGTACATACTGCTAAGATGGTATGACAGACACCAACATATTACATGCACAACGCAGGCTGACCGGCTATCAAAACAAAGAAGCTCAGAGAGAAAACACTCACACTCTCTGCTCAGGCCGCCATTAATCATCTGTATCTTTACATAGCAAATGGTTGTTTATTGCCATTTTAATGTTTTGAATATCGAGTACAGCCCCTTTGAACTTTGTCATTAAAGAATTATGATGAAAATATGTACTGAGCAACATTTTACAATTTCAAAATAAACTTGTCAGTGCACTCTGGTGGACAACTAATGTAATTTAGACCTGCTTCTAATTACCTCAAACATACTGTAGGCATTTATGTACTGCAATTTATACCTTATTGCGCCAACTATAGAGGGTTTTTACCGACGTCACGTTCTGGGCGGTAACCTGGATGCGCGGCAACCTGGATGCGCGGCCATATTTGAGGCACTCAAATATGTGTAAACAACTGAATGGAGTAATGGAGTATTGTGCACTTTGGATACTTTACGTCTAAACAACAGAACAAGCTCATCAAAACGCGTCCAAGATGCAATGGCATGGGAGGACTTGGACCACAAAAAAGGCGCGATATTTGGAGAAATGACAGTACTGGCGGTGCAGATCCCTACAAGTTGGCTCCTCTTCTTGGATCCATGGCGACCCGGTGATTCTTCCTTCAGTTGCATATACCGATATAGTCAACTACCTGGTTTTCTCGCCGAGCCCAAACACAGCGGAAGACCTTAAATCCTGCAAAAGTTTGGAGGCCTATAAGCAGATGGTGTGTGGATGGGTGAGGGAGACGCAGTACCAAGTCATTAACGACCATTGTGTTGTGAAGGCCAAAGTAAGTAATGCAATAACGTCTTTAATCAACCTAACCTCAACTGTATGATATCATTGCGATACTCAAGGTGTAGCCAAGTGACTCTCAATCGTTTATTTTCATTTCAAAGACCGAACAAGACAGATTTCCCCTCGTAGATCCTGGTTGAGCTTTGCCAACCACAAGCGCCTCCTTTCCTCTGATAACTTCTGGCATTCCTCTGCCTGGTTTTTAATAACTTTGGAAGTCGATAATATTCCAGATGTTTTTCTCGGTCTGACCTATTGGTACAACCTAAAACACGGCAATAATTAACCATTTTCCTTGACGCCGTTCGGGATCTACTTCAGTGCCTGTGCTTTGTTGTGATGCGGAGTACCTCCAACATGGCAACTTCTGGTCTGATGACGCGTCGTGAAAACCCTCTATAGGCCAATAGACATCTGTAATTAACTAATATCGGTCAGCCATAAAACGTATTCGGCTCCGTTTTCCATGACTTCCAGTTAACCGTGCTGTAAATATTTCTCCTGTCAACGCATGTCCATGTCTTGAATACAAGTACCAATCACTTTTATATTAAAATCAATTACTTTACAGAGTGATATGCATCAAATGCATAACATGAATCCATGACTGCTGTTTTTCATTACCTCCTGTCACTGAACTCTCTCTCTGCAAAAGGACGTGTATCACAGGACTCCCAAAGGACGGTTGAACTGAAGCGCAGCGATTTCATTCATGACATTGGCATATCATTTTATATTACGCAAAACTGGCCGAAACAATAGACGTTGAGGTTGCACGTGTAACTATGGCCAGAGATGCTTCACTGCAGCGTCAAAGCTGCCGCGTGGCGTCTGTTCGTACCGTGTCTGGCGTGACTCCGTTCTTGATGAAGCGAGAGAACTGTTTCTTGTAGGCGTCCTCGTCCTCCTCCATCAGGTAGGACATGTAGTCGGCCACGTTCATGCCCATGATGTGTTTCCGATGCACCTCTGCGTTGAACTCTTTACTCTCTGTGTCGTAACCGGGGAAACGCTTTAGGCTAGGAACAAGGAAGAGCAGAAATCACATTTAGGACTGGTGACGGAGTCAATTCAGCATTTCCAAACACTAACTCTCAGCTGACTATCTACCTTTTTGCACTTTTCCAATTTTTTTTTTCTAAATAATTGTGGTTTCTTGTAATTATAGTCATCCTTCCTACAGTACTCTGCTAAAATAATCACACTGAGACAATGACGTGACGTTTGCTTTGGCTTGCTTCTCTCAGCCCCGTCTTGAAAGGACAGTAAACATCAGCTAATGCAAATGAAGGACCAACTACATTTTGCTCAGCATGCTTTGTATCATCATCAAGAAGCAGAGAAGAACCAGTAACCACAAACTGGACCAGTCAGTCATCACCCCCACAGTGCAAAAATTATGATTGGCTTTATGCCAAAGGAAAAATGTCTGGGAAAAAAAAACCCACCTAATATCTCTCAAAAATGCTACTTCTGAGAGCTAAGTGAATTGTATTGATGCAATCATAACACACTTCATTTGTAAGTAAAACTCAAACACACATTTTGGTTGTTGCAGAACTTTGAATCCTAACTGGAAAGCACACATCTGGTGCAGAGGTGAAGTAGCAAAATAAATAAATAAATAAATGAAATGCTGCAGTGGGAATAGGTGCCATTCTCATATCATACTGACCTGTGAGGAATGGCCAGGCCTCCGTCGACTGCCCCCTTCAGCGCTCCAAAAACCTTGTTCCCTGTGGTGGTTCTGGCCAGACCTGCATCCAGGTAACAGGTAAAGGCACCGGGCTGTCCGTCTACGCTTTCCACGTTGAACTCATCTCCCGTCACCTCCACCTGACCCTCGTACACCTGGTCCATGCCAAACTTGTGCAGCAGCTAAGAGGAAGGTTCAAAAGAGGATATGAGAAAACGGTTACAGCAACAAACACACACTGATCACACTCTTACTCATTTTAAAATATGATACAATAGCCTGAAGCACAAAGTCAGCACAATTCTCACTGTCCTCTTCATGTGCTGATGCCAGCAACTTTCTCTGTGTGTGGGGTCTTACCCGGCGAGCCAGCAGCAGCCCGGTGCAGTAGGCCGCAGCATAGTTAGTAAGGCCTACAGTGATGCCATATTTGGGAAGCTCGTGAGAGTAAGAAGCACACACAATATGGTCTCCTTCAATCTTTGCATAAGCGATCTGGACAAGAGAGAGAGAATGGCGAGTCAGGTTATTTCCAATATGTGACCACGTGAGTTTCCCTCGTCCTCCCAGTCACTGACCTGGCAGCAGATGTCCCTGTTGGAGAACCTGACGATCATGCGGTACTTGGGCGTGTTGTACTTGTTCTTGTCCTGCACAACCAGGCGCTTGCGGGCAAAGAAATCCGTTTTTCCCTCTGTACGTTAGACATAACAAGAGCCAATAATTACTGAAGCACTATTTTAATAATACAAAAAGGGCTACGATGCATAATAATAAATGCTGTTGTGTAGAGAATGATGTCTAACCTCTTCTTCTCCTGAATTTGACTTCATATCTCTTGAAGTAGGCCTTGTTCTTCACCACTTTGACGAAACCCTAAGGGAAAGCACAGTCATGGTGTTACCATGCTGGCTGTAACCGGAAGCGTAGCATACATACCACTAAAAAAAAAGTCAACTATTTTAAACTTCACTGTGTTGACAATGCCACATAAAAACACCTAAATATGTTATTAACCCTTGTGTTGACTTCGGGTCACATTGACCAGTTTTAAATTTTTGTTTTATATCAGAAAATATTGGACGTAGAAATAAGCACTGAAAATGTGTAGAAGAAAAATTTAAAATGATGGAAAAAGCAAAAACAAATTGTGAAAAAGGTGTCACAAATGTGTGTTTTTTTTCCAAGGTTGAAACGAAGACAACACAAGGGTTAAAAGCCATTGAGGCGCCACGCTGGAGCACAGCAGCTCGCCGGCACAGTGCGACCAAACAACCGCGGTCATCCACGAACATCTAGCACCCCAACCGCTGGAAACACTTTTCTACCATCTGACACATCTCTACACACCCAGACTGTCTGCACTGAATGTATATCGATATTGTTTACTCACCATTTTAAGCGGATTTTTCTCGCCTTCCTCTTGGACTCAGATGTGTCTCTTTGCGCCGGAAGTTGACTTGGCTACTTTTTCCTCATGAATGGGGCGTCTGTTGAGCAGGCAGCGCCCCCTGCTGCCCCGGTGGACAACACGCATGAACCGACAGGGGGCAGCAGCGACACAGACACAGCAGGGCTTCACTCTTTTTCTGCACAGTGATTTAGTTTGTATCTTTAGTGTATGTTAGGTAAAAACGATATAAATATGTTTTCCTCTTCTGTATTTCTGGAGCTGAATTCTCTTATAATACTACTAATAGACCTTTTTCACAGCAGACATGTTGACATGTCATAGCAGGAAAAGCACAGGTGTATTCAAAACCATTAATGATGGCTGCATTCCACTGAGGAGAGACCCTGGTGTTGAGCATGCTGACTCACTGAAATATCTTACTGGGACACTTGATGGAACTGAGCCATTGTTAAGGTTATCAGTTTCAGCTGTGCTTTTCCTACTATGACAAGTCAACACGTCTGCTGTGAAAAAGGTCCATAGTCCGTTGTTTTTAGTTAAATAATGATACCAATGCTTTATTAATAGAGCACTTTTTTTATTTTACGAGAAAGTGCTTTACAAAACAGAAAAAATAGAAAAGAGAAGACAATTTCACAACAGTTATTACAAATACATTTACAAATATTTAAATGCATTTAAAAGAAGGAAAGAGGTAAAATGATGAACAATTTAAATTAAATAATAAAAAGAACAAGAAGAAGGACAGTAAATGATCATTATTATAACCACTACCATTTGCATTGTTATCAACCAGTTAGTTTGGGTCAAGCTCATAAATATATGAATCCCAAAACCAACTGGCTATTGCAGGGACGAAAAGAGAATGATTTAGCAATTGAAATGGTTTAATGAAGATCTTCAATATGTCTGACACGCACTATGATGAGGCCTGTTTGCTTTCAGACAACCTTGTGAGGCAAGCTCTGTTTATGTATCATCCTTCTGTGTTGTGAATAGAGCTTCTTAACAAACTGATGACAATTACGGCTGGAAAGGTCAAAAGGATGATATCGCTGAAGCTTGGGTGGATTTTAAATCCAGAGAGGTCACAATATTTGACCACTGAATCAGGGGACAGATTTTTGTCTGAGCAAGCTGCCCACCTACGTACAATACGTTTCCTCATAGATTGTTTACTGTTTCCTAGGTCAAACATACAAATCGAATTTTTTAAGCCAACATAGCGTTGAAACCTTTGGATGCTATAAGAAAAAAATGAAAACATTTGAACATTTACACTTCTGTAACAAGTGGGATAGAAAGCTCCAAAACATCTACTACTAAAGGGAACTTGTGGTTAAAATGTTCAGCGTACAATTTAAAAAAATATATCTTTATAGTTTTTTTCTTCTATAGATAATCCTGTGTGAATGCAAAATTGTGACTAAAAAGTAATTTTTGTCAGTGACAAAAAGAGTGACATGAGTAACAAAAACAGTAATAGTAAAATGCTTCTTACACTGTGGACCCGCCTATTTCCAAACACCGAAATGGCGTTACTGCTGATCCACCCATTGAAATCTGCTGTGATTAATATGAGTGGTGTCATTCAAAGGGCTCAGTATTACTCATCAGGTCCCAAGGGTCATGGACATGGACAGGAGTGTATCTAGATGCAGGACTGCACAGATAACAGTCCTGATATCAGGAACAGACTAAGGGAATTTCCAAAAACTCAACACCTGACACAAGAAGCAACATGAAACAAAATCAAAGCAAATGGATTTTCTGCCTTGTTAATCTGTGCTGTTAAAAAAAACATGATTATATCTCCATATATCCATTATCTTAGCATATTTTCTTGTTTTACTTTTATTGTAAAACACCTTGTAACTTTGTTCAGAAAAGTGCTATATAAACTAGAAGGGCACTCGGAGAACGCAGACCATGCCCTATCTTGCAATGTTAACGAAAGTGAAATATAATTTGTGTTTATTCAACTGGGTTCTTCCTTGGCCCATGTTACACCATTCCACCAAGTTTCATGAAAATCAGGGCCAGTAGTCTTTCCCTAATCCTGCTGACAGACAGACAAACTGAACTGAAAACATATCTTCCTTCAGTTAAGTGCAGTTCTTACCTTTATTGTCCCTCGAGGGGAAATTTGTTTGCAGTAGAGGGTAAAACCGCAAACACAACATACAACAGGACATGGGACAATAATGTAACAACAGTAAGAGAAAACAACCAAATAAAAAAAGTGTATTACTTTAACAGTATCCAACCATTTCAATGGAAGCCATGATAAAGTGCCGCTAAGCAGGGCAGTCACAGTTCACTGCAAATGACCTGGCGAAGGTAATACAGTTCTTAAGTTACTCTATGTTGATACAGCAGTAAATAGCTGGTGTTATTTAAATTTAAACAGTGTTGGAGGAAGTATTGAGCCGAGAGTTGAGAAGATTGATACCACTCTACAGCAAGCTAAAAATGAAGCTATTGCTAGGACACTCTTAGCTTAGCTTAGCAGCCTAGAAACAGGGAAAAACAGCTCCTCTAATGCTCACTAATTAACGCTATAATTTCTTGGCCGAGCACAGTGACTGAGCTTAGTTAGCTGGCTGCTAGCGGTAGCTTCATATTTACCGTACAAACATGAGAGCGGTATCAATCTTTTCAGCTAACTCTAGCGCAAAAAAAAAAGGAAATAAGAGTGGTTCCAAAATGTCAACCTAATCCTTTGAAATAGTGCAGAACCAGAAACCTTGTTTACACCTTAGTTTTTGTATGAATTAAACAAACAATCTATAACATGTTAATAGCTTTAGAGGTGCTGTATATGCCAGATTTTGTTACCTTTGGACAGAGCCAGGCTAGCCATTTCCTCATTTCCACTCTTTATGCTAAGCTAAGCTAAACTAAGTGGTATCTGGATGTAGCTTCATATAGACATGAGAGTGGTATCAGTCTTTTTTTTTAATTTAACTCTCAGTGAATAATCAAATAAGTGTATTTTCCAAAATTATTTTAAAGTAGCATGAAATTGAAAAACTCAAGCATAGAGCAAGTAACCTATGTGAAAAAAAGTACAGAAGGCCTACTTGAGTAAATGTACTTATATGCCACCACCACTGATTTTAAAACTAGTGTTCCCCCCCCCCCCCCCCCCCCCCCCAAGATGACTGGATTTAGTTATAAGTTTAGACTTGAAATATTGTGTGATACATGTTTTATTCATGTAGGACTTACTGAGCAAGGAGGCTGCTTTTCATTGACACGTAGACAATTCAGTGTCCATTTGACACATTTTGTTTTGTGGAAAAAATAAATCCTAGAGCGATTACTTGGTCAAATGATGAAACCAGTAGTTCAGTGTGAGTCTATCTGTTAGCCCTATCGACAACTACTGAAAAAAAGGAACTGGGGTGTTCTCCTTTTCCGTTCGAGCAGAGACAGATAATATCCCTCACTGTCACGGTGCAGATGTTCTCAGTGTTAGATAAGAAAAGTCAGAGTCACTCTTGTGGACAGCTTGCTCGCAGTCGCTCAAGCTCTGTTTCTGCAGAACTGATTTCACAAGAAAAGCAACTGTCCAGTCATCCTCTGCAGCAGTAGTCAGTGGTTGACAGGGGTTCGCCCTGGGGCGGAGGGTGTGGTCAGTAACAAATGGGTAAAACTAGTAGTACATTTGTCCACTTGACTTTCCCATCCTACATTTAGCTTATTATCTTATGTTTCTTTTTGCCTCCCGTACTTATGTAATATCAACAATGAGATCCACCAGTAATTGTTTTGTGTGCTGCCCGACTCGTGCTTTCATCCTAAAAGTCACAAAATAGAATTGAAAAAATATGACTTTGAGGATACAGCTAGACTTGAAATGACTTGCAGAAATTCACATATCAACAAATGTGTTAACAGGCACACCACAGATAAGAAGACTGCACTTTGTTGACAAGCAACACACTGTTGTCTTTCCTGCCTCTTTCTCACTGCTCATTGCATATGGATTTATTTTCATGTGCATGCAGAAATATTGGAAAGGTAGCCATTTTTAGTTCATAACGAATAAAAGAGACAGGTGTAATTACATCTGCAACATGCATATACCTCATTAACCTGCAACGTATTTTTCAGCGTTCGAATGATATCGATATACAATACAGTTCAAGTTATTTCACCTGGATGACAAACAGTAGCACACGCAGCAAAAACCAAATCAGTTGTGCTGAAACTAAACTGAGTTCTGCCAACTTTAACACCAGACAGCATATTTCTGGAACCGCAGAGATGGTGCAGAGTTAAAGTTTCTGTGTGATAGCCCAGCCTATTTTTTTCTCCACCCGTCATGTGAACAGTGTTTTACACACCATGCAGAAATAGGGGAGAAATTGGGTTACATACAAACGCTATGAAAAGTATTTAAAAACACCCAACACAGGAAATAAAAGAATGCATAGACACACATGAACTGCAGGCTTATTTAGGCATGACTATGCATGTGGAACTCTGACCTTTCAAACGGCCACCTCAACCCCCCCAGACATGCACAGAGACACAATGACCAGGAAGCACCGAGCAGGTTTCTTCACACACTACACACCAACGTCCCCACGATGATATTCTCAGTATCTGGGAGGGAAATTTACAACCAGAAACGGACTGGTTACAAACAAGGGGAGCTGCTGATCACAGTGATGGATGAGGGAGGTGATTTGTGGAGTGTTTACAGCATAAATTCAAACATCTGTTTAGTATGATGTGAGAGTTTCTTTTCAGTGTTTTTTTTCACACTTCTAAGGTTGCTTTTTTTTTCTTCTTTATTTTGACTTAGAAAACGTGGCCTCGCTGACCCTGGGCCAAGATTTTAGGATCTTTGGGGTATATGATCATACAATAGTTAGAGTTAAATGAGAATAATCATCCCAACAAGTAAACTCTAACATTAATCAAATCAATGTACAGTGTTACACAGACAAAAAGCTCCCCTTTCTGCTGCAGGACAAAAAAAAAAAATGAAGTGAGAGTATAGGCGACAAAAAAACAATACGTTTGTGGACCTCCTGTGTGAAAGAATAACTGTCTTGCGGCAGCAGCGTCCAGTAAATCATTCATTGTGTTCACACCCGGTCCCTATCTTGTGGCTGCAGTTGGGGCCAAGCTGAGAGCTTGATGAGATTTGGACTGGCAGGGAAGGGGGGGGGGGACTTTATGCAGTTAAACCTAAGGAAAATGACTAAAATCAGATTGTAGCTGGAGGGAAAGGGACTGAGATAGTTTAAAAGGGAGAGGGAGGGGGTTGTTACACTGTGGTTAGAGTTCTGGAGCCAAAGGAACCTGTGAGGGGATGAGATAGCATGATGTGGTTTCACAGAGTGGAGGTACAGAGGTGAACGCTCACACTGAGAGCCTGGGACTAAACAGAGACTAACTCAGGGAAAGACAGTTTAGCCACAATAGGCTATCATGGCATGAATCCATTGCATAGCAGTACACTGTGTAAAATCTACTTTTTGTGATTATGTATGACAAAAAAAAGATCTCTGGTTTAAAATTCTTCTCTGAAGTCTGAATTCCTGGAAGTATAAAACTGCAGAAGAGACTGAATGACTTTTTACCCCCCTTTTTTTCGTTTCTATTTGAGTCTGCAAGAAGTGTTTGAGTTTCACTTGTCAACAGTCTGACTTAAAGTCTGAACTCTCTTACAAATGAAAAGTTGAATTCACGGTCATTAAAACGCCCCTTGGCCTAATTCCAAACACTCTGGAGTTTTTCTGCTCCAGCTTAATTTGGTCTGGTATATGACCAGTATCTTATGGAGGCTAATGTTGGCTTATGTTAGCAAACTTCAGCTTGATATTGTAACAGATTTCATTGAGCCACTTCACTGACTTGATCATTTTATCCATTTTCCTTTTTCTTTATTTGTTTATTTGACAGGGACAGTGCTTATTAATCAACAGCATGGTAACTTTGTAAAAAAAAAAATAAGCCAGAGTTAACTCCACAGGCTAATTTTCATCCGTTGTCCCTGGCCAGTTTTGAAATGGCAACCCATAGAAATACATAAACTGACTTATTACAGTCTGCATGTAAACGGAATATACAGACTAATAACTTGTGTTACTGTTTGCATCATTGTTTCCATATTTTGGGACATGTAGCCAAAAATGGACACTTTAGCAAATGGTACAAACATATGGTACTGTATATACATCTCACTTTAAACTGAATTGCACAGAATCAAAATCAAGACAACATTTTTGACAAGCTGCTGCGTGACTCTCTGCTCCTCTTGACAGCATTCACATACATGTGGTATGAAAGCCCCAGGTATATTTAAAACTATGTGGAGTCCTCACAGTCTCTCTCTCTCTATCCTTGCGAGGGCCGAAAGGACTTGAGCTTGAGAAAAAGAACCTCATGGCTCACCAGCACAAGTCTTTATTTAACCCTGCGACTGTGATCCGCACCTTCGACAAAAAAAGTGCTGCTGAAAAAGCAAAGCATAAATACAAGAAACCACCCCCCCCCCCCCCCCCCCCGCCCCCCTCCACCCCCCCGCCCCCCTCCACCCCCCCCATCCTCCCCCTTTCCCCTTCTTTCGATCACTGCGATTGGGCTTCTATTTCAATCACATACTTGCTGTAAGACTCAAAGAGCGAGAATCAAGGTCTGTGGGGGAAGAGGTGGTGGTGGGGGGGGGGGGGGGAGTTACAGAGAGACAAGAGGCTGTGGCAACACTGATAGCGTCTTCTCCACTCTGCGTTTGGTTTCCTGTTCTGAGTCAGTGTGTTACTCTGAGTTTGAATGTCAGAGTTACTATCCTTCTCTGCGTCTTTCACTTTTCTGACGAGCACCGTCTGAATGCTGTCAATGTCAGCAGCTGAATTCCAAACAGGGCCTGTTTATAATATTTCAACTGAATGTCTCTCATGAGATGTGATTGAGCAACCATGATCTGTCCATACTGTAGATTGCCATGTGTTGTAGAAATAATTCAAGTCTGAAATTCTCTTAATTCTACAGGGGAAAAAAGATAATTAACAGTTTGGTTTTTGTCTTTGCTCGTGGCCTTCTGTGTGAGAAATCATACAGAGGTGAGAATTAGATCCGTGTTTTTTAAACCTTTTCAGCAAATTAAACCTTTTAGAATCATACTTTCTAATGAAGGTCAAGTGCTGGCATGATAGGAGTTATCAGAAAAATGCCAATCACCAACATGAAATGTGGTCTAAAGTGAAACGAGTCACAGAAATTTAACATTTTGTATTTTTTTGTTTGTAACTTTGCATTTATAATTCCACAAAGAAAGAGTCATCTTTAAAAA
This sequence comes from Zingel zingel, assembly GCA_023566125.1. Taxonomy (NCBI): domain Eukaryota; kingdom Metazoa; phylum Chordata; class Actinopteri; order Perciformes; family Percidae; genus Zingel; species Zingel zingel. Next base: position 36,293,586 of record CM042324.1, read on the forward strand.
AAGAAATAAAAAAAGACTTTAAACGAGAATAACAGCTTGTGATAATGAAAGGAAATCAATTCTGAAAAGCAACTTAACTGATTTATTTTTGTACTATGCAAATGTCCAAAGATTATGTCACCCGTGGACCCATTTATCAAAACACGAATCAGTGTTTTTGTTTAACTGTCATGACTGACTAACATGAAAATTAATTTCTGAGAGTGAGAGAGGGGGGGAAGAAAGAACGGGAGAGTGTGCGTGTGTGTGTGTGTGTGTGTGTGTGTGTGTGTGTGTGTGTGTGTGTCTCACTCTGAGGAGCAGAGGCTTTTGCGGTCTCTGCAGCTTGTGACTGATATTCAGACTGTGGACAGAGTTCAGGACAGTGTGTATGGTCCTCAGAGCCGGGACACCTGTAGCGTCAGTGCTGTGTGAGTATGGGACATGTGTTTCAGCTTTACGCCTCGGCTATCTGCGCTTTGCTTGCAGCTCTCTTAACTTGTTGCAGCTGCATCAAACAAACTCTGTTCCCACATCGGAGAAAAATCGATATCGCTTTGCTTTGGTCCGACCTGGTCTGAACAGACAGCGCTCAAATCTTCGCTATGATTTGAGCCTGACAGATTTCTACTCGACACTTTTTCGTATATGAAGAATTCCATTCATCCTATTTTGAATATTCCACTTGGCACTTATGTATTCTATTCTGCATGTTCTTTCAGTGGACAGCCTAATTGGGGCTGAGTGTGGGCCGGGAGGGGTTTAATGATGCAAAACGGTCAGGCTGGCTGGCCGGAGTCAGTGCGGGTAAGCTGAAGCAGTGAAACTGTATAGGGATACTTGGGCTTCCCACCAGCAGGCTGTTGGGCAGAGCGGCCGTCCGCGTCTCATTAACAGGATCAACTTACAACCAGTCAAACAAATAGGTCATTATTATCCATCACAGCCACGCTCTGCCTGCATGGATCTACCAACACGCACGTTTGTATGTAGCATCACAAATGACATTGTTACCGGCCTGTGTTTGAGTCCTTTGGCTTGACGATCGTTCAAAATGACCACCGCTTGTAATGTGAATCTCTACAGCATTCTAAGCAGACTGGCAAGCGGACATATCCAATCTCGGTTTTAAATATTTTAATTTATTGCGATGTTCAGGCAGCTTTTCCAACTGGACACCAATTGGAAATGAATAATAGTTAAAAAATAATAGATACTAGATTTTCTTTTTAAGAAAAGTCTACCGTGTGGTAATATTATCAGTGTATTAATAACACACACTCAACTTGTTAAATAAATACTTAGTCTAGCTAACATAAGCATATAGTAAACTCTATAAAACATCCTTGTAAACTTCCTCTTATCTGATTCCGCCTCTGTCACATTTACTGCGATTAAAAAGGCTGCGTCCTCCCCAGTCCCATATCTACAGGGATCCTTCGGGAGGGGGGCGGTAGTGGTCCCGCTTTTGGCCACCTGCCCCGCGACACCTGGTAAACGATACGGCCTACTCTGCGCATGCGTAATAGCCTGCCAAAAATCCCAACGCAGTCTCGCTTGACAACCAATAGTGTTCCAATCTGTCCAGAGATAAAGTCAGAGCAGCGTGGAGCGGAGTGAAGTGGAGTGGAGGATTTCAGACCTGAGCAGCACCGAAACACAAAAACAACAACATGCCGAGGTCTTTCCTGGTGAAGAGTAAAAGGGCCCACAGCTACCACCAGCCCCGGTACCTCCACGACGACTGCAGTGGACTGGACACTTTTCTGGCACACGTGTGCGCAGGTAGGTTCATTTGTGCGTAATTACGCACGGGAATTGTTTAATAACGCCAGTAAGAGCGATTCGTCCCCGTGGAAATTATTCACATCTGATTTAATTTCCTCTATCTACAAATAGACACCAGTTGCACAGTTAGTCAAATTCATTGCGCTCCTCTGCTGTCATTAGAGACCAAATCTCAGGCGGAGTTTGAGTCCAACTTGGAGCCGCAGGAGGATGTGAGAAGCGGCGGCGCTGACAGACTGTCCCCCGGGTCCAGGCTGCTGTCCCCGGGGTCGCTGTCCTCCAGCTCCCCGCTGAGCTGGGGAGGCAGTGTGTGTGACAGATCCTCCGACTGTGATTTCTGGCGTCCCCCGTCTCCCTCCTCTTCGCCAGGTCTGTTTTCATCCAGACTTTTTTTCTACAGTTGTTTTGAGAAGTGTCAGGAGAGTATTAAAATATAACGCAAAGTTTGGTGTCATGCATATCTGTAACTGTATAAGGGTGTCATTATCATTAGACCAGTGAGCTTATACTATAGCTACATTTAAAATGTTAGTTTTCAATCCATATCAACTTTATGAGTGGGTAACATCTTTTGAACATTTCCAGCACTGTTAATACTTTTTTGATTGTTTATGACGTAAATTGTCAAGATTTGTAAATCAAATAGGGGAATCAATGCATACAAATGTTATAACGGCCTACTTTTTTTCATTGAAAACAATGACAATGTCTTCAATATGTATTTGTTAAATGTAGGTTGCAACATTTTGATGCGGGGACTTGAGGGTTTCCGTTGTTTATTGCTGTCTAAAGTTACTATTATGCATGTCACGCCAGGCCCAGTGCAATTTCCAAATGGTCAAATTTTAAGACACGCCATGAACTGCAGATCGCATTTATCAGTTAGAATATCAACTCACACTAAATCCATATTAACTTCCAGATTCAGAGAAATGCTCCATTCCAGCAGCGGAGGACGGCCAACACTTCAACAGCCCGCTCTTTCCTTACTCCTGGACGGCGTACTCCGGCTCTGAGCTGAGGCATCTGGTTCAGGGCCCATATCATCGCCACCTCCAGGGCCCCAGGGAGCCTCACTTACCCGTCAGCGTCTACGGTGCGGAGGACAGCGGCGCCAAGCCGCTTTACGCACAGCGGGGCCCGGTGGCAGGATGCTACCAGGACTTTCCTTCAACGGCCCACCAAATGTGCAGGATGCGGGCTGGAGACGAGCTGTATGTGGATGTAAAACAGAAGCCCCGCGGTGCGGAGATCAAGTCTGAAAATGACTTAATTTGCTCTAACATCGAGTCAAGTGGATCCTATAAGTGCATTAAATGTTGCAAGGTACGTTAACCAATGTTTACTGAAGCCTTAGGCCTACGTGGTCCAAACCATAATAACCCATTTGTTTTGATATTGTTTGAGGTTGATGAGATGTTACATATGATCTTCGTGATGTTGTATTGGTGATCAGGGTATGCTATTATGCCCATTATATTCAAGTTTAATTTAAATGTAGCCTAATTTCAAAAATAAAATGTGACCGGCTTTGGGGATCAGTAGCCTATAGGCTATCCCCCCCACCCTCATTAGTTTGAAAGTGAGATAAGAATGTCATCCGTATTTCCAAAGGTGTTCTCCACGCCTCACGGGTTGGAGGTACATGTTCGGCGGTCTCACAGCGGGACGCGGCCGTTTGAGTGCGCGGTCTGCGGGAAAACCTTCGGACACGCAGTGAGCCTGGATCAGCACAGAGCGGTTCACTCGCAGGTAAGAAGTTGCTATATAAAGTCAAAGGCCCACATCCTGGACACAAAGGCCTCCGGATCACACATTTGCCACCACGACGTCCCTAACCCAGTCTGACCTTTTACTGTAGGCTATTTCTGCAGTCAAATCTAACGTTTTGAGGAATTCCACACTGATAAGGCTATTTTATATGTTTTACAGGAAAGGAGCTTCAGCTGTAAAATCTGCGGCAAAAGCTTTAAGCGCTCCTCCACGCTGTCCACGCACCTGCTCATCCACTCGGACACGCGTCCGTATCCGTGCCAGTACTGCGGGAAGAGGTTCCACCAGAAGTCCGACATGAAAAAACACACTTTCATCCACACAGGTGAGCCGCTGCTCAGACTGGCATTGATAAATGCAAAAAATGTCTCTACAGGGGCGCCCCTTAGTTCACTTGGTTGAGCGTCCTTACTGCAGCGGCGCTGGGTTCAATTCCGACCTGCGGCCCTTTGCTGCATGTCTTCCCAACTCGCTCAACCCCCTTCCCTGTCTACAACTGCCTTCTCAATTAAAGGCCGAAATGCCCCCCGCCCCCTCCAAACCAAAAAAATAATCTCTATATTGACATTTCCCAACTGTGTGATCTCTCCGCCGCTGCAGGTGAGAAGCCGCACAAGTGCCAGGTATGCGGGAAGGCCTTCAGTCAGAGCTCCAACCTCATCACGCACAGCAGGAAACACACAGGCTTCAAGCCGTTCGGCTGCGACCTGTGCGGGAAAGGCTTCCAGAGGAAAGTGGACCTGCGGAGACACAAGGAGACTCAGCACGGACTCAAATGAGCACACTTCGATCCTTTGAAATCCTGCACCTTTTTAATGCAGGCCTACTCTCACTATTCATATGGTCGTGTTTTATTTGATTCTATTGTTCGATGCCTTGCCCTTATTTTCCCCATTGTTACATGTAGTTAATTATTTAGCCTGAGATATTCTGGTTGATTTTATGGAAATAAAGTTTATTTATTGAGTGTGTTTTTACATGATTATTAAGCATTAAAAAGCATATAGCCGTTAGGCTGTGAACATTGCTTTCCAAAGCTGTATATTGTACATTTCTCGAATAAATTCTCACTTTTAAATGATCCGAGTCAAGAAATCCTGCCTTTTCAGTTTTGTCAATTAGCCCATATGTCAGGATTTAACCCTTGTGTTGTCTTCGTTTCAACCTTTTTTTCTGACATTTGTGACGCCTTTTTTCACAATTTGTTTTTGCTTTTTCCAACGTTTTAAATTTTAAAATTTTTCTTCTACACATTTTCAGCGCTTATTTCTACGTCCAATATTTTCTGATATAAAACAAAAATTTAAAACGGGCCAATGTGACCCGAAGTCAACACAAGGGTTAATCATTAACTTTTGGGTTTTATTTTTCAGTTAGGAGTTGACAAGCCTTACATTTCAGTCTTTATTTCATTATTTCCTAAATGACAGGAAAACATTTCTCATCATTTAGACTGTTTAGGTTTTAATCACGTTACAACACGTTTTAAAAATCCTTCTCTGCCTCCGTCCACTGATTGTACATGGATTGTAGGGACGTTGTGAGAAACGAGAAGCTGTGCCCGCCATCAATCACGTACCCAATCTGCATGACAGCTCCAAGTTATATCTCCACTATTAAATAGAAAAACGTTTTGTTGCGTGCGCCACCTGGTCAAAACCAAATATTTCCAGATACGCGCATTGTTAAAATACCCATATAACACATGACATTATGGTGCCATAAAGCTCCACGTGAAGGAAGTCCCCTTTATGACAGCAGCAGCTCCTCCAGCACAGCAACAAACTGGGAAAAGCTGGGTGTGATTTATTTGGCCGAGGAGAGGTTAAACACCCAGGGCTCTAAAACTTCAAGGATCTGATTTGCACATATCTCACCACAGATTGTGTACATACTGTATAGTAATGCTGCTACACAATATTGACAGTAAGTCAAACAGCCTGCAGACCAGCGGTGCAGTAGGTATTAACATAACTTAAGTTAAAGTATAATCAGAAAAATACTTTAAACAAGCTATTAAAAGTAAAAGTACTTGATGTAGAAAAATGTGTGACTGATATGCTATTATATATTATACCATTAGATTATTATTGCTCATGCATTCATTTAAAAGCCGGACTTTACTTTTGTTATTAAAACAATTGTTGGTTGAGGTGAAAATACTTCTGAGCTATTTTGTATCGTATTGAACAAAGATTATGTTCATTATGGATTCATCTGATGATTTTCTTCTCCATTAATAGATAGTTTGGTTTGTAAAAATTCTGATTTCACAAGGCTTTCGTTTTGGCCAACCAACAGTCCAAACCTTGCCAATATTACAAATAAATGAACATTGTTTAAAAGGAAAAACAGCAAATCCTCTCATTGAGAAGCTGGAACCATGACATGTTTTTGCGATGCATTTTTATTGCATGAAACGATTATCAAAATAGTTCCCAATTAATCTTCCGTCAATTGGTTTCAGCTGTACTTGTGTATATGAATGGGTAGTTTAATCTCTATACCAAAACAAACCTCTTAATTTGTAAAGTAACTAAAACTGTGAAATAATTGCAGTGAAGTAAAAAGTACAATATTTCCCATCTGAGAATTGTAGTGGAGCAGAAGTAGAAAGTGGCATGAGAAGAAAGTACCTCACGTTTGTGCTTAAGTAAATTTACTTCGTTAGACTCCACTGCTGTATCCTACATTAGGAGTAATCATAAACAATAAAAGGGACATGAGCTTTGGTTTCAAAAGTTATTACAACTTTATTTGTGGAAAACAAACATTATAGAAAATGCCGGATACCCACATATTTATTTAATTCAGTCAGTGATCCTGAATGTATATTTAGTATTCATACGTCCATGTCTCTGTGTGTGTCTCTGTGTGTGTGTGTGTGTGTGTGTCTCATTGTGCCGGGGCTTTAAACAGCCGCACTACATTCAGAAGGTCCTGCTCCTTTAGACCAAGCTCCTCCATCAGTGTGTTCAAATACTCGGTTGATGCTGGCGTCTCCAGGGCTTCTCGCACCACCGGAGACACCTCGGACAACCTGAAACACAAAATGATGCACAATCACACACCCTATTGTTTTTACAGATACCAGACAGCAAAACAAAACATTTAATAATAATAATAATAATTACATTTCGTAGGACGCATATATTCTAAAACTGAAAGCTCACGTCCTCGTCAGACAATGTCAAGTTATTATCAAGCTATTAAGTTCATATTGGAGCTGCTGAACTCTGATAGTAAATCTTAGCACAATGGAGCAAAGTGCAATAAAATACACCAGCACTCTTTACGATGTTGTACTGTCTGCACACTCATTCATGTCCTAAGATGTCTTATGTTGACTTTAGGTTTCTCTGTTACATGTTTGTGTTGTGAAGCAACAGATTGTAGCACTATGCCCAAGAGAAATTTCCCCTCAGGGACAATAAAGTGTAATCTATCCAAGTTGTGTCACAGGATCCAGTACGCTAAGGTATTGAGTTCATGTTGTTCTAAAAGAAAACAGAACCTACTGAGTCATTATGGATAACCGATGAGTAAACCCCAGATCGCGTCTTTAAAAAAAAAAAAGCCATGCACTGGATTTAAAGGGGTTCTAGTTTTTACTCAGCGCAGTCATCCAGATAACAACCTCCGCTCACTGCGTACATTTGTGCGTTTACATACACATCAGTATCCTGGTTTTGAGTCTTATTATATAGGATATGACGTTTACACGGAAGATGAGAAACCTGGTTATTCATCTCCCTGTACACATGATCTGTTTAAAAGGTTTCTGCCTGGTAAAAGGAGGTTTACCTCTCTGCTGTGTGCAATTGCTCTTGGGGGAATAATTATTCTTATTCTGCCGCAGGCTAAAATCACATCTCTTCCGACTGCACCTTGGCCAAGGAGATGATGGTCATTAAAAAATAAAATTTTAAAAATTGCACTCACATGTTGCACTTACATGTGGCTCTTTGTAGTTTGGCTTATTTGAGGCTAATGTGCTTGTTCGTGATTCTTGCTGTTCTGAGTTTGTACCTTCATGGTTGAATGCACCTATTGGAATTCGCTTTGGATAAAAGCGTCAGCTAAAAGAAATGTAATGTAAAATATGTAATGGAACTATTGGGTGTCTGTAGATGATAGAGTCCTAGCTGTAGGAGCGTCCTGAGAGAACATCTGTTGTGATTTGACACTATAAACCCTATGCCCTGCTACACCTTGCTACGCTCTGCAGTGCCCCGCTACACCCTGTAATGCCTTGCAGTGCCCTGCTACACCATTAACTACTACAACTACTATTTCTAGTCATAGTTCCATTATCTTTATTGTGACTATTATTGCCATTGTTCATCACCCCCCCAACCGGCACCGTCAGACACCGCCTACCAAGAGCCTGGGTCTGTCCCAGGTTTCTCCCTAAAAGGAAGTTCTTCCTCGCCACTGTCGCACTAAATGCTTGCTCTTGGGGGAATTACTGGAATTGTTGGGTCTTTGTAAATTATAGAGTGTGGTCTAGACCGACTATCTGTAAAGTGTCCTGAGATAACTCTTGTTATGATTTGACACTATGAATAAAATTGAATTGAATTAAATAAACAGTATCCAGGTTTCCGATTGTCTGTGTGCAGTTGTGTCACGGTTCCTGAACATCTCGGCCACTCATTTCTCTATGAACAGAGGATGTTCAGAAAACCAGAATAAGGTGTTGCCACAGTATCCTGGTAGTGGAGCACTCCAGCTGGCATATCCAGGTTTCTGAAGCCAGGATATGATATTTATACATGTGCAACTCATAACCGGGATACTCGATGACCCAAATCCTCCTCTAATAAACCTGATGTATGAACCTGACAGAGATGACTGAGAACGAAGACTGAGATGAGAGACATTTCATTCTTAGCTAGGTGTACCTGACAAACTGGCATCCGAGTGTCATTATGCCTGCTGCAGTAACATGGAATTTCACATCTGTACAGACCCCCCGAGTAAAGAGTGCTTACCTCCAGCTCTAAATCCACCATTTGCAAACTTCCACCTGATCTCCGTCACCTCTTTAACCCTTGTGTTGTCTTTGTTTCAACCTTGAAAAAAACATTCTGACATTTTTGACGCCTTTTTTCACAATTTGTTTTTGTAAAATTTTTCTTCTACACATTTTCAGCGCTTATTTCTACGTCCAATATTTTCTGATATAAAACAAAAATTTAAAACGGGCCAATATGACCCAAAGTAAACACCACCCCCCTACTCCCCCGTCCCTCCCCCCCTCTACCTGTCCTGTGTACCTGTGTGGAGGTGCACTGCTGGTTAATCTCCGGTTCACCCCAGGGTCTAGTGTTGCAGGGGGGGCATCCATTATTCAGCTGGCCCGAACAATAGAGGCCAGACTAGCTCCACAGCTGCCACGCAGCAGACAGATAAGGCAGCACACCAAATTATTCATGATGGAGGAATGGAAGGATGGAGAAGCTTGAAGTTAAAAGGGAACTAATGAAATCATAGAGTAGCAGTGGGACACGTGTCTGGGCTGTTTATCAAAGGTAAAATAAAAGCAGACTGTTAAGCCATCGAGTGGCTCACCGTGCAACAATTCACAATATCTAAATATCTACAGGTTATTAAGTGGTTCATCAGTCAGATCAAAACAGTGGTTTTAAAGATGTATCTCTCAACATTAACAGTCGACATCACAAGACACCTACAATCAGGTCAAAGCCACAGAGCACGGATAACAAATCTCTTTTCCTCCCTCACATACTGCAGCTCGAAAGTTTGATCACTACGCAAAAGATTACGGAGCACGTGTGTAGGATAATTATGTCAAATCTATTTCATTCTAGCCTAATCATTTTTATGTAATGCTACTTAAGGAAATTTTTGCAGTCACAGGGCTCCCTCACTTTAAGAGTTATAGATTTGTGTTACTTACTGCCCGTCAAGCTGCACAACACTTACTGTATTCCTTTGTTAAGTTCAAGAGAGCTCACAATGTAAGTTATGATATTGATACAAACTGACCTGGGGCCACTGAGGGAGTAATAAATCAGAGTCAGCCGGGCATCAGGTGAAAGTTTTCCCAGCCGGGGCAATTTAAAGTGCTCATTTTGCTTGGATGTATACAGAGGAACTGTGTGTCTGTGTGTGTATTTAACTTGAGAGTGTACATGGGCTGCTGTGTATGCCTTCTGCCCTGGATCACGGATCTGGAGAGGGGCAATCAGGTGGAGATAAGGCCATGGGGCGTCCATGTGTACTCAGGCGGGAGCAGCACGGAACTGTCCATGAACTGCCAGCAACACCAACACGCACACGCACACGCAAATGCACACACACAGACCATATGGCATGGGCTAGAAACAACGCCGCACCATAATAGCATCTTGTCAAAAGCACCATGAAGCTGAAAGTGAATCCAAGTCAGTTTAAAAAAAGTTGACTTGTTTTCTTCTTTGAATGAAGAACAGAAGCTGTTGGGTCACTTTGATTCATCAATCTGTTAATGCAACAGAAAATGATAGCATGACATTAATATAATGTCAGCTTTAGTTCTGCATTTGTTTAATTCATATTCATGTTCAATATGTTTGTTTATGTATGTATGCACCAACCACCACAGCAAATTCCTTGCTTTGGCAATAAACCCTTTCCTGATCGTATGTATAATGATTTTTGTTTACCTCATGACGTCTTACATAATACACAAAACATGTATTGCATAAGAGTTTGGTTGCTGTCCATTTAAACTTCTTTAGTTTAGATTATACCTTACGAGCTACACCTGCTGTAGAAAACACACTTTGTTCATGCACTCACACACAAACAGTTTCACACACCCAGGCAGTGAAGAACAGTGGTTTCAAGTTTGCTGACTGGGTGTATTCCCTGGGAAACAATTAACCTTGATTGCCTTGTGTCATAACTTTATTCTCTCTCACTACTCTCCTCAACAGCTGAGGAGCAGATAGTCCAGCTGTCATGGTGCATCCTCTTAACCCTGAAGTAACACATTCACACACACAGACACACACACTATGAACTTACAGATGGAGCAGCACGACGGCGATGAGGGTCCACTCTGGAGTTTTGTGGATGATGTTTGTGTTGCTGAACCTGTGGTGTTGACAAAAAGACTGGTCAATCATGACATAAAGAGTTATGTCATGTAAGAACATGTGTCTATGTGTTGCTGATCACTCTAACCACAAAGGGGAAAATGCACATCATTTTTAGGCAGGAGCAACCTTCTCTATAGGCAGGTGTCAAAAATCACCCGATTCTGATGATAAGTAAACTAGGAAAGCAAAATGGGCACAAGGCCGGAGCGACCACCACGAACACCGGCTGCAATAGTGCAGTGATGTATGCCACTGTGACAGCGCTGTGTATGTTCTTTGGTTAAAGCCTCTTGTCAGCACGGCCGCTGACAGCAGAAAAGAGAATTCCTGGAAGCAGTTACTCACTGCACAGTGATTTAATAGCACTCCTGTTGAAAACATCCTCACCAGCCAATGGGAACACAGAGTACTTCTATGGCAGGAAATGTTCAATTCTGGTGCAAGTTTGAGAGATTTTTTTAACAAACCAATTTACTGACTACTACTGTATCCTGGTCCTACCAGACTCTGGTACATTTCATTTGTACAGAGAGTCTGGCCACTCTCCATTGACAAGTGTTAACTTCCTTGAAGGCAGGTACTCTGTTGAAGTTTAAAGGCCCGGACACACAGAGCCGATAATCAGCTGTCAGTCTGGCGAGGTCAGTGACTCGAGTCTGGTCTGTGTGTTCCGTGCGGTCGTCTGTCCGAGGGACTGTCGTCCTTCATTTTGGCCGATTTGACATGTATAATCGGCGGGGCGGGCACTGCCGGCAGTCGGACTCAAATGACCCATCTGATTGGTAGAGTGCTAACCCGGAAACAGGAGCGGAATGAGCTTGACTATCGTCTTGCAAAATCTGACGAAAAACTTTTAAACTGACCTTTGTTGATCTGAAATGAAGACAGATTCAGAAACTGCACGGCCTATTTCTCTCTTAAAATGTTTTCAGAAACACGTTTCGGTGAACTATTTTAGCACAATATGAGATCGTATTCTGAACAAGCCGCCATGACAGTCTGTCTTTGAATTTCCGGAGAAACCAGACCCACGTGACGCATTCGTCCAATCAGCTGCAAGTTTTAATTTTTGGGCGACAATACAGATTAGCGCCGCCTGCTGTTATGGAGACGTATTACATCTCGTCTCTTCGGTGTGTTCTAAGGCATTTTTTTGACCAACTCTGGGAGACTGATCAGTCCCACTGCCTTTTCTGCCAACGGTTGGTCGTCTGGTTGGTGTGTAAGCTGCTTAACACTATTGGATCTGCCCAGAGCCACTCTGGATCTGCCATAACCAATCGCTAACGTTTGGTCGTGACGTTGGCTTAGTATCGCTAGCGTTCGCCTTAGCGCCTTAGCTTAACTCCTTCACCACTAACGGAGCGAGCTGGAAAATCTAACTTTTCCTGAACCCCGTGGGGAGGAGGGCCACAACATCATGGCCACCAACACAACTCGGCAAAGATTGTTCTTGCTCTGGCTTTAACTTCAGGATATTCGGCAGTGTTGCCACAACGGACAGAATGGCTTCGCTCGCATCTTTCTCCGCCGCCATTACGGAACTACAACTCAAACTAGTGCACAACCTCAACGTCATCGTTCTCAGCCACTCCTTCGGTTCGCTGATTGGACCGGTAAAGATTTGGCCGGAGAAAACCCGAGAATATACCGCAAACCCTGACGGCGTACTGAAGGAAAATTGAGCGGAAGTAGGTAGGAGGGCGGAGCCAGGCTAGGATCATGGATGTATAAACTGAAAATACTTTGAAGAAAGAACAACAATGGTGAAAGTAAGAAAAGGGATTTATTAGCTTGGACCGACTACGCGGTGGTGACTGAAAGGTCTGTGAGCCTACTTAACCGATCAGACTGATGTGTGTCGTCGTTTTCCGAAGCTCTCCGTTTGTGCCCGTCCAGACTGCAAAGCAACCCCGGAGTTTTTTTAAACCAAAACGGGGTCAGCAGTGTATTCAAACGTCTCCGTTTTAGAGGCTCTGAAACGCTGAAGCAGTGTGGACGCGTGGAGTAAATGTAGCAAAATATAGTTTTGTTTTTTTAGATTATTTTTTGGGCATTTTTAGGCCATTATTTGACAGGACAGCTGAATACATGAAAGGGGACAGAGAGGGGAAAGACATGCAGCAAAGGGCCGCAGGTTGGACTGAGCTATCCGGGCGACCATTTATTAAATTTTGTTAAAAGACAAATGTACAAACAAAACATAATCAACAAGCAGACAGTAGTGCTACAAGACTGGTCTATATAGTGGAGGAAAATGTGACATTAATAACAAAACAAGATAGGGCACTGTGTTTGCACAATAGACTATATTAATAATGACAGCAATAAGTAGCAATAGAGGAGTCAACCCCATGGCCATTGGTCCCAGTTCAGACAGATATTCGTTTTTCAAACCAAAAATTAGTAGTGTAAATGTAGCCTGTGTGAGGATGTCCAGCTGTCTGTCATTCCAATATCTCGAGAACTGTTCATTCGATCTACTTCACACTTGCCGAGTGTATTGCTGGGTATGAACAGGCCCCTTTATGAACAGGCACTGCACTAGTGTAGCAAATGCCACATTAAAATGCTATAATGTTCCAAATAAAACAGACAATAACAAAACAGCAGACCTTGGTCAACATACACAGGTGTTTTTTTTTTACTTATTTTGTCTAGTTAGACTCCTCCTTCTCAGGACATGGGCGTTGGGGGTGTTTACAGACTATGCTTGATTAATCTCCCTTGTTGCACCTGCCTGAGGGAGAGAAGTTGTTTCCTTGTTGTTTTGACATTACACAGTAAGAAAATCACAGGTGAAAATAATAAAATTAACGATGACTTCAGTTTCAGGGTCCTGGTAGTGTGCATGCTAGTTCACCATCACCGCTCATTTAAATAGAACGGAGCCACCTGTGCGTTACCTGCTGTGACAAGTCTAAACATTGAATCTCAATTCTCTTTTTTGATATCTCCTCGCTTGAACCAGAAGAAGTTCTGGCCCTCCTTTGTGAAGGCCGTATCAAAGCCCTTATTCCTGCCCCGAGGAGCGAGGGTGGAGGATGGAGGAGGGATGGAGGAGGAGCTATGAGCAAGGATACTAGGTGCATCCCATAGCCCTTAATCTTTAAACACTGTTTGTTGCTACCCCACCTTAATTTACTGTTTTCGGTCAAATTTGATAGGACAGTTTTAACTGCTCTTATTTTAACATAAATGCCAATAAAAATGACAAAAAGTATTTTTAATAGAATATTTATTGTGAAAGAACCTTATTAGAAAATTAACATCTACAACGTGTGTGTGTGTGTGTGTGGGTGGGTGTGTGTTGCGTGCATGCATGTGTGTGTGAACATTGGTGGTTCACATGCACAAGTGGCAACATGACACATGAACTGTGTGTGTGTGTGTGTGTGTGTGTGTGTGTGTGTGTGTGTGTGTGTGTGTGTGTGTGTGTGTGTGTGTGTGTGTGTGTGTGTGTGTGTGTGTGTGTATATATATATATCTGTCCGTTTGTGGGTGTGTGTGTTTCTGTGTGTTCGTGCATGCAAGTTTGTGCGAACATTGGTGGTTAACACCCACAAATGGCAAATTGCAGTCATGGTGCAGTGTCCCTTGCAAATGGAAGCTTTGTACCTGTGAATGGGTACACAAGCACAGGAAAGTTGTAGGAGTGTGTGTATGGAGATGTCTTTTATCTCCTGGATGAAAATTATACTCTTTTCCATTCATTTCCTATGGCGGTCATTTTTGACCGTAAACAAAAGAAGTGTGACTAAGTTGAATAAATCACTAAAAATTCAAAGAAAGTAGTCACAATGAATTGTATGTGTTCAAATGCCTTTTGTGAAGGATATCATAAGGTCTTGAGGAAATCTGATGAAAAATGCCATATTTATGGTAAAGGGGATGTGTAAATGTGTAATTTTTGACCAGAACAGTGTTAGAAGGTTAAACGTGCAGTATACTCGACGCAGCCAACCTGTTGCACGTAAATGTGACGTCATAGGTACAGCCCGACAGATTTTTAAGGCCGATACCGATATTCCGATATATCGGCAGATATATATATTTTTTTTTAAATCCAGAAATGCAGAAAAAACTGATTTCCTTAATATTCGTTATTTGTAGTTATTTATGAGTCCTCACTAAAATAATATGATAATGCAGTTTAAAAATAATAGTTTGTTTTATTGTCTCAACAGAACAGAGGAACATCAAAATTTTGAATAAAAAGACAATAACTTCAATTCTTTAACGCTATTTAAAACACGCAGCGTATTCGTTCAGCTGCATTTCCTTTCCCTGCTCTACTCTGTCTCTCTGTCGCACACACACACACACACACACACACACACACACACACACACACACACACACACACACACACACACACACACACACACACACACACACACACACACACACACACACACACACACACACACACACACACACACACACACACACACACCTCCCCCCATGCACAAAGCGTCTATCTCCATCAAAACGAGAGAAAGACGGCTGGCGAAATTCACAAGTTCATGAAAGGTTGGTATCACAATCACACATTGAAAAGTCCTATAAAAAATAAATCTAATCTGTGGGAAACACTGCGTTAATGAGCAAAGGCTACCGACTTTGCTATTTCTACGGACTAGAAGAAGAAGAAAAATATAACGGAGGACCTTTATGCTAATTTTAGTCCTTCCCAAATTGATAATTTTGTAGACAGTGCTACGACCTGCCTACGGACGACTTTAGACTCGGTTGCTCCTCTCAAAAAGAAGACGATGAAGCAAAGGAAACTAGCGCCTTGGTATAACTCCCAAACTCGCAAATTAAAACAAATCTCACGAAAACTGGAAAGTAAATGGCGTTTCTCCAAACTGGAAGAATCTCGTTTAGATTGGCAAGACAGTTTAAAAACCTATAGGAGGGCCCTCAGAAATGCCAGATCAGACTATTACTCATCATTAATAGAAGAAAATAAGAACAACCCAAGGTTTCTTTTCAGCACTGTAGCCAGGCTGACAGGCTCTACTGAGCCATCTATTCCCCTAGCTCTTAGTAGTGACGACTTCATGAGTTTCATTAATGATAAAATCATAACAATTAGGGATGGAATTAATCACCTTTTGCCCTCAACTTCTAACGGTTCACCTTTTGATACAGGAGTGCTAGAAAGAACGACAAGACCTGACATGTACTTTGACTCCTTTTTTCCTATAGACCTTCAACAATTAATGCTAAAGGTCTCTTCAGCCAAGCCTTCTATCTGTCTCTTAGACCCCATCCCAACGAGGCTACTTAAAGAAGCATTACACGTGGTGAACACTTCATTACTAGATATTATCAACATGTCTTTATTAACAGGTTATGTACTGCAGTCATTTAAAATAGCTGTGATAAAACCTCTTCTGAAAAAACCCACCTTCGATCCTGAGGTCTTAGCCAACTATAGACCTATATCTAACCTTCCCTTTCTCTCCAAGATCCTTGAGAAGGTAGTCGCTAATCAGTTATGTGACTTTCTACATAGGAATAGTCTATTTGAGGACTTTCAGTCAGGATTTAGAAAGTATCATAGCACAGAGACGGCACTGGTGAAAATTACAACCGACTTTTTAACTGCTGCTGACAAAGGACTTGTCTCCATACTTGTGTTATTAGATCTTAGTGCTGCATTTGACACTATTTACCATACAATCCTTCTACAGAAACTGGAACACTTAGTTGGCATTAAAGGAATCGCACTAAGCTGGTTTAAGTCCTATTTCTCTGATCGATCTCACTTTGTTAATATCAACAATAAATCCTCCAGGTACGCTAAAGTTAGCCATGGGGTTCCTCAAGGCTCAGTGCTTGGACCAATTCTTTTCTCCTTATATATGCTTCCTCTAGGCAATATTATTAGGAAACACTCAATTAACTTTCACTGTTATGCGGATGACACCCAATTATACTTATCAATCAAGCCAGACGAAACCAGTCAGTTAACTAAACTGCAAGTGTGCATTAAAGATATAAAATCATGGATGACCAACAATTTCCTGAAGTTGAACTCGAACAAAACTGAGGTTATTGTGCTGGGCGTTAAACACCTCCGAACTTCATTATCCGAAGATATAATTACTCTGGACAGCATTGTCATGGCTTCCAGCACTACTGTCAGAAATCTAGGAGTTATTTTTGATCAGGATTTATCCTTTAACGCCCACTTAAAACAAACCTCAAGAACGCATACGCTCCCAGAATGCAGAGTTACTTGTGGTTCCCAGAGTCTCTAAAAGTAGAATGGGAGCCAGAGCCTTCAGCTATCAGGCTGGTGTGTAGCCGCAGTCATGACGCACCTCCTCCATATCTCTGCTTCTCTCCATAGAAAGCTTACTATATCAGAATCAGAAAGGGCTTTATTGCCAAGTACGTTGCACATACAAGGAATTTGTCATGGTGCTGTTGGTGCATGTCACATATTCAAATATAAGAAGGATAAAAAAAGAATATAAACAATATAAATATAAACATATACACACAGAATGTATTAATAACGATAAAAAATAAGTAAATAAATAGTAAAATAAGTAAGTTAAATAGTAGTAAAAAGGAAGGAATGCTACAGCAGAGTAGGTGCAGTGGCATGAGGAGCCCGAGGTGGGGTGTGGAGAGAGTCAGGGTGGTTTCCGGGCCTTGTTGATAAGACTAGTGGCGGAGGGGAAAAAACTGTTCATGTGGCGTGTGGTTTTGGTCCTGATGGACCTCAGCCTCCTGCCAGAGGGGAGTGGCTCAAAGAGTTTGTGTCCGGGGTGGGAGGGATTGGCCACAATCTTTCCAGCACGCTTCAGAGTCCTGGTGGCATAAAGGTCCTGGAGCGGCGGCAGATTGCAGCCAATCACCTTCTCTGCTGACCGAATGACACGCTGCAGTCTGCCCTTGTCCTTGCCCGTGCTAGCAGCGTACCAGATGGTGATGGAGGATGTGAGGATGGACTCAATGATGGCTGTGTAGAAGTGCACCATCATTGTCTTTGGCAGGTTGAATTTCTTCAGCTGCCGCAGGAAGTACATCCTCTGTTGTGCTTTCTTGACGAGGGAGCTGATGTTCAGCTCCCACTTGAGGTCCTGGGAGATGATAGTTCCCAGGAAGCGGAAAGACTCCACAGTGTCAATTGTGGAGCCACAGAGGGTGATGGGGGCAGGTGGGGCTGGGTTCTTCCTGAAGTCCACAACCGTCTCCAGTGTCTTTAGAGCGTTGAGCTCTAGGTTGTTTTGCTTGCACCAGGTCACAAGGTGGTCAGCCTCCGACCTGTAGGCGGACTCGTCACCATCAGAGAGGAGTCCGATGAGGGAGGCGTCGTCCGAAAACTTCAGAAGCTTGACGGACTGGTGACTGGAGGTGCAGCTGTTAGTGTACAGGGAGAAGAGCAGAGGAGAAAGAACGCAGCCCTGGGGGGATCCGGTGCTGATGGACTGTGAGTCGGAGACGTGTTTCCCCAGCTTCACATGCGGCTTCCTGTCAGACAGGAAGTCAGTGCACACCAAGCTGGGAGAGCTTCTCCTGAAGCAGAGCCGGGATGATGGTGTTAAAGGCAGAGCTCAAGTCCACAAACAGGATCCTGGCGTAGGTTCCTGCGGAGTCCAGGTGCCGGAGGATGTAGTGGAGGGCCAGGTTGACTGCATCGTCTACAGACCTGTTGGCTCTGTAGGCAAACTGCAGGGGGTCCAGGAGGGGGCCGGTGATGGCTTTGAGGTGTGAAAGCACAAGGCGTCAAAGGACTTCATAACCACAGAGGTCAGGGCAACGGGTCTGAAGTCATTAAGTCCTGTGGTCCTTGGCTTCTTGGGAACAGGGATGATTGTTTTGCAGCTTTCCTTGGATTCTGTCTTCTAAAGAGTCTGTTGACGTCCCTCTCGTGGATGGAGAGAGTCGTCACTGAGGTGGGAGGGGGGGGTGGAGGTGGAGGGGACCGTTAAGGAGGGCATTGATGGGGTGGCCCAGGACCCTGTTGAGGTGGGGGAGGTGGAGGTGATGCACAGCGGCTGTAGCTTTAGAACTCGTTCAGGTCGTTGGCTAGGTGTCGGTCATTGAAGGAGTGGGGGGGGGGGGTTAGGCTTGTAGTTGGTGATCTGCCTAAGTCCTTTCCAGACAGTCGCAGAGTCATTAGCTGAGAACTGGTGTTAGAGCTTCTCAGAGTAGCGTCGTTTAGGCTCCTTCACTGCTTTGCTAAACTTGTACTTTGACTCTTTAAATCTGTCTTTGTCCCCACTCCTGAAGGTCTCTTCCTTGGCCAGCCTTAACCTTCTGAGTTTGGCTGTGAACCAGGGTTTGTCGTTGTTGTAACTCACCCTGGTGCTTGATGGAATACAGCAGTCCTCACAGAAGCTGATGTATGATGTCACAGCCTCTGTGTACTCATCCAGACTGTTGGTAGCAGTCCTGAACACATCCCAGTCGGTAGAGTCCAAACACGACTGGAGATCCTCCACAGCCTCACTGGTCCACTTCCTTGATGTCCTCACTACAGGTTTGCAGAGCTTTAGTTTCTGCCTGTAGGTGGGGATCAGGTGAACCATGACATGGTCAGAGTGTCCCAGTGCAGCACGGGGGACAGCGTGATAAGCATCCCTGACTGTGGTGTAACAGTGATCCAGAATGTTCTCCTCTCTGGTCGGGCATTTAATATGCTGTCTATATTTAGGGAGGTCATGAGTGAGGTTCCCTTTATTAAAGTCACCAAGGACAATAACTAGGGAGTCCAGGTTGGTCCGCTCCACGAACAGTATCTGGTCGGCGAGCATGCGCTGCGCGTCCTGCACGTTGGCCTGCGGTGAGATGTAAACACCGACCAGAATGAATGAAGCAAACTCACGGGGTGAATAAAAAGGCTTACAGTTTATGATGAAATACTCCAGGTCAGGAGAACAATGCTGCTGGATCACTGTCACGTCGTTGCACCAACCGCTGTTGATGTAGAAACAGATTCCTCCACCTTTTGTTTTGCCGGAGAGGTCCGTGTCTCTGTCCGCTCTGTAGAGCTGGAAGCCTGCCAGCTGCAGCACAGAGTCCGGTATTAATCCACAGAGCCAGGTCTCCGTGAAGCACAAAACAGCAGATGAAGAAAAGTCGCTGTTTCTCACCAAAAGCAGTTGTAATTCCTCCAGTTTGTTGGGCAGAGAGCGTTAGAGAGGAATATTCCAGGTAACGGAGTGCGTAATCCTCGCTGGCAGAGACGCACAAGCGCACCGGCCCGTCTCCCTCTCCTCCGGCGTTTCGCTGCATTGGCAAAGGTGAGCGCACCTTTGACCAGAATGTCCAAAATTTCCAGTGAAGGGAGAAGAAAAGTGGGAAATAAGTCCGATGGTGTTGTTCCCCTGAAGTTCACGAGCTCTTCACTTGTGAATGAGATGCAAGTACCATCGCAAGAAACAAAGTTAAAACACAAAACAAAACAAAACAGAGCGCACCAACACACCGTGTCGCCATTCTGCGGCGCCATCTTGCAATATAATATATTTATGGTATGAGGAGTTGCAGCGTGCGCCTGGACCGGCGGGGGAAGGTGTGTAGCCTCAGTCATGGCGCACCCCCATCCTATCACTGCTTCTCCCCATAGAAAGCTTACGCATACTTAGGGAGTAAGGTGTCGCAGCGTTAGCCTAGACCAGCGGGGCGCCACAACACAGCCTCCCTATGCGGTTATAGTTCTAGACTACCGGGGTACCTCCTTTGACACACTGAGCTCCTCTCTCCTCTCTCTTTCCATCTGTGTGTATTCATGTTCCAGAAATGCTTGTTATTAACCTAGCTCCGGGGAGCTTCCCCGGAGTCCGTTGTTCTTTGTCCCTCCAGAACCATCATCTTGGATCATGAAGGCACCTACATCATGGTGGCAGCTGTTGCCGTGGTCCTGCCCTACGACCTGCTGTGCCCCATTAGACCCTGCAATGCCCGGCGTCGACTTGCTATGTCCGGCCAACGCCCTGCCACGCCCTGCTGTGCTCTACGACACCATGAACTATTACAACTACTCTAGTCATTATCTTAATTGTGACTTTGTTATTGCCATTGTTCATCAAACCCCCAACCGGCATCGTCAGACACCGCCTACCAAGAGCCTGGGTCTGTCCCGTCAGACACCGCCTACCAAGAGCCTGGGTCTGTCCCGTCAGACACCGCCTACCAAGAGCCTGGGTCTGTCCCGTCAGACACCGCCTACCAAGAGCCTGGGTCTGTCCCAGGTTTCTTCCTAAAAGGGAGTTTTTCCTCGCCACTGTCGCACTTACACATTCATGCATGCTCTTGGGGGAATCACTGGAATTGTTGGGTCCTTGAAAATTACAGAGTGTGGTCTAGACCTACACTCTATCTGTAAAGTGTCCTGAGATAATTCCTATGATTTGACAATATAAATAAAATTGAATTGAATTGTCGTTAGCATCTTGTAGGCCACTTGTCGCAAAGTGACGCATGCGAGACTCACATCTGCACTCGACTCACATCGGGCAGTGACAATGTAGCCAAAATTTCTGCTGGGAAAAAAATTATTGGTTCCTGAAGTTTGGTGACCTCATGTAATTCCAGCATATCTCCACCCGTCTTTAACCTAAGCTGAAGTCTAATCAGCCTGAAGTGCTAACACCTGTGTAGGTGTACGGAGCCTTAAAAAAACAACACTGTTTGTAGTGTATACAACGACAGATTAACAGAGATTGTTTTCTACATTCATCTGTATCCATCTATTATATTAATATCTCAAGCATATCAATGTGTTTTTTCAAAAATGTCATGACACTTGAAAATAGTACAATACACCGGGATGCCAGCACACACCAAAAATGACCATTCAATGAATGCATGTGTGTGAATATGGGTAATGAATGTGTGACAATAAGCCTCTTTCACAGCCGACATTTTGACTTATAAGAAGAAGCACAGGTGTTCTTAATCACAATAATGATGGCTCTGTTACATTCAAGTGTCCCAGTAAGCCAGCATGCACAATATTAAGGCCCTGGAACAAAAGGACCTAAACAATATATATCTTGTCCAGATATGACATGTTTGCTGAGAAAAAGGTATATAAAAACTCCTGTCGTCATGTTTCAAGTCCACCTGTAGGAGGCACCAGAGTTCTTCATCAACCCTTCCCACAATGTTGTGGAATGTATCCATTAGTTAACATTTTAATGCTCTAATTTCTCTATGAATATTACAGTGATCTCAGGAAGATGGGTGTTTTTGTTGCTGCTAGCCGAGGGTAAAAAACACCTCTCCTTTCAGAGAAAAGAATGTAACAGGATGTCGCTACAGACAGCACAGAAATGTTGCAGCGGTGAAGCAATTTACACTTATTCTGTTGCATGCACAACATTGGCTCTAGTACTGTACAATTCAATGTGTTGATATGAACTATGAAACAGTTTTTTTGACTTCTCAAGATTTACATTAGCCAATTTTGTGACACATTTTAAGCCTCGTCAGCCAAAAAGAAAGTAATTGTGTGTGTATGTGTTTGTGACACGCAAACAGGCCTGCAGAGAAGAGTGTGCGTTTGTGTGTGCTGCACTGACCTGAATGTCTTAACCAGGTTGTTCAGGTCAGTGGCGAAGTCACTGATGGCGAGACTCAAAAGACCAACAATGTTTCTGAGACTGCAACACAACACAGAGACAAAAAGATGAGGGGCAAAGAGAGACAATAGGGGCTTTCAGACCGGAGGGATTTTTGCAGTTCTTAGAACTAAACGTTCCTAGAACACTTTTTTCGTCGTGTTCCGACAGGAAAATTTTTGGGATTTTTAAGTTCCTCTGACCTCAGTAGCGTACTTTTTTTAGCTCCTACTTCAGAGCAGGGTCTTTTCCCTTTTCCTAGGTGTACTTGATTGGTCGAACTTATAAGTCACGCCCACTGCCAACTCGGAACTTGCAGATAGAGCAACAAGGGGACATTTTTAACAATTCTCACCATCTTATTCATCATTAAATTCACTTCTGACAACGTTTTAGGCGAGAAATTAACTGTTTAGATTTCGAATATAGGCAGTCTTGTGAAAATTTATGCCGAATTGACAATTTGCTTCAAAGTTTTCGGAGTTGAGGAGCTCCATGAAGTGAGGCGACAGCCAGCAAGCGCCTGCCCCGGCCTCTAGCTCGTCGCTGGGCCAGTCCTGCTTAGAGACCCCGCTGTGAGCTGGAGGACGGACACGCACACACACACACACACACACACACACACACACACACACACACACACACACACACACACACACACACACACACACACACACACACACACACACACACACACACACACACACACACACACCAGCTGGTGAGCTTCTCCACTGTGATGCGTTTCTGGATGAGGTGCTGAGCTTGAGAGTCAACGAGCGGCAGAGCTGGGTCCTTTGTGCTCTGGTCCTGGACTGTCCCCTGCTGGGGGGACAAAGGAGATGTGTGTGAGTGTTGGAGAGCAGACCTCAGTACATACGCACACTTACTGTCCAACTCACATTTGTTTACACCTGTGATTCGCAACCAGGGAGTCAACTGTAACACCTGAACACTACATGTTGCCGTTGAAAGGGTGTGTGAAAACTGGTCAGCAAACGAGCACAGAAGTTTAGCTTGAAAGTAATAAATGGTAGAAATAAATAGTTAAAAGGTAATGACTAAACTGTTCGAATGATTAGCGTAAGCAATGGAGAAATGGTAAAAATAGCTAAAAGTACAGTGGGGCAACAAAGTATTTAGTCTGCCACCAATTGTGCAAGTTCTCCCACTTCAAAAGATGAGAGGCCTGTAATTTTCATCATAGGTACACTTCAACTATGAGAGACAAAATGAGAAAAAAAAAAAAATCCATAAAATCACATTGTAGGATTTTTAATGAATTTATTGGTAATTTCCATCAGCAAGGGCATTGAAGATGAAACGTGGCTGGGTCTTTCAGCATGACAATGATCCCAAACACACCACCCGGGCAACGACGGAGTGGCTTCGTAAGAAGCATTTCAAGGTCCTGGAGTGGCCTAGCCAGTCTCCAGATCTCAACCCCATAGAAAATCTTTGGAGGGAGTTGAAAGTCCGTGTTGCCCAGCGACAGCCCCAAAACATCACTGCTCTAGAGGAGATCTGCATGGAGGAATGGGCCAAAATACCAGCAACAGTGTGTGAAAACCTTGTGAAGACTTAGAGAAAACGTTTGACCTCTGTCATTGCCAACAAAGGGTATATAACAAAGTATTGAGATGAACTTTTGTTATTGACCAAATACTTATTTTCCACCATAATTTACCAATAAATTCATTAAAAAATCCTACAATGTGATTTTCTGGATTTTTTTTCTCATTTTGTCTCTCATAGTTGAAGTGTACCTATGATGAAAATTACAGGCCTCTCTCATCTTTTGAAGTGGGAGAACTTGCACAATTGGTGGCTGACTAAATACTTTTTTGCCCCACTGTAGATACAGTTAGCCAACGGTTGAAATAGTTAGCTATAAGTAATGGGTTAAAGTAACGCTAATGGAGTGATGGTTGAAACATTCCGCTTCATTCGCAGTAGTAGTAACCTAGTAGGCTAGTATTAGTAGGATTGCTGACAAAACCAACCTTAATATTGACAGTTCAATTGTATGAAACAACTAACAATATTCACTTTTAAATAATGAATAGTGTTTAGTAGTAGTGTATACATTTAGAACATAGATTGTGAATTGATGAAGGGGTATGCAAGTTCATCTGACAGGGCATGGGGGGGGAACCATTTGCTTCCACACTATAATTTTCTATATAGTGCCTCCATGTGGCCACTGACTCTTGTAACAAGGCCCTTCATTCTAGGGCTGGGTACAGAATTCAAAACGTTTAGGCACTGACCGAATTGCCTCTAAAGTATCGAGGATCGAAAAAATGCCACGTCATTCAATACCCAATTTCAATACCTAAGGAGTAGATCTCATCAGCATCAGTGAGCCAATAAGCATTGCAGCATGCTTCTATCCAGATCTAATAATGCTTATGATCTAAGACCTAAATACATGTTATGCCAGAGATGGGGCTCATGTAGTAGGAGCTGAAAAACAAAATTCAAAGATTTGTGCCGTAATGTGTAACGTTAAAATTGATTCAGGCACCGTTATCGAAGTCACGGTATTGGTATCAAAACATTTTGAACGATACCCAGCCCTACTTTATTCACAACCCTCCTCTCTTTTCTCTTTTCCCCCTCCCTCACCTGGTTTCCATGCAGCTCCTCTGCCCCCTCCGGTAGAATCCAAGTCCCTTTATAAAACTCCCTGACTCTCAGCTCCAGCTGCTGGGTCTCCTGTCGCAGTGCCTGGTAGTCTGGAACTGCGGCAGACGCTCTCTTCTGCACCCCAGCACCGACCCATTCCGCATCCTCGTTGGCCACGTCGTCCTCAAAGTCGTCTTCATCCAGCTCCTCGTCTTCCTCCCCCGCCTCCTTTTCTTCTTTGACGTCAGGGACAGGAGAGGCTGGGGAATAGTGGGCGCCGTACAGGAACTCTAGGGTCTTGTCAGTGATCCAGTCCTTTAACGTTCTTCTCAGGCACTCGAGGAGATTGAGCCGGATGGAATGGGTTTTGGCTCCGGCAGCGTGGCTCTTGAGTAGATCTTGTAGCCCTGCTGCCCCTCTCTTGCTCACACCCACCTGGGTGATGTTGAGGCCTGGCTGGCTGCTTGCTGCTGTGTTGTGGCCGTCCCGATTCGTCTCGATTAGGGTTGACGAAGGGAGAGGTTTTCTTTTTCTTGAGCTGTTTGAGTCTTCACACGGAGGAGAAGTGATTAGATCTGTGTGTTCTGCTTGTGTGGCTGTTGAGTCGACAGGCGGGAGAGCAGTTTGAGTGACTGACTCGGATAAACTGCACAAATTCAGTTTAGCTGTGGTCTCTTCCACACTGGGTTGGTCTGGCACCGGCTCTCCACGAGGTCTGTCTGTGTTTGATGAAGTCAGCCATTTTTCAGCGTCAGTTCCAACTTCTGTTTTACAAGAATGTGAATCCCGTCTATTCTCATCTTCTCTCTTTTCCCCCTCCCTCTCTGAGGCCTGACCTTCAATCTCCTCTTCACCTCCCTCCCTTCCCTGTTTCTTTCGCCTCTCCATCATCCCTCGATCCCCTTTCCGGTCTCCATCTGTACGTTTAGGCAGGTCGCCCCAGTGCACCCTGGGTCCCTGCCGCTGGGAAACCACGCTGGAGACAAAGTCCTGCTCCTGTTCAACGTCGCTGCTTTCACTGTGGCCGAGGCCGTCTGCGGCAGAACCCTGCCGAGAGCTGGGAGGGTCCTCAGGTGGAGCGGCGAGGGGGTCCTCGATGTCGTCCACTTGTAGACGCCTCTCCAACAGCTTAACCTCCTCACCAGAACTCCCGCTGGACACACATTGGTTACACTGAGCTGAGTCCTATTCACACAGGACTAATATTACCAGGGGACCTCCTGTGATTTAGAAATTACCTACCACGTCTGTGTTCCCGTCGGCGCATTCACACGGGATAAGTGAAGTCTGCATTTTACATGAATTTACTGACATTATATGATGTCAGTGCTCTCCCAGAACTTTCATTTATAATTGCCAACGCAGCCAATACATCCCCCGAGCACAGAGATGTTGATTCTCACGGGACTAATGTTGTCACACAACCTGTTTTTGACCAAATAGGTAGGTAATTTGTAGAGCCCGACCGATATATTGGCGGGCCGATGTTATCGGCATTTATAATGGCCGATAAATAAATATTTAAAAAAATAAAACAAAAAAGGACGAAACCCCCTTCAACCATGTTGTGAATGTTGGCGTTGCATAGTTTGTCCACCAGAGGACGCTCTACAACGTCCCTGTTGGCAACACTCTTTGATTTTTGTTGTTATTATTGTGTTTTTGTTCAAAGGACTTTCAGTTTCATATCTTAATTTTGTATTTTTATAAATTTTCTTTATCAGAACTTTAATATATTTTGATGTTCCTCTGTTCTGTTGCGACAATAAAACAAGTTTATTTTTAAACTGCATT
Organism: Zingel zingel; assembly: GCA_023566125.1. Lineage (NCBI taxonomy): Eukaryota > Metazoa > Chordata > Actinopteri > Perciformes > Percidae > Zingel > Zingel zingel. The sequence goes on from CM042324.1 coordinate 36,320,248, forward strand.
ATCATAATATTTTAGTGAGGACTCATAAATAACTACAAATAACTAATTGAAATCTGTTTATGTTTTGTTATGCATTTCTGGATTTTCTTTTTTAATATATATCGGCCAATATATCGGATTTTTAAAATCACCAAATATACGTATCGATATCGGCCTTAAAAATCCTTTATCGGTCGGGCTCTAGTAATTGGGTCCGTGTACTTTTTCGTTCATTCGATTTTCATTTCATAAACAGTATTAAAAAACAAAAAACAAATGGTTATTTGATTTTCGTTTTAAAATACAAAATTTGAAATACAAGGCATTTTTTCCTTCTCATGGTCAAAAGAGGATGGGAGAAATTTAAAATATACTTTCATTTTCTATTTCATATAACAAATAAATAAATAAATAAAATCACTCGAAAATAGAAACGAAAAAAGGCCTGTTGTTTTTTCATATTCAGAGAGCGGATGTTGTCATTTCCAAGGCAACAGCGCCAGTGTAGCCTACCAGTGGTGCTTTCAGCCCAGGCTAAAATTACTCTGGAAACCCTAATGCACGCGTTTATATGTATTGCCTCATTTATGTATTTCATGAAATGAAAATCGAATGACCAAAACATACACTACCATATTTTCTAAAGCATAACTCTAAAATATAAAATAACTCAGGTTGCAGGGTCATTCTAAAATGCTTAACGTGGGAAAAACAAAACACTTAACCATCACCATATTTCTCATGGCCATATCTTGTCATGAACACTTAGCCTGTCCAAAAAACTAAACCGAAATTCAACGATTATATTATAGTTCACGTTAACGCTTTCTTCTTCATTGGTGCCTATGGCGAGGAAGAAGCTTAACGTGGTTTAATGTACCTAAACAATGATCAACGATTACCAAATTTCTATCTCATATTGCTCCTCATAACCACTGAAAACTGTCAAAAAAATCTAACCAGTCCTATTATTATGGACGTTATCTGACTGATAACTGACTGATGTCTGATTGATCATTGTTTAGGTAGATTAAACCACGTTAAGCTTTTTCACGTTAAGAGTTTTCGAATGGCCCGGCTGCAGTGGAGGGAAACTGTAGCCTAGAACTTCCTGAGCGACTGATCATCCATTTTTATTTATTTCAGGGGACTTGTATTTATTCAGTCTATTTATATGCACGTTATATTCAAAGGAAGTTTTGTTATCTCACAGACTCAGACTAAAAGCAACTAGCAAGCCTGCCTGATATCAGTGCATCACAGCATATAAATATAAAATATGAATAAATCACGAGCGCGGCAGATTCCCAGCTCAGCTAGCGGGTAACGCCAGCTCTGCAGACGGACCAGAGTCAGTCAGCACCGGGGAGCGGACCGGGGGACCGAGGTCACAGGGCTGGTGGCTAGCTGCTAGCTAGCTGCAGCAGCTAATATTAGAATATTAGACCCAGCACCGGAGGTCTGAGCCCCATGATCTGATCCCGAACCCCCGGTGACTCTCTGCCAGACCAGCAAGCTTAACGGCAGCAACAGAAAGTTTGCTGGGATTGGTAACGGTGGCGTAACGGTAACGTTACAGCCGTGAACTGAAAGTCTATTTCCTCAGCTGGTTCGACTCTCTTCAGGTGAAGTTGTCTCCGGCGGGTAGAGACAGAGGGAGGCCGGGAGAGAGGCTAATACATAAATGTGACATTATGAAATAAAATCCCCCCAAGCATTATCAAGAGTATGTTTCCAGAGTAATTTTAGCCTGGGCTGAAAGCACCACTGGTAGGCTACACTGGCGCTGTTGCCTTGGAAATGACAACATCCGCTCTCTGAATATATAAATAACAGGCTTTTTTCATTTCTATTTGAGTGATTTTATTTTTGTTATAGGAAATAGAAAATGAAAATCACAATATATTTTAAATTTCTCCCATCCCCTTTTGACCATGAAAAGGAAAAAATGCCTTGTGTTTCAATTTAAAATTTTGTATTTTAAAACGAAAATCAAATAACTATTCGTTTTTTTAATACTGTTTATGAAATCAAAATCGAATGAACGAAAAAGTACACGGACCTAATTTGCCGTGGAATTTTGACTTTACAAATTTCAGACATGTCAGATTAAGATCACAGACGCCCTCCGAAATCATTAAAATTACTAGAGGTCCCCAAGTGATACAAGTCCTGTATGAATAGGGCTATCTATTATAAAACCTATCTTACAGTTAGCAAATTATACCGAATACCGTTAGTTGTATCAGAACTAAAAAAAAAAAAAAAAAAAAGATTGTGTGATGTTTAGTTTAGTTAGTATTTAAAATATTCACATACAAACACTTAAGCAAATACATACCCGTCTCTTTTCTTCATCAGTTTAATTTCTGGAGGACTTTTCAGTGAGAAAAAAAAAGTTAAACACACAGTCAAACTTAAATATGCAATGATCAGTTGATAGTTGGGATTTAGAACAGAGACTGGAACGGCACACATACCTCTCATGCTGCCTGAGCCAAAGAGGTGTATTTGGGATTTGTAGCTCAAACTCTTTGGAGGCTTTGTAGCAGAAGTTACTACAAAAACACTGATCACAAAAGAGAGACGCAAAGACAATCATTATTTGTTCCAAAATAAATGCATAAAATATTTTTTTAGCAGCACTTACCTTGCGCTCTGTGATGTCGTACACCTTATTGGTCTTAGTAGAAATTCTATACTTTTGAGTTGGAATCTACAAAATGCACAGTGGCACGGAGTCAGATTAGAAGCATGAAACACCAGAGACACATTGATGTTCATTACTTGCATAAGACTGTAAAGACTGATGTGAAAGGTTCTTACCTTGCCCAGTTGATTTGAACATATGGGATAACTACACAGTTTGGCAATGGATCTCTCCTCTAAAGCATCTCTGTAATTAGCAGGAGTGATGAACCTTGCCTGTGAAGAAGGGAGACAATAACAGGAGAAAATAAGCTTGTTTCCATTGTATTCTAAAGCTCAGTGAATTAAACCAAAAAGCAAATGTGATAATTCACTGCTTCCATCATAACAGAACCATCATAACTTCACTGTAGGGCTGGGCAATATATCAATATCGTGATATGAGACTAGATATATATATATATATATATATATATATATATATATATATATATATATATATATATATAAAAATATGGCATAAATTTAGTCTTTTCCTGGTTTTAACCCTCCTGTTGTCCTCGGGTCAAATTTGGCCTGTTTTTAAAGTTTCTTTACCGAAATATAGGTTTCTTTCAACCAAATTGCCCAAAAATAACATGGATGGTTCTGATTAAAGATCAGTTTCAGTTTCTTTCATTACATTTTGGGAGTTTTATTCAATATTATAGCACATTTCTGCTTTTTAAACTCAAAAATGAGGTATGATTTCATAAAGATTAGGTTTATTGACCATGAATTCCAAGAATAAGTGTGAAACTAGCGTTTATTATTTGGTGTTAGTGGTGTATATACTGGTGGGAAAAAAAGCGTCGGAAACTTCAGAAAAAGCCTTAAAAACGGCAAAGTGACAAAAAGTTACAATCAGACAAACAAAACGACAAAAAAGGATCAGAAATATCAAAAAAGCAACAAAATGACAAAAAGCAACAAAAACATCGGAAAAACAACTGAAACTAAACAAAAAGCGACAAAAACGTCTAAAAAGTGCCGAAAGCCTAGAAAAAAATGCTAAGAAATGTTGAAACATTATTTTATATCCTTGGCTTCTCTACCCCTTTAAAATTATTTTTTATAACGATGGAGTCTAATCTCCAAAGACTCTGTACATTTCATATTATGCATATGTACAAATAAACTAGGGCTGAAACGATTCCTCGAATAACTCGATTACAAAAAATCCTCGATGCAAAATGACTTGCCTGGAAGCTTGGTTAAATCAGTGTTACTAACGTTGTATCGCTGACGGACGGTGTTTCCACTACTGTCTCACACCAGACGGCTCAGTCTGCTGCTGGCGACACATGCCAGAGGTAACTAGTGAGGGGCTAAGAGAAGAGACCGGCTGGAGGAAACCACAGGAAGGGTCCAAAGGTTGGAATCAGTTCAAACGGAATTACAACTCAAACTCTGGACAGTGGGTCTACTGCAACATCAAATTAGCTTAGCACAATAATAGCACGACGTCAGAGCTGTAGCATCTCAACAGAAAACATGGAGTCTAACTTAATCATCCGTTCCACGAAGAGGACCGACAAAAGTCAATCACAGAGTCGTATGGACGATGACACTACATCAAACACAACAACTACCAAAATCAGAGACATGGAAATACGTAGCGGTGACCACGATCTGATCTCTCTCTCTCTCTCTCTCTCTCTCTCTCTCTCTCTCTCTCTCTCTCTCTCTCTCTCTCTCTCTCTCTCTCTCTCTCTCTCTCTGGAGAAACAGCTGATCAACGATCTAATAGTATAAGTGTAACAGAGCTGTGTGACATTATAATCAAATATATAAATGAAAATAGGTTAAGTATAACTAATATTTACATATAGGTCTAGTTTTGGTTGTTTAAAAACGCACTTAATCGTTCGATTAAGTGCTAGATTAATCGATTACAAAAAGAATCGATAGCTGCAGCCCTAAAATAAACCTTTGCATATTTGCAACGCAGTCTCTCCTGATTGAAATGTTAGACAGTTTAGGGGTGAGCTGAGGCTTCTGTCGGTCTGCTGCTAAAGTGAACTCAGATGATACATACGCAGTCAACCAGGAAGTCTTCAGCCACGCTGTCCTCCAGGAGACGCTCCACTATTTTCAGGGCTCTTTTCTCCAGCTCCAACTTATCCCTTAGCATCTCCGTCACTACCTCTCTCCTGACACGAGATAAGATATAGTACACACATTAGAAGAAGTGTTGGTGTGGTTACTTGTTGAGATTTATCATTAGTAGTGGTATTATTAATAAAGTTGAGTAAGATACAATGTGAGGGGTGCTCCTCATCCAGTTCAAGATTACACATCGCTTCTATTGGACTCCCTCCAGATTGTTTAGAATTGGTCTGAAAGACCAAATTGTTGGAAATGTAAGACAGAGGATGGCCAATTACTTCCATGTCCTATGGTGCTGGGGAGAGACGTATACTATATGCTTGTTGTTTTATCACATATATTTATATATCTTTTTTGGATTACAGTTGTCTATTTAGTTATTATTTTATTGTATTGTATATTATGGTTATTTCATATTGTCTTAATTTTGTCTAAGTAGTGATGACAAGTGTGTGTGTGTGTGTGTGTGTGTGTGTGTGTGGGGGGGGGGGGGGGGGGGGGGGTATTTATGTTGTGAGTTGTATGTTCTGTATTTTGATTTAAAACCAAATAAAAACTGTTAATCTTAAAAAAATAAAGTTGAGTAAGAGGAATATTCTACAACCAAACACACTTTGTTTGGCATTAGTGTGTGAAGAAGGTGGATTAGCTAGACATTAGTATGCGACTCTAGCATCCAGTGACAGGATGCCCTTTTCACACCTTCTTGCTTCTTCTTCAGCAGCCAGTGCTTTGGTGCGCTTCCCACCTGCCACACAAATAACAACATGATTACAAGGCTAATATGAGTACTAAATGTCCCCCACTGGAGATATGTCACTGTGTGCTTTGGAGACCAGTAAACCAGTCAATGAGCTGCTACACAAAGTAGACCTGTGTATGACACTGAAGCATGTTTAAACTCCTTCCTCACGTCTGTTATTAGGCTGTAAACCTATTCATAATATAAAATAAACCTCCCTTTAGTGCATTTTAACAAATAGAATATAGCTTTCACAATTCTAAAACGGCTAGTGTCCCAACTTATTTTCCAAAAACTGAGTGTCCCAAATGATGAGGGTCTTATCAAAGCCTATCTACAGAGAGCCTGTTCACTCCCTATTCAGCCCCATTGTACCGAATTTGGTTGCAGTTCCACCAGAGTTCCACTTGGGGTGATCCCAGGTGAGTGCAAAATGAATGGGACTCTATGGAGCTAGACGGCTAAATTTGTCCCTTTCACCTGATTGTCGTTGAGAAATCTCAGATTTGATTGTAGTTTTTGCAAGTTCAACATGGATTATAGGTCGAAAGTTGAATGAACAAGTACTTATGTCCTTTTGATTTCTTACAGGTTGAGTCATTGTTGCCCATAACACGCTAGCATTCTGCTAATGGATGCTGAATGGTCAGTGAAGGACTGATTACGATCAGAGGTCCCGCTTGATGGTGTCCGAAGCGGAACCAGAATGTCAGAGTGAATATTTCGGTGTGGTCTTTAAAACATTAGCAAACCTCTTTCTAGCACGTGTTTTGACAGGGAGAGCCTAACCAGTCTAGCCTAGAAATCTAGACTCACCCTAGCGGCAGCAAATTTAATTTGCAGCCAGGGGGGGTCTAGGCACTCTCCGTTGGCTTGCGAGCTGGAAAAACCAAACTCTGGTCAGGCCAATCACATCGTGTATAGAGTCGGTGGGAGGGCTTATGGCTGCTGCTGCTGCTGGCAAACAGCGGTCTTTAGAATCAGCTTTGGAAGACTTGGAGTTAAGCTTTTCTTTGAGAAAAGAACGGCACTGAAATCATTTTTAAAAAAGGAAGATGTGTTCGGAGTTTTGCCGACGGGATATGGCAAAAGTTTAATCTATCAACTACCTCCGCTACCTTCTTCGTTGCTCTGTTTGGTTGTAGCGCTGTCCTATTGCGTGCAGTGGGAATTCGAAAGAAGACCGTTTATCCCGCCCCTCAGATTGAGCCCTGCCAATGGTGAGCTCCCAGACCCAACATCTTGATGTGGGTCTGGCTTGTACAGGCTATAATCTGTCAGCTATGTTGTCGATGCCTTGAGAAAAAAAAAGGAAGCGACTCAGAGCTTGCTGTAAAGCAGTATCTCTGGCCGTATATGTGTACGACGTCATTGAAAAAGCCACTTTAAAAAAATCTAACACCCAGCAGTGTGTATTTTCTTAGCCTCCCCTTTCAAATGCAACATTCAAATTACTAGACAAAAAATTATATCCTAAGAAAAGTGGATTTTGAGGGGTATAGCTCCATAGACCTCCATTCATTCTGCACTCGCCTGTGAGCGCCCTCATATGGAACCAGAGTGGAACTGCAACCAGTTCAGAAGCCGAAAGTATCGAGAGCGGAACTTCTTCCCTTATTAGAAATTCTTTGGTCTTATTTGAGACAGGTTAGGGTCAGGGTTGCACAGGTGGTTTAGCAAGTTCATAATTAATTAAGGACATTGTATGGGCAATTTGGGACACTAAACTGCACGTATACCTTCTAAAACTGTGTTTCCAAAGAATCTTTAGACTCTCTGGGATAATGTAGTCCTGATTTGACAAATTCAATCTGGACCTGGTCCAGTGTGGTCTGCATGTGAGAAAATAAAATCTGTCAAATCTCCTTTATTGCATTTTCACAAATAGAATAAAGCTTTCCCAAATCTGAAAGTGGGATTGAGACAGCTTTAATGCTTTACCCAAACTGCGTAACATGCTTTCACAACAGAAACAAGAGGAGCAGTCGATCAGCAACGGGAGTCAGAACTTCCCTTTAACGTTCAAATTAATTGCCGAATCGGAAGCTAACTTCCGCGTCTTTTCGGAAAGCCTGATATCGATATGAGAGAACAATTTCTTAACTGAAACTAACCTTTTGTAGAGGTTTTAGCGGAGCCGTGGCTCCTTCTTCTCTCCTCGGTCTCCATGATGTTTCCGTTTTAAAATGTTCAACTTTGGCCTATGACGTATTTCATTCTACGGCAAGCCCAAACGGACAATCGAGCCGTCTCATCATTTCCATTTTATTTACGTTATTTACGACGCTGAAGTTGGCATCCGATTCGCAGCTTCCGATTCGGCAGTTAAGGGGAAATTTAAGGGGAACTTAAAACTGTCCGATTCAGCAGGGAAACAGGTTTTTTGAACCTCTTACTGTATTTAATGAGTGTTAGTCATTACGGTAAATTATGAATTATGTCTAAAACACACTTTTAGATTTGTGAAAGCTTTATTGTCTTTATGAGAAAACAATAAAGGGGGATTTCACCGTTTTTTTCACATGTAGACCACATTAGACCAGGTCCAGATCTAAAACCACAATAGCTAGGCTTGTCAAATCTGGACTACCTTATCCCAGAGAGTCTAATGAGTCTTAAAAACACAGTTTGAGATTTGTGAAAGCTTTATTCTATTTGTGAAAATGCAATAGAGGGAGATTTTACTGCTTTTTTCACATGTAGACCACATTGGACCAGGTCCAGATCCAAAACCACAATACTTAGACCTGTCAAATCTGGACTACATTATCCCAGAGAGTCTAAGGAGTCTTAAAAACACAGTTTGAGATTTGTGAAAGCTTTATTCTATTTGTGAAAATGTAATAAAGGGAGATTTTACTGCTTTTTTCACACGTAGACCACATTGGACCAGGTCCAGATCTAAAACCACAATACTTAGACCTGTCAAATTTGGACTGCATTATCCCAGAGAGTCTAAGGAGTCTTAAAAACACAGTTTGAGATTTGTGAAAGCTTTATTCTATTTGTGAAAATGCAATAGAGGGAGATTTGACTGTTTTTTCACACATAGACCACATTGGACCAGGTCCAGATCTAAAACCACAATACTTAGACCTGTCAAATCTGGACTACCTTATCCCAGAGAGTCTAAGGAGTCTTAAAAACACAGTTTGAGATTTGTGAAAGCTTTATTCTATTTTTGAAAATGCAATAGAGGGAGATTTGACTGTTTTTTTCACACGCAGACCACATTGGACCAGGTCCAGATCCAAAACCACTACACCTAAACTTGTCAAAACTGGACAAGAATTAACCCAGAGAGGCTAAAGAGTCTTAAAAACAGATTTCAGATTAGTAATGCTTTTATTTTATTGCCACAGCATGGCCTTTGCTAATTGACATTTAACGTAGAAGTCCTTGTCTCTCTATGTCATTTCTTATACCCATGAGCAGGTCTTCCTTCTCACTTCAAAAGAAAAGTAGAAAAAGTTATTTTTACCCTTTGGAAATCAATCAAAATATCTTCATAGATTTGCCAATGGTTTAATTTACTCTTCAAATCCTTCTCCTTCAACGTAAGTGTTGTTCTCTCACCTTTCCTCCATCTGGCCCTGTTCAACCTCTCTTACTGCTTCTGCCATGTCCTCCTCCTCACCTTAGCCAAAGCTTGCACTGTGGCCTGTGTCAGAGGCAACATCATTAGACATTTGTGTGCTTGGTTTTCATTTTATCTATAAATGAAGACATTTTTATGAAAAGCTTTTTTTTTGGTTCTTATTCACAGTTATGAAATCTATGAAGATATTTTGATTGATTTCCAAAGGGTAAAAATAACTTTTTCTACTTATCTTTTGAAGTGAGAAGGAAGACCTGCTCATGGGTATAAGAAATGGCATGGAGAGACGAGGACTTCTACGTTAAATGTCAATTAGCAAAGGCCATGCTGTGGCAATAAAATAAAAGCATTACTAATCTGAAATCTGTTTTTAAGACTCTTTAGCCTCTCTGGGTTAATTCTTGTCCAGTTTTGACAAGTTTAGGTGTAGTAGTTTTGGATCTGGACCTGGTCTAATGTGGTCTACGTGTGAAAAAAACAGTAAAATCTCCCTCTATTGCATTTTCACAAATAGAATAAAGCTTTCACAAATCTCAAACTGTGTTTTTAAGACTCCTTAGACTCTCTGGGATAAAGTAGTCCAGATTTGACAAGCCCAGCTATTGTGGTTTTAGATCTGGACCTGGTCTAATGTGGTCTACATGTGAAAAAAACGGTGAAATCCCCCTTTATTGTTTTCTCATAAAGACAATAAAGCTTTCACAAATCTAAAAGTGTGTTTTAGACATAATTAATAATTTACCTTAATGACTAACACTCATTAAATACAGTAAGAGGTTCAAAAAACGTGTTTCCCTGCTGAATCGGACAGTTTTAAGTTCCCCTTAAATTTCCCCTTAACTGCCGAATCGGAAGCTGCGAATCGGATGCCAACTTCAGCGTCGTATTTTATTTCGCGTTAGCGTGGCTAAGGTGGGTATCTACCTTATTATTGTCCTTTTATATCGCTTTTATTTCGGTTACGGCGCGTGCTGTTTGTTCTGTGTTTGTATAGCTAGGACAGCACTGTGGAAAGGTTTGTTTTCAGTCAAACGGCTAAGCTAATTCAGAATTATACACCAGCATTCATTGTAACGTTACTCTCCTCTGTTTATAGCAGACTGTCCAGTTTTATTGCACACACAAGCGACGGCTTATTATTAGACCTTAACCTACATATACATGATGAATTAACTCACTAACAGCTGTGGGAGTTTAGCTGGACACTTTTATAATTATCATGTAATATTGTGTGCGTGTGCATTATTTTTGACAGTGTCCTGTCTGACTTCTGCGTGAAGAGAAAGCCCGCCTGAAGACAGCAGGGATGGCTCTGGAGCAGCTCAGTGATGTGGTCCAGAGATGTGTGAGTGCTTCGGGGACTAGAGGGGGTTCAGTACACCGCACCCACCTTTTTACATTTCACTACATGTCTGGTTCTTCACATACATGTTATTCAGTGCAATTACTCACTTGGTAGTCCAGTGGTGTAGTCTACTTGATACGCAGGTATACGCAGTATATACCCGCTGAGAAAGCTCCAGGATTTCTATATACCCACCTAAAAATGTGCAATGGCACATAACAACATACTTTCCATTATATTTTTGATATATTTTGAATTGTCATCTGTGTTTTCCTTCGCATAGGCTGAATACAGGTATCTCTACTGTAAATTGGTGCATTAAAGTGTATCAAAATAGCAGAAAATTAAGTCTTTGACGCTCAAAATGTCCTTGGGGGAGCAGACCCAGACGTCCCACTGTGATATGTCCATTCTGGTCCATATATTTATGTAGAACAGTATACCCGCTTGAGACTGGCATTTTTACCTTTTTAAGAATGACTTCATCATCAATTTGCTGCAATAAAATGCCTGTATTTTCTCATTTAATCCCTCCATTTGTCTCTCTTTCACACAGCAAGCCCTCCCTGAAGACCGCTACACCACCGAGGACCATGACGTGTTCACGATTTCTGGGCGGACCTGCATCGAGGAGGGAAACAGCGCACAGGTCCTCAGTATTGTCCTGGATGAAAAGAATCAGGTACAAAGAGCTCAACATTAAGTTTTCAGCGTGTAGACTCATGTTTGCTGCACGTCATGCTGCATAAACACCCCTCTGTCCCTCTTTCTGTAGGACATAGTGAGATGTATGGGTTGGAATCTGCTGCCTCCCCTGATCCAGGTTCTGCTGAAGAAAGAAGACAAGAAGCTTTATCAATGCCTAGCCATTTTCAACCACCTGCTGCAGGTCTGTTCATCTGCTCAACAGTTAACCAAAATTATAATATTAAAGATAAAACAATATTTAGTATTTGATATGATCCACTGACAAATCTAGCAGTGTGTCGATGCTTAGTGTCTCGAGTGTTGGGATTTTTTTTTTGGTTTCCCAGACCTGCAGACCCAAAGAGCTGCTGATTGGCTTGTTGGAGCAGCTGGAGCAGGATGACCCTGACGCCATAGCAACGAGCCTCCATCTGCTGCTCAACCCTCTACAGAAAGGTGAAGCACATTCCTTTGAATATGTTCTCCAACATACACTACCGGCCAAAAGTTTGGGGTCACTTAGAAATGTCCATTCCACTCCATTCCAGACAGAATACCAGCTGAGATCAGTTGGATTGTTTTTTTAATCAGGGCAGCAGTTTTCAGATTACATTATGTGTTTACATAATTGCAAAAGGGTTCTCGACTGTTGGAGACAGAAGTGGCTGAAGAAACGCTTGAAATCATTGCTTTTTGGTCTTTTTCTGTAGTAAGCTGAGCCATGTGGCTAATGCCCTGTGTTGTCTGTCACCTGTCAGATGTGTTTACAGCAGTGGATTCTAATCATGTTACAGATGTAGGACTTGGCCGGAAATAAAAACCCTCCATTCTAGTCTCTGTAACTCTATGTCAGTAAGTCCTAGAATCACCCTGACACTGGGAACAACAACTTGAAAGTGTTTCCTTTCCAAAGATATCAGGCACACCCCAGAGGGTCAGAGTATATGGGAGCTGGACCACTTTCAATTTGGGTATGACGTTTAGACCAAAACGCAATGATTTCAAGCGTTTCTTCAGCCGCTTCTGTCTACAACAGTCGAGAACCCTTTTGCAATTATGTAAGCACATGATGTAATCTGCAAACTGCTGCCCTGATTAAAAAAACAATGCAACTGATCTCAGCTGGTATTCTGTCTGGAATGGAGTGGAATGGACATTTCTAAGTGACCCCAAACTTTTGACCGGTAGTGTGTAAATATTTAACCAATAATTCTTTTTATTTTCTGTTTATACGGTACAGCTGACGACGACTACATCATATCTGTTTCCAAAACAGAGCAAAAGCAGAAAATGCAGAAAATCCATGTTATGTACTTCTTTACAAAATAAAATAAATGTCAGACAGACTGAAAGAATCAAATCGGGACAAAAGCACATTGTCCTAGCCCTAATACTTACATCACAACTCAAAAATAGAGCCATTTCTATTTCCTCTCAGTGCTGCTGTGTCTGGGCAGCCGGAAAGCATCGTCCCTGGGCATGACGCTGTCCTCTGTGCTGGACCAGGTGGCCAAAGTGCCTCTACCTCACACCAAGGAGCAGGAGGAGGACGACGTCTTCTCGCTGTGTCGCTGCTGCACCGATCTGATAGACTTTGTCAAGCCTTTTGTCCACGAGGCCAGGCAAAACCTCCTGAACACTGAGGCCCAAAATGAGAGGGAGCAGGGCAGGGATAACGAGGACGAGCTGCAGACAGAACTGCTAAAGTTGTGAGTGAGAACGTTTAAATTCACAACTTGGACTTACACATCGTCGCTGTTAGGCAGAAACCTTGTATCTCCTTATTTCGTCCTTTTAATTTTGTTTTCAGAAATCAATGCTATTGGTCCCCCTGTACGTCTGTCTGTGTGTTTTTACAAATATTTAAACAGTGGCAAAGTGATTTTGCCTGACTTTGTCTGAGGTAAGTAGCTCCATAACATAGTTTCAAATTAGCCTTTTCTCATTTCCTGAAAAACAACGGTTTTAGACATACAAGGTTTTCACCTGACAGCGACAATATAAAATACCTGCAGGATGAAGGTGCTAAGGTCGACTCCTCGTGTTTTTCTGTCTTAGCTGTATGAAGACTCTGAGTCACCCTCTGCTGGAGGTACAACTCAAGGATCCGGATACACTGGCTGTGTCTCCCCTCAGGAATTTTGCCACAGAGATTTTGGTACGGCTAATCAATTCACCATAATATTCTGGAAAGAGCTGATGCTGCCCTGTAACTTTAGTGTAAATGTTGTGATGGGGCCTGCAAATTGGACTGGTTTAATATGTCAGTGACTCTCACAATTTTCATAGACTGATACAAATTCAGTAGATGCTGCCTGGACTCACATTTTGTCAGATTACCACGTCAGATATTGCGTTAATGGCAAGTGTGTGTGTGTGTGTGTGTGTGTGTGTGTGTGTGTGTGTGTGTGTGTGTGTGTGTGTGTGTGTGTGTGTGTGTGTGTGTGTGTGTGTGTGTGTGTGGTACAGAACACCCTCAGTGCTATCGGAGAGTCTGTCCCCAGTCTTGTGTACCAGCCTCTGTTGAAAAGAAAACAGGTTCCGGGCTTTCTGGAAGAGGAGGTGCGTTATCCTAAAGAGTCTTTGGCCAGCCTGGCTCACCTGGTGTTTGTCCATCACCTGGCTGCAGATACGTTCCCCAGTGTTTTCAGGTAAGATAGAAACATAATATGTATTATCATAAAGTACTAGGACACTGATGAGTCTCTTCAAACATGGCTATATACAAATAATACTGAGAATTGAAATGCATTGTTAATCCTCCAGACTCTCTGTGTTTACAGTCCTGTGTTCTGTCTTCGGAGTAATATGGAGCACATTGGCCTCCTCTTGTCCAGGTGAATACGAGACACAATATTGTTGGTATCTGTTCTGTGCTGTTGCACCATTGGCAGTGTAGATGTTAGTTGGCTTTCATAAAACAAAATGTATAATGGCAGAGTTTGGCAAACACAGCATTTT